>JAXFYN010000094.1:290032-748032 GCA_036172215.1 Camellia granthamiana | reverse complement strand
CATATAATAAATTTGCTTTGTGAATTAGCAAATCGTCAGTTCTTTCCACCGCAAAAGAGACAACAGCCTCAGCCATTTTTCTTCAGCCTCAATTCACGAGCAGCTTATGAGTTATCTGATCAATACAGTAACACTTTCTAACTTGATTAATAGAAGCACCAACTATCAAAACTTTCTTCCTTTTTTTTTTTCCATCAATAAAAAAGAAATTTATCGTTGCAAAATAGAGTACAAGGAGCACACAAAAATACATCAATAAAAGAGGAAGCTACGGCAACCAGCATCAATACTTAACAGGCCCCAACAAGGTTCACACATGTATCAAATAAAAAAAATAAAATTATGAATATATTGATGAATTATGTAATACAAGCGATAAAACAAATTACATCTAAGAGAATAATGACAAAAAAAAAAAAACAAAACAAAAGCAGATCCTAATTAGATTGCAACATGCAACAAGACAATTAAATGATAATCTCAAACCAGGCCCGACAAATAAAACTTAATTGGTAATAAACAAATAAAAACACCTTCTTGTAATACTTTATTGGTCATACACCGACGAGGACTTGAGATCTTTTGCTTAGGTAGTTTACGTGTGTCCATTCATAATTCTTTACCAAATTTTTTTACATGGGTTAGAGATACTCTTAGCTCATCCTCGATTTGTACCCTGCATCAAATCATCTGCATCTTTACCATCATCTAATTCCATTCATAATTCTTTACCAAATTTTTTTATTTATTAAAATTTGTATCAAATTTATTATTAAATCAAGACAAAAATAATTGATGAAAGAAAATTTTGGAGATAAATTTAAATTTTTGAAGTGATAATTGGAGCATTTGATTCAAAATTTTAGCTAAAAATCGATGAAAATTTATTAAAGAATCACGTATCAAATCAAACTTTTTACAAATTTGATCAAACCCAAAATGAGTAGTTTATGTTTGTGTGAATTGGGTTGACGATGAATACCTGCGCGCCTGATGAAGGATTGATGTTGAAGATTTTCATCATCGGCCTTGTAAAGTTATCTTCTGAAACTTGTAAGAGTAAGAGTAGCCTTGTATATATATTTTGACACCAAAACTTTCTTCATTTTGCAAAGAGAGCACGGAGAGTGCGAGGGTCATTAGACACACCAAGCCTGCTAATTTTCTAGTGTTACAATACTGCTACACACAGGGAGTTGGGACACCACACCACACCACACCACACCACACCACACCGAGACCAAGATACCAGCCCAGCCCGTCTACGCGCTTTCTTTCGTCATTATAAATTTTTAATAATCAACTTTCCGTTTCAATGATCAACTTTGTTCTCAAATTCCAATGGTCTGATCTGGCGACACCACCACCTTTTATTTAAAAAAGAGGTTTTGCTGACTTTATTTCCGTCTTAGACTTGGTTTGGGAAGTTAGTTGAATTTTTGGACTTTCTGATTTTTTTTATTATTTTAATTTGAGATTAAAAAGTTCGAGTTGTGGAGAATTTTTGACTTTTTTAAGTTTTTTTGTGAAAGAAAAAATGTAATGATTATGAGTTAGATGTGATGTTTTGTTTTATTGAGACTAAAAAGTCTATGTTATCTTTTGTGATTATTTTAACCCACCCAAACCCACTTCCCAAATAATGCATTAGTAGTTTTTTAATTTTTTTTGGTTAAAATATAAGATAACTAAAATTAGGGATTGGTTGGGATGTTCTAAATAAGTGTACTTTTTATTTTTTTATAAAATATGAGTTGGGTTTGAAGTGATGTGGTAGAGATGTGACGTGCTTAAATAAGATAGTGACTTTTTAGTTTTTTGATTTTTTTTGGGGATGCCAAACCTAACATTAATATATTTGAAATAATATTTTTATTTTTTTTATAAAAATATATAAAATGTAGAGAAAAAATAAAATTTTTGATTTTTTTTTTGTAATTTAATTTATTGACTTTTTAACTTTTAAATTAAAAATTAATATTCAGGGTATACATCACATAATTTGTACAATACATCTTACTTTTAGAATATTCACAATAATTTTGGGATATTTACCAATATTCCACAATCTTGTGGCTTTCTCATTATGAGAACTAGCATGATACCCCTCCTATGCACGGGTATAAATAAATAATCAAAAATTAGATTTAAAATTAAATAATAATATAAAACTTCTCTAAAATGTGTAGTAAATTGATTTAGAATCAATTAAATTTTACTCATTTTTATTAGAGTTACACGTAAAATAATTTTTTTTATATTCTTATGTCATTAATTGTGTATAAGTTATTAATAAAAATACATGTCATAATTTAATTGATAAAAATTAAAAAATGAATTATTAAAATTATATTTTTACAGTAAAATATCAATATATTTTGTTTTATAATTTTAATTTACCATAAAATAATAATAAATTACATTTTTCAATATACTAATTTTTTCTTATTTTGTAAAGTCCAAAAATTTGTCAACTCGAAATTATAATGTCTTATCAAAATTCTTACATAAGAATGAACTAAGATTGACTTGTAATTTTGGAGTTAGGCTAAACATTAGAATTGACTTAGAAGTAAGAATATAAAATCAGTCCGGACTATCCAGTCTTGAGCTCGGGCTCCTGCCAAAAATCAGGTAAGTCGAGTCAGTTCCCAAAAATTATTGGGAGATTGACTAATAAGTTTCATATTTTGAACTTGTAATCCATATAATCCCATATTTTTGCTTATGATCAATTTAATCCTTTTTAATGTGTAATGACTCATTTATCAACCACATTGGAGTGTCACATTTGAAAATAGTATACCAAGAAGTTTTTTAGTATCACATCATACTTGTTACGTTAGAGTGTCACATTTGGAAAAAGTACACTGAGTTTTTAATTTTTTGCAGTGTCATATCATACACTCCACGTTAGAGTGTCACATGTCACATTTAGAAAAAGTACACTAATGAGTTTTTAAATTTTTTTTTTTTGAAATGTCACATTATACTTACTACGTTGTCATATTTGGAAAAAATACACTAATGAATTTTTAGTTTTTTGGAGTGTCACATTATACCCGTCATGTTGTCACATTTGGATCACATTGTTACAGTTAGAAAAACGTACATTAATGAGTTTTTAGTTTTTTTTTTAAATGTCACATCATACCTATCACGTTGTCACATTTAAAAAAAGTACACTAATGAGTTTTTAATTTTTTTTTGAAGTATCATATCATAGCCGTCATGTTGTCATATTTGGAAAAAGTAAACTAAGGAGTTTTTAGATTTTTTTTTTGAATAAAAGATTTAGAGTGTCACATCATACCCGTCACTTTGTCACATTTAAAAATTCAAAAAAGTACGTTAAGGAATTTTTAAATTTTTTTAGAGTGACATATCATATTTGACACGTTGGAGTGTCACATTCATACCTACCGCGTTGAAGTGTCACATTATATCTGTCACATTAATAAAAGGGTATAGTCGTCTACCAAAATACTACCAAAATTGAAAATATGACCACACAGAAAGAAACTCTCCACTAATAGGATTTAATAGATCAATAGAAAAATTTTGGGACTAATTGAAGTGCTTGTTTGTGAGATGGTCAGGTTGTGCTATATAAGTGCACTTTTTGACTTTTTGACTAAAAAAATAGAAAATAAAAGATGTATGTTTGAGATAATTTTTTGAATTTTTATAAAAAATTGTGTAATAAAATATTATAGATGCATAGTACACTAACCAATTTGTTGACTTTTGGGTGTGCATGAATTTTTTTTAAAATGGGAATTTGTGGCTTGGGATGTGCCACGTCTTCTCACTTTGCTAAATGTATGTGCAAAGTACACTAAGGGGAGGGGGTGTTTGGCATAACCTATATAACTACACTTATTTAAGTCACATCACCTCTCTACTTTTTTGCACATCTTTTCATAAAAAGTTAAAAAGTATACTTATTTAGATCACCCAAAATGCCCCCAAAATATTGGCCTAAGCCTAAATCAATTAGTTGATCGACCCAAAAGAAAGGGGAGGTCCAAATGACTTTTTAAAGAGCCTATTAGAAATGACTAGCAGTAAGCTGGCGCATGTCTACGAGCTTGAGGGATAGTCAAGCATGTGAATATCCTTCTAGAAGAAGGATTCGCAGAATGAAAAAGGAGTGTCAGATTAAGTTTCATTCAGCGATGGAAATATCAGACAGCAAATGCAGTAGTATTGGTCAGGCTAACTAGAGGTAAGTCTATCTGATCAACATGATCTAATGAATACAGTGCTTGACAAGTTGGCTACTAGCATCTGACATAATCTAAGTCATCTATGAGAGAATGATCCAACGATCAAAGGCAAAACAACTTAACCACTTGCTCGACTAGAGCCAGGTATGGGTAGAACCCTCAGATCAAACATTGATCCAATGGTTGGGATTCAAGTTAGGAAAAAAGAAAACAGACTAGAGGCAATGCAAGAACCCTATTTTAAATACAAATCATCTTTAATGGCCAAATAGTATTCTGACTTTACCATTTGAGGGTCCTCTCAACCTGTCTCGGTTGGGGATGATCACTGACATTTTGGTTTCTCTTGGCAAAGTAAAGGAGGGGGCATGTCATCTTACTTTCCCTGTGGAGAAGAATTCTATATTTCACAATTGGTGTCATCTGTGGGAATGACGAGAAGATGAATGCCCATCCCACTCTAGAAGAGATACCAAACGATCAGTAAAATACCTTCGTCAATGATCGAAACTTAAATGTTACACATTTGACCCGTTAACATACACTTTATTAGTCCATTATTTGTATTATTTTATAATTTTGTATAATATTATGTGTTATCATACATTTTAAATGTTTGTATATAAATTGTTATATATATTATATTTTAATATAATTTATATTATATTATTTTAATAATATTATATAAATAATAAATATAATACAATAAATAAATAAGTAAACCTGTTCGCGGTGAAATCTAATAGGCATGTGTATATATTATATTATATAATTATATATATTATTATAATAATAAAAGGTAAAAAGGGTAAAATAACGAAAACAACAAAGCATTAATTGAGTGGAGAAAAATCTTTACTTATTATGAAAGAGTCAAATTTTTGTACCATTGCTACGGTGTTTGTTTGAGGCCATATAAACTTTTCTTCAATTTGGAAATAAATTTCTCTTTCCATTTTTCCACAAAACCTTCCAATTGCTCCATGTAAATTTCTTCTTCAAGGTCACCATGAAGAAATGCGGTTGTCACATCAAGTTGCTCAACTTTAAGGTTCATACTTGCATCCATGCCAAATACAACCAGAATAGAAGACATCTTTACAACCGGTAAGAAATTTCATCAAAGTGAACACTTTTATTTTACCCAAAGCCTTTCACAACAAAGCATGCCTTGTACCTTAGATTGCCGTCATCATTCTTCAATTTGAAAATCCACTTATTTTTCAGAATTTTTCTCCCCTTAGGCAACTTCACCAAATCATAAGTGTGGTTTTCAAGTAAGGAATTCATTTCCTCTTCCATGGCATTTTCCCAATCACCTTTCTTTGTATGCTCAATTGCTTCTTGGTAACTCTTGGACTCCCCTTGATCAGATAGCAGCACAAATTCATTAGGAGGATACTTTTTCGAAGGTTGTTGGTCCCTTGTAAATTTTCTCAACTCAGGTTGTGGTGGCGATTCTCGAATTGGAAATTATTCCTCAATTTTGGATTTAACTTCATTAGGATTAGCATCATCCTCCACATCTTCAATAGATGACTGCAAATCTCTCCTATTTTCATCATCCACCGAAGACAAAGGAGATGGATCAATGTCGATGAAATTATTAGTTTTTGGCTCCTGTTGATTACCTTTGCAAAAGTCTTCAATTGTTTGGTTTTCAAGAAACACAACATCATGGCTTCGAATAACTTTCTTGTTGACCGGATCCCACAATCTATAACCAAATTTATCATGCCCACAGCCAAGACAAATGCATTGTCTTGAGTTGCTATCAAACTTGGACCTCTCATCCTTTGGAATATGAACAAAGGCTTGGCAACAAACCACTCTCAAGTGCTCATAAAACACATCTTCGCCGGTCCAAACTCTTTTCGGAACATCACTATTCAAAGGATATGAAGGAGACAAATTGATCACGTCAACCGCTATCCTCATTGCCTCACCTCAAAAGGATCTTGGCAATTTAGCATGTGAAAGCAGACACCTTGTTCTTCCACAATGGTGTGGTTCATCCTCTCGACAACGCCATTTTGTTGAAGAGACTTCTTAATTGTCTTTTGATCCCGAATACCTTGGCTGCGGCAATATTCATCAAATGGCCCAATGTATTCATCACCATTGTCTGCTCGAATGCACTTCAATTTCAACCATGTCCTGAAAATGCTTAAACACATCTAGAAGTTGATCTTTAGTTTTTAGTGCAAAAGCCCAAACTTTCCTTGAATAATCATCAATGAAAGTAACAAAATAAAATGCACCACTATGTGTTCTAACTTTTAAAGGACTACAAACATTCGAATGAATCAACAGGAGCCACAAGTTTTAATATGTGTTCTAACTATGTGTTCTAACTTTTAAAGGACCACAAGTTTTAATATGTGTACCTATAGACACCCCATTTTGACCGCCCTTAAGACTTGGGTACTGTGTTCCGAGTACTCGATGATGAAACATTACACTAAGCAATCGTTCGAAATTTTCAGCAAGAGGAATTCACTTTTAAGCTTCAAAAACCCTTCAAGCCTAAACCTTACACCCTTTTTTTATTTATCAAAACCACTTTTCATTTAGCCTGACCACCCAAACAACTGCAAGCTAACAAATAGCCGGCAGGCCAAATTTTATTAGATTGACGTCCCCCTTCGTGGCCGGCCAACCATGATTAGCGACGGCAGATATTTTACAGCTGCCAGCTGTCCCCATGCCCATGTCTTGCACCAGCTATCCCTATACATCTATTTTCGACGTGAGAATGAGAAATTCTATAAATAGAGGCCTGCCCTCAGGTTTTGGGGTTGAAAAAATTCATTCAAGAGCTTAGTGAAACCCAAGCCATCTTCTCTACCCTCTCAGGTGTAGATACAAGATAGATATACCTTTGGAGCTCAAACGTGAAGCTTCCTACTGAGATTTTGAGCCTACTTTCAGAGACTTGAGAGTGCTTTGAATCAAGTTTGCTTAACCAAGAGCATCATATCTTCAAGAGGTATTGTAGACACCCCATTTTGACCAGCCCTAAGACTTGGGCGCTTTCTGTTAATTACCCGATTATGATAATCAGAATGTGTTCCCTAGCAGTCCTTAACAAGAAAAATAGAATTTGAGCTTTAATCTCTACCTTCACACATTTTTGGCTAAACTATTTTAGACCTTAAAACCCTCTTTTCAAAATATTTTTCCAAATGTTTCTACGATGTTCCGAGGCTCCCATTTCAATTAAAATATTGCACTTTTCAGTAAACCGAGTAAGGACAAAATGGAAATAAATGGAAGAGAGGTAAACTCTTTGAAAACAATATTTAAAAACATCTTCTTATAGGTTTGGATAGGTTTGGATTTGAAGGAAACATAAGGGGATGGAAGAAAACTGGTTTAGGGAAAGGATGAGCATCAAATTGTTAAGAAGGAAATGAACAGCCTTTACTAAATTAGGAATATCTCTTTGTACACTTGGAATTTGATGTTAGGCCACCACCATTGGAAACTAGACTTCTGGAGATTCAATTTAGACCCAAGAATTACCTAAAACCAAGTCCATATATGGGAGATATGCCCATTTAAAGTAGGGCTTGAGAGCAGATTTTGTTGACCTGGCCCAAGAGAAATGAACTGCCTTCACTAAATTAGGCATATCTCTTTGTACACTTAGAATTTAGATGTGCGGCCACCACCATTGGAAAATAGACTTCTGGGGCTTCAATTTAGACCCAAGAATCACCCTAAACCAAGTCCATATACGAGAGATATGCCCATTTGAAGTTGGGCTTAATAGCAAATTTTGTTGACTCGGCCCAAAATAGCAGCAGCCTCATTTTTCTTGGTTTTGGTTCGGTTAGGACACCCCATTTACCTATTTTCTGATCCATTCAAGTGCACCCACTCATCCTCCATTATCTCCACTCATCCTTCATTATACCTAATCATCCCCCATTATCAAAAAAGAGGTTTTGTTGGCATCCATAAAGGAGTATCCCATGCAACCACCTTGAAAATTTGCCCTCCTATCACATTCTTGTCTCCCACATTATTTTTGACCTTTACTCTCCCTCATTGCCTATATAGAATGATCATATTGTAAGAGAGAGAGAGGACCACGAAATTGAAGAGAAAAGAGTGAGAAAAAGGTGAAAAAAGAGAGAAAAATTGAGGTTTTGAGCCAAAACACTTCCAAACTTCCATAGCTACTGAAATTCCTCATTTCCATACACCAAAACCACTCCAAAAATTCTGATATATCCAAAGATCAATTGCCTTGATCATAAGGAAGTGTGTTTAGTAATTGAAAGTGAGAAAAACAAGAGAGTTAGCCACTTTCCGTACCATAAACTCCATAAATTTCATAATTTCGAATTGAGGATTTGAGAACACACTTCCTACACTTGAGGGTGTTCAAGAGGGAGTTTGTGAACTAAGGAGTTCATCCTTTCCTTGGAAGGTGAATTCCACAAACATTTCATTTTC
Source organism: Camellia granthamiana (assembly GCA_036172215.1). Lineage (NCBI taxonomy): Eukaryota > Viridiplantae > Streptophyta > Magnoliopsida > Ericales > Theaceae > Camellia > Camellia granthamiana. The sequence goes on along the minus strand of JAXFYN010000094.1, from coordinate 739,339 downwards.
TTGCATTTCTTACTTATTTTTCTTTTTTTTTTTTTGCTTTGATTTATTGTTATATTGTATACTATTCTAATCTAATTGAAAATTGTGAATTAAAGTCCCATATATGTTTCTTTGGCATGAGAAAGAGGTCTTCCATGCTGAATGGTTTAATCTCTTTGGAGGTTCATTACCAAGGCATTACATCTCTCTCATGCCAAGAACAACTCCTTGTTTGACGCTTCTCTTATTTTAGTGCACATAACTCTCACTTTTGGACTAAAATGACTAAAAAATGGCAAGGTAATTAAAAGGGCTAATAAAATTGGACTAAAAGAGGCACAAGATACTAAAATTGAATTGGGTTCAATCAGATGTCATATTGAACCCATTGTTTTTTTTATATATACTTATTTTGCTCTTTTGCTTTGATTTCTTGTTATATTATATATTGTTGTAATCTTACATGTTCTATCTTATACTTGTTTTATTGTTTTAGGTTCATGTTAGTTTTGTTGTAAGTTTGCACCTTTTTTTTATTTTACATTTGTTTTCTCTTTTTTAATCTAACCGATAGTGGTTAGTTGAGCCACCAACATATTTCTTGTTTGTTCCTTTTCTTGGTTTTGCAATAAGACAAGTTTTGCTAGGCCTAGTTGGCTGGCCGGCCTATTAGGCCGGACTGTTAGCTTCTTTTGGACAAGATGATGTTGTCTTTCGATGTTAACCAACTTCCGGTGGTTCCCAAGGCACATGAAACTTTTTTTTTTTCTTTTTTTTATTTTATTTTGAGTGTATTGTGAGGTTTTTATTTTGTTGTAATATTCTCCTCATCCCTCTCTAAGTTGGTTTGTAATTATTCTTTAAAATGTTGTAATAATTCTCCGCCTTGCTTCTTTCCATCCCATTCTTTTACTTGCTTTCTTTATTTGTACATAAACATCATATTTATTTTTCATCATAATTATGCTTTGCATCCATGTTTCACGCATCTTAATTCGGCTAAGTTTGCATTTGTGGATTTAATCAATTCCTATGTGATTATGTGCGCTACCTCATGTTCTTGAGATGATTCACATATCATATTTTAGAAGCCGAATCTTTAGTTGCATCTCATGAGTGAATTGCATTAGGATTTTGTATATAAGATCATGCATATTTTACTAAGTTTGTTTTGTAGCTTGTTCGTGGGATGTCAAACATGTAAGTTTTTATACTTTAGCATCCCGTTTGTGTGTATTTTTCTTACTATGTCTAGCATTCTACCATGAGACTATTTACTTATGTGATATAACTCTACGAATGTCTCTGGATGGAGGTTGTGTCATGTAATTTGGAATGACGTTGTAGTGACCCAGAATTTTTTTTTTAAAAATAGCTAGTGCATAATTTAATTGAGCAAATTTTCGAATTTGAGTGCTGTGTAAATTATGTACAAAAACAGTTCGATTTTGTATTTTTTAAAAATAATTACTGATCTCAGAAAATTATGAAAATTTTAAATGTTGTTCCCATATGAGTCTAGCACGTTGGATAAAAATTTCGGAATTAAATGATGAGTATTTATTTTATGAAAATTCATAGACTGATTGGTGATCAGTTTAATTTATAGCAGAATTTGAAATTGAGTTTTGGGTGTTCGGACTAGGATTTGAGATAAATTTGTTGGGACTATTTTGGTATATAATTGGACCATGTTTGACTTATGGGTGAGACCTATGATTTAGATTTAATTTAATTTGAGTTTGTTTAATAACTCATATTTAACTGTTTGGTCTTTTTTTAATTAGGTGATTGGTAGTAACCACCTTAGGAGTTGTTATTACTTATTATATAGGATTATAATAAATATTTGATAGTTGATTTTATGGTGTGTACCATATGGCAAAAAATTATATATTTTATAAAGAATGAAATTGTGTATATTTCGTAGTGATCAAAATATTATATTTTGTGATGTGTAAAAATATTATATTTTGTGGTGAGAAAAATTATATCATTTTATAATTTATATTATAAAATATTGAGATATTATTACAAAAATTATATTTTTTGTGAAAAATCAAGCTTTGGGAAAACACACCCATGTGGGTGGCCCCCCCTTTTGTCTCATTGCCATCATTTCTTCTTCCTTTCAATTCTATTGCATTTACTTTCTATTGCATTGAGCAGAGAGTTTAACTCTCTTTTCCCTCTCTATCGTTCTCTCTCTTTTTCCCTATTCCTCCATTGTTGCTCAACCTTTGAGCTTCGACTGAGAGTCTTTAGAGTGAGATTTTACAAAAGTTTTGTAAATGAAAGTCGGAGAGCTCATCGTAATCTTCGCAATGGTAGTCTTAGATTCATGATCAGGCAAGATGTGCCTTCTAGATCTGCTCTTATTTGAGGTAGGGACTTTCTTCGTATTTTTACATTAAAGCTATGTTAGGATTATTTTGAGAAAATATATCATTATAAGAGATATTGCATATAGGTATATTTTCAGATTTTTGTTTGGTAATTTTTGGAAGAAAAATTATGTTAAAATGTTAAGAATGTTGGTATTTTGAGATTGATTTTGGAAAAATCATTTTGTATTGTTAATTTTGTAAAAGAAATCCGAAAATAGAATTTAATAGTTGCATGGATTATATCCACATCATATTATGATTAGATAATTTATTTTGAGAAATTAATGTTGAAATATTTATCTCATCCTTGAGTTTTGAAATTTATTTTTGAGAAAAATAAATTGATATTGAGGAATATTGTGTAAATTATTAAGTAGAGATTTTTCCTACACTTTTTTATGCACTTTTGATTGATTATATGGAGTTTGGAGTTGCATATAATTTAATTAGAATTTTTGAAAAATTTGTGTTTTATTTGCTTAAAAGAGAAATTTTGAGAAAAATAAAAAGTTGATACCCAAATTGCGAAAGTATAAACTTGGAATATAGCTTGGGCATTAACGGTATTATCATTATACAATAGTTGAATAATGCTTGGAGAATGAGTTTGGAAAGAAAATGATGTTTTCTTGGGCATTAACGATATTATTTTACTTAATGTATTTGTTGGAATAAAATCGACACAGTTAGAAATGGACCTTGAGAGGTTACCGGACGTGATTGTGATATGAAAACTAGTGTAGTTGTTCATATTTGATAAAATGTGGAATATGATTTGTTTCTAAATATTGGGAATCATGGGAGATTCCAAGTTATAGTTATATGTTGGATTGTATGTCCATGTTGTTATCTTTTAATTAATATGTTAGAGATAATTATTTTGGCTATCGGTGAAAATTTACCATGTTGCATTGAAAAGAGGAATTTCTTGGAAGGATGAGAAATGATGGAACTTTGGAAGTTTGATATATAATATATTATAAATTTGTCTTGAAATGACTAAATTGAGAATGTTGATTAACATGTGGAGACTATATGAATATGGATATGGTTGTATTACCTCTTGGAATTGTATTAGAAATTATATTGAAATGAGAAATGAGAATTTTGATCAAAACGGTAATATTTAATAAGTATGGATTTTTTACACTCTAATATGGTTTTTAACTTAGTTATTTTCTATTGTATATAGATGATGAGATTTGGTTGTGGTTTGGACAAATCTAAGATTTGGGTGTGAAATGAAAAGAAGGGTTTTTGATGTATAAGAGATAAATGAGTGTGGGGTTTGAATATAAGATCTTGGTGTACCAAAATAGTTGATTTTGGGTGTTTCGGTCAATAATGGAAAAAGGGGGATTTTTGCCCTAATTTGATAAAATGATTATTTTGTATAAATAATTGGAATTAACATTGAATATGTTAAATTGAATGGTTATTGATATAGATGGTGATATTGGATATGTATTATCTCACCTACGGAAGTTTTGAATAAACTATTTATTCCGATATTGAACATCTCTTGGAAATAAATGTATTGGGCTATCGGTGGAGGATAGCTATGATTGTTGTAGAAATTGTGTGAGGATTAGGTGATATAATGCTAATCTATTGTTGGTTGTCATTGAATATGACCATGTTATAAATACATTGCATATGTATGTTTATTGGGAGGAGAAAGGGGATGTACTCCATATATGACCATGTTATAAATACATTCTATATGTATGCTTATTTGGGAGAAGAAAGGGGATGTACTCCATAGATGATTATGTTTATAAATACATTGCATATGTATATTTATTTGGGAGGAGAAAGGGGATGGACTCCATTTAAAGCAAGTTGGCCGGAGTGTCCTGGGTGAAAGACCCGAAAATCTATATATAAATGGATGCTGGTTCCTTCGAACGAAATATCCGTAAAATGGCAAAGTTTAAAGTGTTTATGTGTGTTGTGCATAATTGGAGAACCATTAAGTTGTAGTCTCATTTTGGCTGTTGAAAGATAATGAATTTAACTCATGAATTTAGTAGCATGTATGAACTAGATATGAGTTGAAGGAAAATGGAATAAGATTGGTCTTAGTGGCATATGAATATGCAAGTCTTGGATATAAGAGATTATGTAATAAAATCATATGGTTTTGACATGATATGATTTCACGTATATGTATAAGTATCTTTGTCCCTGTATATCTTTTGATGTTTTAATATGAGATTGTTCGGTGGGCTTTGCTCACCCCCTGCCTGTACATGTGTATAGGGAATGCTTTTCGGATTTGAAGATCAAACAATGGGTTTTACCATTTCATAAGTGTAATGTAGTGATGGATTGTACTACTTCATTTGTTGTTTGGCCGAGTGCTAGGCAATAGCATGGATGGACTTTCGGGAAGCAAAAGCTTCTTAATTATGTTTTGTTGTGTGTATGTTGGTATTTATAAAGCCAAGGGCTTAAGATATAATGAGCGAGACTCAATTTGTGTAACCAAGCAATGACTTGGAAAGATGTAAGCCTACATTGCATTTAACTGGTTATTAAACAGTAGACTCTGATATATGAAAGTATGTTATTTCTCATATTTATTTCGCATATGAGTTATCTTTATTGTATTATTTTGGGGGTGTGACAGATGTTGATTTTCATGTTTGTAAACTCAATTTATTTGGGTTGTATATCTTTGTAGACACCCCATTTTTGACCGTCCTCAAGACTTGGACGTTGCCGTTTGAACACTCAGCGATTACCCTTGTTCGTGTTTCGTTTTGAGTTCCCGGAGGTCTCGGCTACGCGCCTTGCCTCAGGATCTCTCAACTCGACTGTTCTGTGTTCGGTTTCGCAACAAACACATGTGTTGTTGTTTCTGAGGGTGGAGAGTAGCTTGTTAGCTACCCCTGGAACCCACCGGCCGTGGCTTGAGGCCACCGGCCGTGTTTTGAGGCTACCGGCCATTGGTAAAGTATACCATTGGCCGGTCAGCATTCAGTGTGGTTGGCCGGCCATCTGTTTGGCCGATGGCCTCCTTTTCTGAGCTGGTAGCACTTTTTTGACTTTTTCAGGCATGGTGCATGCTAGCTGTGCCAACTGGAATGCACTAACCCTGCCCCCGTGCATAAGTGTGGTTGTTTTGCCCCTTTTGCACCCTTTTGGTCTAGCTTCTTGAGGAAGCTTGGACCTTTGTCTTAGCTTCCTCAAGAAGCTGCCAGCTGTCTCAGCTTCCTCAGGAAGCCTTGACCCCTTTGCCCCCTTTGCCCCTTTTTTGTTTAGCTTCTTTGAGAAGCTTCAAACTTTTGCTTTGTCTACATATAGAGCCTCTCCTCCTCCATGGTAAGGGGTTGAACAAAAAAAAACCAGAGCTTATACATACATATATCTGTCATATACACTCTCTCTCTCTATATCTCCCTCTCTCTCATCCTTTGTGTGTGTTTGGAAGCCTAAAAAGTGTGTTTTGACCTTGGTTTTCACTAAGACACACACCATTACACCATACTTCAACCTTGAGACGGCTTTGAGGGTTTGTTCTTGAGTTTTTGGACTGGTTTTGATCAGAGGAAGGTGGCTGATCTTGCTGTTCTTCAAGGGTTCTTCAAGGGTAACATTCTTACTTTAGATTCCCCAATCTTGCACTAGATTTTTGCCTATCTTACTTGCTTTTTCATACTTTGTGTATAACTGAAAAAAGTCTTATATTTGCATGCTTAAGATACTTCATTAAGGTTGTTTTGTGGTTTGGGGTTGACCCCCCCTCTTAGGCCTTGTTTGGCCCTTTTGGTGCTCTCTTTGTTAAGCTTTGATTACTCTTGTGTATTGGCCTTCTCACCACTGAAATCCAGTGGATTTTCAGTGGTGAAGAAGGGGTCTTGAGGTCTTGCATAGGGGAGGGACACCCTCGTCCCTTAGTCTCTCATTTTTGCATGTTCTTGGCTCATAAGGGTAGCATACATGATTAGGTGTTTTTGGTCCCATTTCAGAGGGTTTTGTATGTTGTTAGGTCATAATATGCCTCTATTTTTGGTCGGATTAGTGGTCCCTTTCATGTTTAATACACTTGCTTTGTATTCCCTCATTTTGCCTAGAAGTGCATCATGCCATTAGACCACCATGCTCTCATGTTTTGACCTTGCTTTGTGAAGTTCTTGGTCATATTTTTCCATGCTTGAGGTCTGTTGGTTACTGATTTGGTCATGTTTGACATATTTAATATGGTTGCTATGCATTTTGGTTTGTGAGCCCTAAGTAAGTGAGTCATAAACATGTCTTAGTTGGTCTATTTCAATGGTTTGGAATCATTTGCCATGCCATTTCAGTCCATGTTTTTATGCTTTCATACTTGGAATTGTTCTCCTTTTATTGCTTTGAAGATGTGTCCTTTTGTACCTTGAAATGAGCATTGTGCATGCTTAAGTGTTTAAACCTTTGGGGCTGCCATATCAGTGGGTTTTGGGACTTATTTTGGTGCCTTAAAACTCTGTTTTGGTTGTATAGTTCATGCCATGTTTGCTTGGGGGTAGTGGTAGTAGAATGCCCCTTTGTTATGCCTTAATCTTGGGCCTATTGGTGTGCATGCTTACATGAGTGTTTATCCATCATTTTAGGCATCTCTTGTCACTGTTTTGGGGTGGGCTGAGGTCTGCCCCTTTGCATTGCATGATCATATTGCATTGCTTTGATTTCATGCTTGCCTAGTATCACAATTGCATGCTTGCATATTGTTAGCTAATTGCATTTCATGTCATAGTTTGCATGATGAGTTACATGACATTACATCTTGTATGTTTGGCATATTGCATTACTCATGTTGCATCTTTGAGCCAAGTTTGTATACATGCATTGCATTGTTTGGATTGGGGTATCAAGCCAAACTTGAGGGGTAAGGAGTGTTCGTACTTTAAGTGACGAAACACGTCTCAACCCTCGGTCGCCAATCCCCTTGACCCCAACATGATAGGGTGTTGGCATTCATCTCTTTTGGTTGCATGCATTTACATTGATTTGCAAAACTTGGCCTCTTAGGCCACCATGCCTAATTGATGGCCCGAGGGCCGAGGGTCATGCTTCCTTGAGTCCATTGCATGATAGGGAGTGTGGCCATGCTTACATTTGCTTGAAATTCCATGCCATACACTGCTTGCCCTCTGTTGCTGTCAAAAACCAGTTTCTGCAGGGAGTTTTGGCTAGCCGACCATCTCCAGTGCCGACCGGCCATCCATCAATGGCCGATAACTTCATTAGTGGCCGGTAGCCATTTCCCATGGCCGGTGGCCATTCCTACTAGCCGGTGGTGTTCCACAGTGTGCAAAGAACCTATCCCAAGACTTGTGCAGTCTTCAGAGGAGCTAGGCAGTGTAAACGGAGGCAGCAATGCTATGGTAGCGAGTTTCCAGGCAGTACGAGTCAAGCATGCATCATCTGAATATTTTGAAGGCGGGGCTGTGGCCATTTTAATTCTGCATTTAATTTGTTAATCAAATAAGGGTTCTGTAATAATTAATTAAGTAGTTAATTACTTATTCGGTTATGTAATATTTATTCGGACCCTCCGAGTGAGGGCAATTGTGTAATAAGTGTGGGTGGGTGTGTGCATGTCTTCCAATCCTACGTCTTTCTTTCCTTTTATTTCCCCGCTTATGATGGTAGACTAGGGCATATTTAAATTAGCATACCTTATGCTATGCATGAGTGCATCCATACATTTGTCTTACATGCACCGGGCTCGGTACATCATGCTAACTGCATTTGTATTTCAATTCCAAGTTGAGTACTTGTTAATTGCAGCATTTCACATGCCATCTTTAGGATAGCCGAGCCTATTGTAGTTGCATCTTGCATGTGTTGCATTAGTCATCTTAACACGAACTAGGATCATGCATATGATTGCTAACTAGTTTCTGTTTTGGCTTGGAGTACTAGGTAAGCTTTTTATGCTTTAGCATACCGCATGCGTGTGAATGTTGCCATAATAGCATGATTATCATGAGGCTAGCTGCTTATATGATATAACTGCTTAAATGCTTGTAGATAGAGGTTGAATTACCTAAATTGGAATAATGCATCAAAACTGTGAGTTTTAAGCCCACTAGATAGTGGCAAAACCATCTTTTCTAAAAGCCCACTCGAGGGTGGCAAAACCTATATTTTAGCCTACTTGCGAGTAGTAAACCATTTTCAAAACAAACATGAAATGTTTTGTTCCAATTTAGGCGATTTGGTCTATACTTGTTTGCTGTGCTCATAACATAGCAATTCTAGGCTAATAATCGGAATAAGAACGCGTAATGTTTTCAAAATAAGATATCACGGTTAGTAGAGGCCGATCTTCGGATCGGGCGAAAGGGGGTGCTCATAGCTGACCTTCCCCAATCGTATCCAAGTTCCCAAGCCGAGGAAACTTTAGTGATGACGGACACGTGGCCTTTGGCACCGAGTCAGGGTTTCCTAAATTCCCCATTAAAAATATTTAGGTGGCGACTCTGTATCTGGCAAAGCAGTCCATGTTTGGCACTTCTTTACAAAAATCTGTTTTCCAAAACGATTTGCCGGATTTGGACTCTTTGGTTCAAGATTAAGAACCGTGACAAAATCAAGTCCGAACTGTGGCATGCATAAGTCCCCCTCCCCCGGGGCGTTCGGGGACGTCTACAGTTTCTGGCGACTCTACTGGGGATTTTAGAGAGCTTGACTCGAACTCGTGATATCCTATTTTGACTACACTTATGTGTTTTCTTTGCATTGCATGTGCATTGGTGCGCCTAGGATACCGTGTTGGCCATCTGCTATTCCTGAACGGTTTGCCGGAGACTTGTCTTGTCAAGGCATGACCATAAGGCTGACCGGTTGCGGGCTCTGCCAGTATGGGAACACAAACCCCGGTTTTACCGGGGCACCCTTTTGACCATTCGACCTAGTGCATATTTGGAATCCATAGTGACCATTCCAAGCTAGGACAGGTTGCTTACCCGATGTTAGGTTGTTTGAAACCGCTGCGTGCGTAGTGATACCCTAGCTCCTAACAAAATAGGACAGGGAAACCCTACCCCAACATAGGGGTGTTTTGGCTCTCTTTTACTTGCTATATGCTTTTAGAGTGTATCTCTACAGGAACACACATATCAGTTCGCAAGTTTGAGTATCAGGCCTGCGGGCATCAGTGTTTTTTGGGAATCAGTTATCTGCGGGTATCAGATTCAGACTTGGGGGCAACGATTTGGAAACAGTGATCAATGATTAAGGAACAGTGTATTCAGCTTATTGGCAGGATGTTATGATACCCAATTGTGTGTTGTGTGTTTATTTTATGCTGTTACGCTGTCCATTTGTCTGTTAATTTATTTTATACGCTTTATTTATCTTCTTGCTAGGTAGTTGAGCACGATTGCTTCTGACCCAGTAGATATTCCCCAAGCACTCTGGACTAGAGGTCGTCGACTCCATCGATCTGAGGATCTGGTAGACGGACAACCAATATACCACTCTCTACCCCCGGTGACTAGACGGAGGGCAGTTAGGCAGAGGGCATCAGTTCAGCAGTCAGTTCAGAGGGCCTTATCTACCCCACCTGAGTACAGTAGGAATCAGGGTTCTGTTTCACCTATAGAGAAGGAATATATACTGGTAATTCAATCAGATCAGAGCAGTATGGCCAGCTTAGACGAGATGGTGCGCCAACTCCAAGAGAGTATGAAAATGATGCAGCAGGATGCTATCCGACAAGCAGAGTTCGCCAAGCAGCAGGCCACGGTTATGAATGAACAAGCAGAGTTAATCGTGAGGTTACAACAACAAACCGGAGCATCTGCTTCGCAGCAAGCTCCTCCCCCGCCAGGAGTTCCAACCCTCGGGGAGACAGCTAATGTTCAGAATGATACAGACATTCCCACAGGATCGCCTCCACCTCCGATCCTACCCCCAATCCCACCCCAGTTATCCAAAACACCCACCAACCTACCGGACTCTCCCTTTGAGTTCGAGACAGATCCCACAGCACTGAAGTTGAGCAAGCTTGAAAAGCTGTTCAAGAGATCCCAGGGAGTCAAGACTATCCCTGACATTGAAGATGGATATACCGATGCAGCTGTGACGCTGCCTAACAGATTCAAAATGCCTCATATCGACTGATTTGATGGATCCAGGGACCCCATGGTGCACCTGAGGTTGTTTTCGGATATTTTAAGGCCGATGGGCCTCACCAGACTACAGAAGTTGTCTTTATTCGGCCGGACCGTGTTGGGTGTGGCGGCCATATGGTATGCCAAATTAGAAGATAACGTCAAGAGAAATTGGGACGAGATGGCTGAGGCTTTCATTGCGCAATACTCATACAATACACAAATCGAGATTACGACCCATGATCTCGAAACAACAAGGCAAGAGCCTAAAGAGAGCTTCTCAAAATTCGTGACCAAATGGAGGGCCAAGGCTTCGATGATGACCTTAAGGCCCACAGACAAAGATCAGATTCGGATGATTGTCCGCAATCTTCAGCCGAAGTTAATGCAGAAGATGATTGTACTCCCCTTTCCTACCTTTTCCGATCTACATGAAATGGGGGTACATATTGAGGATGCCTTGAAGCAAGGCTTAATTGATAATGACCGGGAGCAACCCCGAAGAACTTTCAACCGCAACACTAATGCGGGCCCGAGCGGTGTTACAACTACAAGAGCCTCCGAAGTGAGCATGGTCACCACCAACCTCCCTCCAAGAACCATGGTAACTACGCCATTCTCCGGCGCGTCCAGAAGCCACACACAAACAGCCAAATACCCACCCAAAAACACAAGAACCTTCGCTCCACTGTATATGCCCTTGTCCAAAGCTCTAGGGGTTTTAATCAGAAAAGGGCACTTGAAGCCCCTAGAGCCGCGGCCATTACCGGAAAAACTTCCCCCTACCTACAATCCAGCCAAATATTGCGCATTTCACCAACAGCACGGTCATGACACCGATCTGTGCTACCGCTTACGTCATGAGATTCAAGATCTCATCGATAACGGGGTTCTGCCTCCCGAGAAACCCAATGTTACAACAAACCCTCTCCCTACACATAACCAAGCTCCACCTCCCAAAAGGATCAATTTCATTCAGACTGGGGTCGTGTCTTACGATCCTAGCATCTATATCATTCCTTCCCATTTGCCTAAACCGGAGGTACTCCTTCCTGATTGCACCGACTTGTGCATGATGGACATCTCCATAACCCAACCTAAGCCCATGGTGGTGACTGTCGAGGACGGAAGAGGGGAGATTTCAGAGGAGAAGAGGGTTGTTGAGCCAGAGTTTGAGAAATCTAGGAGTTCTGTTGAGAAAGTGTACAGTCCGAGCGACTACATTTCATCAATAGGCTAGGATGGGCTAGATGTGGAACTGCCAACGGAGGCAGAACTATGTGCGATCCAAGGGGATGGTTTGGGACAGAGGACGGATAACTTGACGGCTGTGGAAGAAGACCTTGCCAACCTCCAGTTTTACAGTGACCAAGATCTAGGGGACGCAGCAGTCAACTGGTTTGATTATGGGGAATCGGCAGAGGCTACCGGGTGGTTGGATGATCAACTGGATGTGGTGGAAGAGTTCCAACCAGAATAGGGCCCGGCAGGGGCAAGAAGGTTAGTGACGGTCGGAAGGGTCGGAGAACAGAGTACATCGCCAGAGAGCACCGGCGTCAAGAACTTCGCTCAGGATTGGAGCATTTCGAATACGGGAATTATTGGACAGTCAGCTGTATTGACACAGCCGGAACATGAAAGATTTGAAGATTCCGAGAGAATCAGGAAGGCAAAGGCTCACGTGGGGAATGAAACTGCTATGTGCATAGAAACAGAGAATGCTACGAGCATATGGATGGAAGGTACCGCAAGTACGAGAACAGTCATACTAGAGCCGGATGGGAGTCTGTCGGCTGCTGATGGAATGTGGTGGGAGGATGAGGATTTATGTCTTGCCCACACAGATGAAGATTAGGGGAACAACCAACCCGATGACACCTGGTACCTTGGAGAAATCGACCATATGACACGGAGCGGGCGATACTTCAAACCCCCGCACCTAGATCAATCAGAGGCTTCTGGAAAAGATAGGGAGGCTGAGAAACAAAAGGAGAAACAGCTTGAAGAGGAGGCTGTGCTGAAACAGTTAAAAAAGATACAAGCAGACATCTCCATCTGGGGACTGCTTATGGCATCACGAGTGCACAGACAGGTTGTCTTATTGGCCATGGACAAGGCCAAGCTTTCAATAGAAACCATGCCAGAACAGTTGGCGGGATTAGTCTTTCCGGGAGGAGCTACCCCGATGCTGACTTTTTCCGACAAGGAATTGCCACCTGAGGGGGCAGACCATAACAAACCACTCTACATCTCTGTGGAGTGTAGGAATAAATGGATACCGGTGGTTCTTGTTGATACCGGATCTGCCATCAATGTCTGCCCAGCTAGGACAGCATATGCAATCAGTTTGAAAACCGCGGACTTTGTACCGACAGCCCAGGTGATTAGGGCATACGACAACACGAGTAGAGAGGTCATGGGAACGGTGAAAATTCAGACTAAAGTTGGGCCGGGACAGCATGAGATAGATTTTCATGTCTTAGAAGTTCCTGCAACTTTCAACCTGCTTTTGGGGCGGCCGTGGCTGCATCAGGTAAAGGCAGTTTCCTCCACCTTGCATCAAATGATGAAATACCCCCATGGGAAGGGAGTAGCCATTATTTTTGGGAATTCATCAATTCATCCACCACCGGAGGTATCTACGCCTGTTCTAGAAATTGAGCATGGTATGGAGGATGTGTTCAAATCAGGTTTTACCTTGGCTAATGCTCGGGTTGTACAAAACATCATGGCTGCTAACGAAGGGATATATGTCAATGCTCAAGCAGTATATCTCATGAACAAGCTCCAACACATCCCCAGGTTGGGATTGGGAAAGAGTGGCCGGAAGGGCATCGCAGCATTGGCCGAAGTGCCACACAACCTACACATCTTTAGCTTGGGTTATCTGCCCACCAATGAGGATTGGGTAAGGAAAGGAAAGGAGATGGCTGGGAGAGCCAGGGCGAAACAAATGGGGAAACCTTTTGAGTTGATGCACCGGCCCATCTGGGGTACCCTAAATGGACGCTTCGTCCGGGAGGGGGAGGACTTTCCATTCTGTGGCTTCCCAGAGCCGTGGCTGAACGCGGAGAGGAAGCGCGTGCCGGGGTTCGAGATTTTCTTTAACCTACAATTATCTGGGGATGATGTTGCCGAAGAGTAGGCAGACCCGACAGTTGAGGTTGAGCAAAACAGGAAAATGGAGTCTGAGGACACCGAACTTGAAATGGGGGTAGCACTGGCATGTCTACTTTTAGATCCTCCGATCGAACATAAGTGCTTGGGAGATAACTTCTCGGTGTCCATGATTGGGAGTGAAACGGCTGCGGGCCTACCATCAACTATTTTGGATGCATCCATCGCACCCTCTCTTGTTTGGCAGTATGAAGAGGGATTTTTGTCAAACAGCACCGGGTCAAGTAGTGAGCCGGAATCTGATTCCACCGAGTCTTGTGAGTCGGAATCAGGTTCCAGCTCAACTGAATCTGAGTCCGGTATTCCTGGGGGTAATAACCCGGATGCCACAGTCTTGTCCAGGTCGTCTTTTTCTTTCTCTTTTGAGTCTGTTGTAACAGAAGAATCAAACGGTTTGGAAGTACATAATGAGAATGATATGGATGTGGTTTCTGAGTACTTTTCTGTGCCTTTGATTTATTGCTTGAATCAGGACTTCCAAAATTTTGACAAAAACGACGAGGAAGAAATTCCTCCGATTTTGCAACGATTAATTGATCAAGAGCAGGAAAGATTTGTTAAACCTTTAGTTGATGAAATCACTACTGTGAATATTGGTACTGAGAAGGACCCGTGGCTGGTCCAGATCGGGTCCACGTTGTCTTCGGAGGAACGCGAGCGCTTAGTCGCATTATTAAAAGATTTCAAAGATATTTTCGCGTGGTCCTACAAAGACATGCCTGGAATCGATCCTGAGATTGTACAGCACCGGATCCCTCTTGACCCCGAGGCCCGACCTGTCAAACAGAAACTCAGAAGGATCCGCCCTGACTGGGCCATCAAGATTAAGGAAGAGGTCACCAAGCAAATCGATGCAGGCTTCCTGCTGGTATCCGAATACCCAACTTGGTTGGCCAACATTGTTCCAGTGCCGAAGAAAGATGGCAGAATCCGAGTATGCGTGGCTTTTATGGATTTGAACAGAGCTAGTCCGAAGGACGACTTTCCCTTGCCACATATTGACGAGTTGGTGGATTTCACAGTGGGGCATGCTTTGCTTTCGTTTATGGATGGCTTCTTAGGCTACAATCAGATAGTGATGGCACTTGAAGACCGGGAAAAGACTGCCTTCACCACCCCGTGGGGGACTTACTGCTATAGAGTGATGCCATTTGGGTTGAAGAACGCTGGAGCTACATATCAACGGGCCGCGACCACGATATTGCATGACATGATCCATAAAGAGGTTGAGGTGCACGTGGACGACATGATTGTCAAGTCCAAAGAAAGAGAGGGCCACTACACTGCCTTGCAAAAGTTCTTCCAAAGGATCAGAGAATTTCGGTTGCGACTGAATCCTCAGAAGTGTATGTTTGGTGTTACAGCGGGAAAAATGCTAGGGTTTCTGATTACACAAAGGGGCATCGAAGTTGACCCTACCAAAATCAAGGCCATCTTAGAAATGCCACCACCAATGACTGAAAATGAGGTGCGAGGCTTTCTGGGAAAAGTGCAATTCATAAGACGGTTTATCTCAAAATTAACCTTGACTTGTGAACCACTTTTTGGTCTCCTGAAGAAAGGAAAGAAATTTCAATGGGATGGCCGATGCCAAGCCGTTTTTGAACAGATCAAGAAATACTTACAGAACCCACCCGTGTTGTCACCTCCAGAACCGGGAAGACCGTTGATATTGTACCTTTCAGTGACTGAAACTACAATGGGCTGTATGCTCGCACAAGAATCAGAGGACAAGGTGGAAAGGGCCATCTACTATCTAAGCAAGAAGATGTTGGAGTATGAAACTCGCTACACACCATTGGAGAAGGCTTATTTAGCTTTGGTATGGGCTACCAGGAAGCTGCGACACTACCTGTTAGCTGACTCTGTAATGTTGGTTTCATGATTGGATCCCATCAAATATCTTTTCGAGAAACCGGCACTCACAGGTAGGCTAGCTCGTTGGTTGCTGTTGCTTTCCGAATTTGATCTGAAATATGTGACACACAAGTCAGTCAAGGGAAGAGCAGTAGCAGAATTCTTAGCCGATCATCCAGTGGAAGGGGGTGAAGTAGTTGAGTACTTATTCCTAGATGAGGCCATTTTGCACCTCGAAGATGAAACTTGGACGATGTATTTTGACGGAGCGTCAAACCAGTACAGGTATGGGATAGGAGTGTTGCTGATAGCACCTGACAATTCCCGTATCCCCCTAGCATTCAAACTCCGGTTCAAAGTCTCGAACAACAAAGCAGAATATGAGGCATGCATTGCCGGTCTAGAAGCAGCCCTGGAACTATGAGCAAAACGGTTGGACGTCATCGGGGACTCGAACCTTGTTGTGTCTCAAGCAAAAGGAGATTGGAAGGTCAAAGAAGAAAAGATGATAATGTACCACCAGACCTTGGATTTGTTAATTCCTTGGTTTGAGAAGCTAAACTTTGCTCATCTAGTAAGAGAGAACAACAAGTTCGCATATTCACTAGCAACTCTATCTTCCATGATAGACATCCCGTTTGGAGTCCGGATGCGTCCAGTCATCATTGACTAGAAGTTTGCGCCAGCATATGAAGCGATCGCTGCCATAGATGAGGTTCAGGACGACAACCCCTGGTATTATGATATTTGGAACTTCTTGGAGAAAGAGGCGTATCCACCAGGGGCAAATGCCAAAGATAAAAGGGCAATCAGAAGAATGGCTGTTCAGTTCATCATCTGCGGGGGTAAGCTGTATAAGAGAGGACATCTGGGGATGCATAAGCTGTGTGTTGAAGCTGAAGAATCGAAATGCCTGATGGAGGCCATCCATGGAGGAGAATGTGGAGCGCATATGAACGGGGTAATATTGGCTCGGAAGATCCTCAGACAGGGTTACTACTGGTCTACCATGGAGGAGGATTGTATCGGCTTTGTTCGGCGATGCCACAAATGTCAAATTCATGCAAACCGCATGAACATCCCCCCGTCGAAGCTGTACAACATGACTTCGCCATGGCCATTTTCAGTTTAGGGAATCGATGTGATCGAGGCTGTTACTCCGAAGGGGTCGAATGGGCATGAGTTTATCCTAGTCATGATAGATTACTTTACAAAGTGGGTCGAGGCCCAATCTTATGCAGTATTGAAGGCTTCACATGTCGCGAAGTTTATCAGAAACAACATCATCTGTCGTTATGAGGTCCTAAATGAGATAATTTCAGATAACGGTTCCCACTTCAAGAAGGAAGTGATTGACTTATTGGAAAAATATAATGTGGCGTTTCATAAGTCATCCACATACCGGCCGCAAACCAATGGAGTGGTTGAGGCCGCCAACAAGAACATCAAGCACATACTGCAGAAGATGGTGGAAACCTACCGGGATTGGCCAGATAAGTTGCCGTTTGCTCTGTGGGGCTACCGGACTTCAATCAGAACTTCTACTGGGGCGACTCCTTATTCATTGGTTTATGGGATGGAGGTCGTTCTACCTATTGAGATTGAGGTTCCGTCATTGCAAGTATTGGCTGAGTGCCAGATAGCCGAAGCAGATTGGCAGCAGACCAGATTTGAGGAACTCATGCTATTTGATGAGAGGAGATTGAAAGCACTGTACCATGTTCAAGGTTATCAGTGCAAGATTGCCCGGGCTTTCAACAAGAATGTGAAGTCCAGGAATTTAAAGGAAGGAGATTTGGTACTCAAGGATAACCGAGCTCCCATCCACGACCCAAGGGGCAAGTTCAGACCCAATTGGACTGGTCCCTACATCATTAAGTCTATCTGGTCAGGTGGAGCTGTCGTTTTGATGGACCTAGATGGCCTAGAGTTCTCACAACCAATCAACATGGACAAATTGAAGAAATATTATCCCTGAGAGGCTCGCTAGGCCGAAAACCCAAAAGGGCGACCTAGGCAAAAGTTAGAGCACGAAAAATTTGAAATTATGGAAACTGAGCTCGCAAGGTTGAAAACCCGCAAAGGGCGGCCTTGGCAAAAGTTAGAGTGTAAAAGGAGAGTGAAAATACCCGAGTGAACCCAAGCCTAAACTACGTAAGGCTTGATTCCCATCTTTGGGATACGTAGACAACTTCATCCTGAAGTCCAGCCATAAACTTTTCCCCGATCAACTTTGTCTATTTAATCAACTCGGTCATCTTGGCTGATTCAGTATTCAAAAGCTTTGATTGTAATCTCCGGTGCAGTGCTATTCAGACTAGGGGCAACTTTCCATTGCTGTGCAGTGCTGCGGTACTATTCAGACTAGGGGCAACTTTCCAGTTGCCGAGACCTGGGGTTGTGCATCTCAGTGACAGATTTTAGGCATGTCCAGTTCTGATCCATACCAAAAATGGTTTTGAAAAGTTTTAATAAAAGCTGACTTTGTTCAAATTAACCTTTTTTACAACTAAGACCATTTCTGGACCAAAACGGGAAATTTTCAGTACCACAACCTTCAATTTCATTGATTTCAATACAGAGTTCTCCTGCTCTTGCATACAAATTGAAGTTGCTTTTTATTACATTCATAAAGAAAACTTGAAAGTACTAATAAAAGCAATAAATCCGGGGCATAGTTAAGTCAAGTGTTCCTGCGCCCCCTCCCCGAGCTGGTCGAAACCTCTGAGGCCAAGCTAGGCCCAATCTGTGCCTCCTCATTAAGCCAATCTATACACTCATCAGACAAAGTGCAACTGAAAGTGGGAACGGGGGCCAGGAGCTCTCTAGTCCTCTATGCTGTCGTATACCGGGCAAGCTGTGCACCTCGGATCGGGAATGTAGCCGGGTACTCTATCCCCCCTGGCGGACAAGTCTGATCATGACCAAACTGGCGCTGGAACCGGAATGGGAAATAGAACACACAGTGAGCCAAGCCAATCAGCTGAATCCCAGGTTGGCGGGTCATGCTATAGCCCATTGCCGGTAGATTGAGCCAAGGGCACCGCCAAGCAATGCGGTCTGCGGACAAGCTGCACATCCAATCGAACCACCAACCCTCATCAAGGGCATCGACTAGGCGTTGCCTAAAGAAGTAACCTCGAGTTGAGTATGTTGGGCAAGAGTCCACAACCTGCAACTTGTCCATCAACCACACCTGGGAAGGGATGGAAAATGAGAGAATAAAGAATAGAGAGATGTACGATGAGAAAAAAAGTAAGAAATGGGTTTTGTGAGAAAACCGAGCTTGAGGGCCGAGCGATGTGAGCAATACATATGAGAGATTGGGTGGGAAACTTTACCTGCAGTAGTAGTGGACTCCCCGTAAATTTGGTCGTTTCGCGACGATAGAAAGCATCCAAGCCCATCAACGTCTCAGCTAGAGTCATGGCAATGCAACTCTCACCCTCCTTCAAACCTTGGGCAACCTCGATCAACCGGACGCTAGATCCTCCGGAGCCTGAGGCAAGTAAGAAATGAGATAGCATGCACAAACAAAGTGCGTGTTGCCGAAAACCTTGCCAATGACGGTCGCCGCGGTCACAGGCATCAGAAAAACGGCAAATCAAACTCGGAATATCCAGCATTCCGTCGCAAATCAAAGATCGAGCGTCGGGTATTGAGAGCCCACACATTTGTCCTAAGGCTTGGGCATGGCCAAAACGAAGTTGGGGCAGGATCTCTTCGTTGCGCTCGAACTCCATTAAAGCTTGGAAATCTTCAAAGGTAGGACATACCTCTTGCCCACCGAAGCTAAAAACATGTGTCACCGGATTCCAAAACCTTTCCGCGGCATGGAGAAACGGGAGGTGCAGCGGGGAACGACCCAGAGTGAATAGTGGGTTTATGCCGAAGCCCCGAAAATTCAACTTTTCCGAACCATCCAAGTTGTTAATCCAAGTTGTGAGATTTTGGGCGAGAAGCGCTTCCATTTGGGGCAAATCAGTGTTGAATTGAGAAGAACTACGAAGCTGAGGCCTTTTTGTAGAAGATAAGGCTGAGTGGCGGACAGATGTCAGCATTCTGCTGGTTCTGGCAATTCAGGGCCGGCCGGCCAAATATAGTGCCGACCGACCACCACTTTTGGCCGATTGATCAAAGGTGCTGGCCGATGGCCATTTCTCATGGCCGATGGCCTTTACCCCTGGCCGGTGGTCTTCCTCCTTGTTCTCTGAGCTGTTTATGCTGAGGATTGGGGAATACCATCACTTCCAATGCCCTCCGGTGATCGATTCTTGCGGAGTCACGCCTATTTGCTTATCGAGTTGTTGTACATTTGCTTATTGAGTTGTATTTCACTCTCTTTGAGTCTTTGATTTGCTTATCGAGTTGTACTCGCACTTGGTTGGTTATATCGAGTCTCTCTGTTTTGCTTATCGAGTTGTAAATTGGTTCACTACCTGATTATTACGATGCGAATGCTCTATTTTTCAAACGAATTTCATTCACATTGTTATGTGATGTCGTGCGATGCAATGCATAGAACGTATAAATGCAACACATTTTGAACAAAATAGCAGTTTCATTTCCATCATGTATTTTGCAAAAATACGCAGTTTAAAAAAAAAATATAACCTGCCTGAGGCAGTGCAATGTGCTTAAACTACCAGTAAAAAGGAAAGTAAAGCAAAAAGAGAGTAGGGCAGTAGAGTATCAAGATTGGTACTAGCAACCCCTCCCTTGTGATCAATGCATCTCTCGCGCCCTTGTTCGGGTCAACTACGTGTTTTGGCACCTTCGTTACGCAAGGCAGTGCAAGGAAGGGCACTTTTGGAACATTGATAGACTTTCAAGTTAAGTTCAAGTTGTGTCTGCTATGAGCGATGATCGGTGCGTGCGAGAAACATCCCTCCCCGTATCCTTTTGTGCCTTGCGAGTTCCGCAAATCGCTTCAACTATACTACGCTACAGTGTTTTGCATTTCAACATCATGAATAACATGTCTTTACCATACTTCAAGTTGAATCTATCCCACTTTTCCTGCTATACACATTGCGTGCATACGTGCATTGCTTTACTTACATGTGTTCAATTTCAAGTTTCTACACACATTGCGTGCATACGTGCATTGCTTTACTTACATGTGTTCAATTTCAAGTTTCTATACACATTGCGTGCATACGTGCACTGCTTTACTTACATGTGTTCAATTTCAAGTTTCTATACACATTGCGTGCATACGTGCATTGCTTTACTTACATGTGTTCAATTTCAAGTTTCTATACACATTGCGTGCATACATGCATTGCTTTACTTACATGTGTTCAATTTCAAATTCCTTTTATACACATTGCATGCGTTGTGGCGTTATGCTTTACTTACATGTGTTCAAGTTCCTTTTATACACATTGCATGCGTTGTCACGTTATGCTTTACTTACATGTGTTCAGCGTCCTTTTATACACATTGCACACATTGTTGCGTATACTTTACTTACATGTGTCTACATCCTCACACATTGCGCACGTTGCCCCGTGTTCTTTACTCACATGTGTTTGCGCTTTCACAACATTGTTATGCATCCTGCTTGTTTTGCGTTGTCACGCAGTTTCAATTGCATAGATGCGCATGTTGCTAACAATATTGTACTTGTTAAGTTACTTTTTTTTGCAGGCACGATATTGTATGTACGGTTCACTTGAGGCTGGTGCAACCAGACGAACTGGACAGGTACTGTATTCTCCGAGTGAGACGTATTGAGAATTGCATAATTCTCTTACA
Organism: Camellia granthamiana; assembly: GCA_036172215.1. NCBI lineage: Eukaryota > Viridiplantae > Streptophyta > Magnoliopsida > Ericales > Theaceae > Camellia > Camellia granthamiana. Next base: position 718,071 of record JAXFYN010000094.1, on the reverse strand, counting down.
TCCTTTCTGCATTACAGTGTAGTTTGGTCTATGATTACTTAAAACTGTCGCATGTTATGCTTCGTTACAGCTTTCTTTGCATGATCATAAGTTATGCTCGCCTTTGTGCATTGTCTTGCATTTTGCTCCTACCTTCGGGCGCATATCTTTGTCTGTAGCTTGTATGCTTTGTTTAAGTCTTCGGCCTTGTCAAAAATGGGTTGTCTCTGGGCTTTGACATTTACTCCCGTCATTGTTATGGCTTTCGAGTTCTGTCAAAGAGGGGCAACTGTAGACACCCCATTTTTGACCGTCCTCAAGACTTGGACGTCGCCGTTTGAACACTTGGCGATTACCCTTGTTCGTGTTTCGTTTTGAGGTCCCGGAGTTCTCGGCTACGCGCCTTGCCTCAGGATCTCTCAACTTGACTGTTCTGTGTTCGGTTTCGCACCAAACACTTGTGTTTTTGTTTCCGAGGGTGGAGAGTAGCTTGTTAGCTACCCTTGGAACCCACCGGCCGTGGCTTGAGGCCACCGGTCGTGTTTTGAGGCTACCGGCCATTGGTAAAGTATACCATTGGCTGGTCGGCATTCAGTGTGGCCAGGCGGCCATCTGTTTGGCCGGTGGCCTCCTTTTCTGGCCGGTAGCACTTTTTTGACTTTTTCAGGCATGGTGCATGCCAGCTGTGCCAGCTGGAATGCACTAACCCTGCCCCCGTGCATAAGTGTGGTTGTTTTGCCCCTTTTGCACCCTTTTGGTCTAGCTTCTTGAGGAAGCTTGGACCTTTGTCTTAGCTTCCTCAAGAAGCTTGCCAGCTGTCTCAGCTTCCTCAAGAAGCCTTGACCTCCTTGCCCCCTTTGCCCCTTTTTTGTTTAGCTTCTTTGAGAAGCTTCAAACCTTTGCTTTGTCTATATATAGAGCCTCTCCTCCTCCATGGTAAGGGGTTGAACAAAAAAAAACCAGAGCTTCTACATACATATATTTGTCATATACTCTCTCTCTCTCTCTCTCTCTATATCTCCCTCTCTCTCATCCTTTGTGTGTGTTTGGAAGCCTAAAAAGTGTGTTTTGACCTTGGTTTTGCACTAAGATACACACCATTACACCATACTTCGACCTTGAGAGGCTTTGAGGGTTTGTTCTTGAGTTTTTGGACTGGTTTTGATCAGAAGAAGGTGGCTCATCTTGCTATTCTTCAAGGGTTCTTCAAGGGTAACATTCTTACTTTAGATTCCCCAATCTTGCACTAGATTTTTGCCTATCTTGCTTACTTTTATAGACTTTGTGTATAACTGAAAAAATTCTTGTATTTACATGCTTAAGATACTTCATTAAGGTTGTTTTGTGGTTTGGGGTTGACCCCCTCCCCCCCTCTTAGGCCTTGTTTGGCCCTTTTGGTGCTCTCTTTGTTAAGCTTTGATTACTCTTGTGTATTGGCCTTCTCACCACTGAAATCCAGTGGATTTTCAGTGGTGAAGAAGGGGTCTTGAGGTCTTTCATAGGGGAGGGACACCCCCGTCCCTTAGTCTCTCATTTTTGCATGTTCTTGGCTCATAAGGGTAGCATACATGATTAGGTGTTTTTGGTCCCATTTCAAAGGATTTTGTATGTTGTTAGGTCATAATATGCCTCTGTTTTTGGTCGGATTAGTGGTCCCTTTCCTGTTTAATACACTTGCTTTGTATTCCCTCATTTTGCCTAGAAGTGCATCATGCCATTAGACCACCATGCTCTCATGTTTTGACCTTGCTTTGTGAAGTTCTTGGTCATATTTTTCCATGCTTGAGGTCTGTTGGTTACTGATTTGGTCATGTTTGACATATTTAATATGGTTGCTATGCATTTTGGTTTGTGAGCCCTAAGTAAGTGAGTCATAAACATGTCTTAGTTGGTCTATTTCAATGGTTTGGAATCATTTGCCATGCCATTTCAGTCCATGTTTTTATGCTTTCATACTTGGAATTGTTCTCCTTTTATTGCTTTGAAGATGTGTCCTTTTGTACCTTGAAATGAGCATTGTGCATGCTTAAGTGTTTAAACCTTTGGGGCTGCCATATCAGTGGGTTTTGGGACTTATTTTGGTGCCTTAAAACTCTGTTTTGGTTGTATAGTTCATGCCATGTTTGCTTGGGGGTAGTGGTAGTAGAATGCCCCTTTGTTATGCCTTAATCTTGGGCCTATTGGTGTGCATGCTTACATGAGTGTTTATCCATCATTTTAGGCATCTCTTGTCACTGTTTTGGGGTGGGCTGAGGTCTGCCCCTTTGCATTGCATGATCATATTGCATTGCTTTGATTTCATGCTTGCCTAGTATCACAATTGCATGCTTGCATATTGTTAGCTAATTGCATTTCATGTCATAGTTTGCATGATGAGTTACATGACATTACATCTTGTATGTTTGGCATATTGCATTACTCATGTTGCATCTTTGAGCCAAGTTTGTATACATGCATTGCATTGTTTGGATTGGGGTATCAAGCCAAACTTGAGGGGTAAGGAGTGTTCGTACTTTAAGTGACGAAACACGTCTCAACCCTCGGTCGCCAATCCCCTTGACCCCAACATGATAGGGTGCTGGCATTCATCTCTTTTGGTTGCATGCATTTACATTGATTTGCAAAACTTGGCCTCTTAGGCCATCATGCCTAATTGATGGCCCGAGGGCCGAGGGTCATGCTTCCTTGAGTCCATTGCATGATAGGGAGTGTGGCCATGCTTACATTTGCTTGAAATTCCATGCCATACACTGCTTGCCCTCTGTTGCTGTCAAAAACCAATTTCTGCAGGGAGTTTTGGCCAGCCGACCATCTCCAGTGCCGACCGGCCATCCATCAATGGCCTATAACTTCATTAGTGGCCGGCAGCCATTTCCCATGGCCGGTGGCCATTCCTACTAGCCGGTGGTGTTCCACAGTGTGCAAAGAACCTATCCCAAGACTTGTGCAGTCTTCAGAGGAGCTAGGCAGTGTAAACGGAGACAGCAATGCTATGGCAGCGAGTTTCCAGGCAGTACGAGTCAAGCATGCATCATCTGAATATTTTGAAGGCGGGGCTGTGGCCATTTTAATTCTGCATTTAATTTGTTAATCAAATAAGGGTTCTGTAATAATTAATTAAGTAGTTAATTATTTATTCGGTTATGTAATATTTATTCGGACCCTCCGAGTGAGGGCAATTGTGTAATAAGTGTGGGTGGGTGTGTGCATGTCTTCCAATCCCACGTCTTTCTTCCCTTTTATTTACCCGCTTATGATGGTAGACTAGGACATATTTAAATTAGCATACCTTATGCTATGCATGCGTGCATCCATACATTTGTCTTACATGCACCGGGCTCGGTACATCATGCTAACTGCATTTGTATTTCAATTCCAAGTTGAGTACTTGTTAATTGCAGCATTTCACATGCCATCTTTAGGATAGCCGAGCCTATTGTAGTTGCATCTTGCATGTGTTGCATTAGCCATCTTAACACGAACTAGGATCATGCATATGATTGCTAACTAGTTTCTGTTTTGGCTTGGAGTACTAGGTAAGCTTTTTATGCTTTAGCATACCGCATGCGTGTGAATGTTGCCATAATATCATGATTATCATGAGGCTAGCTGCTTATGTGATATAACTGCTTAAATGCTTGTGGATGGAGGTTGAATTACCTAAATTGGAATAATGCATCAAAACTGTGAGTTTTAAGCCCACTAGATAGTGGCAAAACCATCTTTTCTAAAAGCCCACTCGAGGGTGGAAAAACCTATATTTTAGCCTACTTGCGAGTAGTAAACCATTTTCAAAACAAACATGAAATGTTTTGTTCCAATTTAGGCGATTTGGTCTATACTTGTTTTCTGTGCTCATAACATAGTAATTCTAGGCTAATAACCGGAATAAGAACGCGTAATGTTTTCAAAATAAGATATCACGGTTAGTAGTGGCCGATCTTCGGATCGGGCGAAAGGGGGTGCTCATAGCTGACCTTCCCCAATCGTATCCAAGTTCCCGAGCCGAAGCAACTTTGGTGATGACGGACACGTGGCCTTTGGCACCGAGTCAGGGTTTCCTAAATTCCCATTAAAAATATTTAGGTGGCGACTCTGTATCTGGCAAAGCAGTCCATGTTTGGCACTTCTTTACAAAAATCTGTTTTCCAAAATGATTTGTCGGATTTGGACTCTTTGGTTCAAGATTAAGAACCGTGACAAAATCGAGTCCGAACTGTGGCATGCATAAGTCCCCCTCCCTCGGGGCGCGTCCACAATCTTCAAAACTCTTCCAAAACTACATGGAATCAAATCGTTCCAAAGTGGATGACATAGTCTATACTTATATGCTTCACATAGTAAATTGTAGAATTGATTAAATAATCAGAACATGAATATATAAAGAAAATAAAATTCATATCTGGTTAGTAAGGGCCGATCTTTTGATCTTGTGAGCGGGGGTGCTCAATTAATGACCTTCCTCTCTCATACCTAAGGTTTCGAACCGAGACAACTTTGGTTATGACGAACAATGGCCTTGGTACGAGTCATGGGTTGCCTAATTTCCCAAAATATTAGATGGTGACTCTAAGATCTGATGACGCAATCCATTTCTGGCAAAAGGTTTTGCAATAAAATGAATTTTCTAAAAGTTGCCACATCTGGACTCTCATCTACGTTTCACATTGTACTAGTGAGACTAGATCAAAGAGATCTCGGGAGTTCGAACTGTTTAACGCGCGCGGGTACCCCCCGGGCTTGTTACAGTTTCTAACGACTCTGCTGGGGATTTTTTGAAGCCTTGACTCGAACTCCATGATATGACTTTTATTTTCAATTATATGTTCATTGCATTGCATTCATTGGTGCACTTTAAGTCCCTGTGTTGCCCAGATACTGGTGGGAGCACAGACAAGCTTTTTGTGACGCTACACCTATCTTTACAATACTTTAGAGGCCTTGTGTTGTAACCTTTTGAGATTTGTCAAAAGGGTAGCTTTGCTATGTAGCTCTGCTATCTAGCTTTGCTATCTAAGGTTCTCAGACTCCGAAGAGAGGCTATTTGACTCTTCTAATTTCCTGGGATCTTTATTGGTTATGACCCAAAGGACTCTTTGGTAACGTCACCTTGACTTCAACCCTTAGAGTAGAGCTAACCTTATGCATATAATGAGCTATAGTACCTTCCAAAATTAGGACATGATGCTCTCTCATTTCTAAGATGTATGATGCCGCTTGTTTGAATAGTGAAACCCTAGATCATTTCAAAGTTAGGACAGGGTAACCCTAGCCCCGATAGGGGTATTTGTTCTCTTTCCTGCTATGTGTTATGTGCAATATATGGGAATTCTCAGATTCAGATAAGTGGTTCAGTCATTTCAGTTTGTGGGGTTGAGTTCAGTTTTTTAACATAAGTTAGCAGTAATCAGTTGAGCTGTACTAATGAAATTCTGATTGGGGGTCCCATTTTGTTTTAGCAAGGTAGTTGGGCACTATAGCTTCCGAAAGGTCTGATATCCCCCAAGTTCTGTGGACTCGCGTTGGTAGACTTTGCAAAAGTGCAAATTTGGTTCAAGGTCAGCTAGTATTAGTTTCTTTGCCACCGGTTACACGAAGAAAAGCAAAAGCTTCATCAACTATCCAGGATGCCCCTTCTTCACCTGCTAGATCATCACCACTCAACTCACTAGAATCAGTGATGGCTCGGATTCCAGAAAATATAGCAGACATACTATTGGCCCTTCAACAGAGCATGGATACTATTTCCACTACGGTTGCTGTCCAAGGCACTACTCTTGCCGCTCAAGGCAATACTCTTGCTAAACTGCAACGCTCATCTGGGGTGTCCATTACTCAACCACCTTCGGTGACTCATCCAGTTCCACCTCCACCTCCACCAGCTGACGAGTTTCCCGAACTTAACTCACCAGAAGATCTGAGGGTTCTTGCACAAACTTCAGGAGGATCATTTCCCCTTCCACAACCAGTGGGAGAAATCTTTCCCTCTAAAGCACCTAAGTCTGACCCAACTATGTTGAAGCTATCCAAGTTGGAAAAACTTTTCAAAAGGTCACAAGGAGTCAATTTAATCCCAGACATCGAAGACGGGTACACTAAGACAGCTGTGAAGTTGCCAGAACGGTTCAAAATGCCACACATTGATAGGTTTGATGGCTCCAGTGACCCAATGGTGCACATTCGCCTATTCTCTGATGTCTTAAAGCCTATGGCTTTGACTCATATGCAAAAACTCTCTTTGTTCGGACGAACTTTGTCAGGAGTGGCTGCCATCTGGTATGCCAAGTTAGAAGACTCGGTGAAACAAAATTGGGAGGAGTTAGTTGAGGCTTTCATCACCCAATATTCTTACAACACCCAGATTGAGGTAACTACTCGAGATTTGGAGGCAACTCGCCAATAGCCCAATGAAAGTTTTGTGGCTTTTGTCACCAGATGGATGGAAAAAGAAGCAATGATGACCAACAGACCACTCGAAAAAGACCAAATCCGTATGATAGTCAGAAATCTGCATGGAAAGATATTACAAAAAATGATAGTCCTCCAACTTTTCACTTTTAATGACTTACATGAAATAGGGGTCCAGATAGAGGATGCCATCAAACAAAGAATCATTATGGATGATAAGGAACCTGTTCGGAAGCCTTTTGGTCACAGTTCCAATGCTACTACTAGTAGTAGTACAGTTGCAAGACCTTCTGAGGTCAATTCAGTCACTACCACCACTGCCAAAAATGGCGACCCATTTGCCAATGCCAGTCCACAAACAACCAACTCAACCCGAACCACGGCTAGAACCTTTAATCCTCTATACATGTCCCTGGCCAAAGCTATGAAAATCTTGATAGAAAGAGGGTATCTCAAGCCTCTGGACCCCCGACCTCTTCCCGATCCTCTCCCAGCCAAACATGACCCTACCAAATACTGTGCCTTTCATTAACAACCTGGACATGACACTGACCAATATTTTTGCCTTCACCATGAAATCCAAAACCTCATTGATAATAAGATCAGAGCTCCCCCACAACCACAAAAAACCCAATGTCACTACTAACCGTTACCACCCCATGTCAAAAATCGACCACCTCCTCGCCTCAACCATATCCATACACTCCCTCCCACCTTTAACCCTAGTATATACATCACACCTGTCCATCTACCCAAACCCGAGGAATACATTCCAGAGAGCATTGATTTATGCATGATGGATGCACCTCTAACCCAGCCAAAGCCACAACAAACCATAGTGGTGGTAGTATTGCAAATTGAGGAAGAAAAGATCGTATCAAAAGAAGGATCCAAAGAAGTCATAACCGAAGTACCAGTGATTGAGACTGGAAAACTAGCAGAAGAAGGATATGATCCCAACAAATACATAGTACCTATTGGCCAGTTGAAACCAGAAGTTATCTTACCCAACTCATGTACCATCAATGTCGTTAGAGAAGATATGCTTGAACAGGGATTAGATGACTTGGCCAATCTAGAAGAAGACTTGGACAATCTCAAATTCCTTGAGGAATTGGATTTGAGAAATGTGCAGATCGGCTGGTAGGATCCGAGAAGTTTCGATACTACTCACGGTTGGGCAAGTGATGATGAAGGTTCTGATGGGGGAACTAAGGGGAAAAATGATGAACCAAAAACTGATGCCGAAAGTTTGAAAACAGTGGCAATGAAAGGTGTTCCAAGAGAGAAGATGAATCAGAAAGTCTGTCGGAGTATGACGTGGGAATGATCCATGTAGAGCCCGACAACTGTCTTTCGGTCAACGAAGGTGAATGGTGGAATGATAGCAATCTGCAACTCGCTTACACTGATGATGAGTGGGGTAGTACTTTGCCTGATGACACTTGGTATTCCGAAGAAATTGATCACCTAACTAGGAGTGGGCGTTACTTTAAACCTCCACAACTAGACCAAGGCGAGTCCTCGGGCAAAGATACAGACATTGATAAAGAGAAAGAGAAAGAGAATGAGAAAGAAGCAGAAGAAGACCCGGTTTTGAGACAGCTAAAAAAGATCCAAGCAAACATCTCCATTTGGGGACTTCTCATGGCTTCCCGAGAACATCGACAAGCAATGTTGTCAATGTTGAACAAGGCTAAGCAATCAATTGACACCACTCCCGAGCAATTAGTGTCATTAATCACCCTAAGAGAAACCATCTGAGTAATAACTTTTGCTGACAAAGAGATGCCAACAAAAGGATCAGAACATAATAAGCCTCTGTACATATCACTGGAATGCAGAAAGAAATGGATCCCAATTGTTCTTATTGACATCGGATCAGCTATCAATGTCTACCCTACACGCACTGCTTATGCAATTGGGCTAAAGCCGGAAAATTTCACGCCCACTACTAAATTGATCTGGGCCTATGATAATACTAGTCGGGAAGTGATGGGGACAATCAAAGTACAAATAATAGTGGGTCCATCTGAGCACAAAGCTAAATTTCATGTCATGGATGTTCCCGCAACGTTCAACTTGCTATTGGGAAGGCCCTGGCTTCATCAGATGAAAGCTGTATCATCCACACTACATCAATTGGTAAAGTATCCATATGGCGGAGGAATTGCCACTGTCTTCGGAAATTCATCCATTTATCCTCCCCTAGAAGTCACAACACCACTACTAGAAATACAGCATAGGGAAGAAGATGTGTTTCTATCAGGTTTTACATTGGCAGAGGCCCAGCTAGTTCAAACTCTCATGGAAGGAGACGAAGGTGTATACGTCAATGCCCAATCAATATATTTCATGAGTAAACTAGGTCACATTCCAGGGATGGGATTGGGACAAAGTGGCAGGAAATGTATTACTACAACCAGTGAAGTACCTCATAACCCACATGCATTCGGACTAGGGTATGCACCCACGGCTGATGACTGGAAAAGGAAAACTGAAGTGATCAGGGAGAGGATCAAGGCCAAGAAAACCGAGGCGGCAGTTTGAGTTGGTTCATAAGCCAATTCGTGGGACCTTGAACGGACGCTTTGTCCACCAAGGTGAAGACTTCCCTTTCTATGGTTTCCCTGAGCCCTAGATTGATCAAGTGGAGGAGAAAAGATACCCTAGGTTTGAGATCTTCTTCGATCATTAACTCTCCGACAATGATGAAGAGTGGGTAGATCCTAGTATCAACATCGGACAAGATAGAGAAGTCAGCTCGAAAAGCAGCACAGAGGAAGTTTTGGGTCTAACACTGGCTGACTTACTGACAGAATCGCCTACTAGCGTTGAACCAATGAATTTTGGGGCTATGACCATTGTCGTGATCGGGGGAAGAGGTACCTGCTGACTGTACAAGCTTCATCATGGATGCAGTGAATGGCTTACAAATAAATTGGCATTTTGAAAAGAGTTGTATTGAGAGTTCTGAATTGGCTGTTGAGTCTGAGTTTGGTGGGCCTGTGGGGTTGGAAGCAGATTTAAGTTTGTCTAAAATGTCTGAGTCTTCTTTTTCTTTCTCTTTTGAGTCTGTTGCACCTTGTGAGCCCAAGGCTTTGAATGAAGATGTGATTTTCGCCTACTTTTTTGTGCCCATAGTTCATAACATTGACCAAAATTTTCAAGATTTTGATAAAAACGAAGAGGAAGAAATTCCTCGAGCTTTGAAAAATTTAATCGACTGAGAGGAAGAAAGGCGTGCTAAACCATTAGTGGATGAAATTGTTTCTGTAAAAGTGGGTATTAAAAAAGATCCTCGCTTGATCCAAATTGGTTCTACATTGTCTTCAGAGGAACGTGCACAATTAGTTGCTTTATTAACGAAATTCAAAGATGTTTCTGCATGGTCCTACGAAGACATGCCAGGAATTGACCCTGAGATTGTACAGTATAAGATCTCTCTCGACCCTGAGGCCCAACCTGTCAAACAGAAGCTTCGCAGAATTCGTCTAGATTGGGCCTTGAAAATTAAAGAAGAGGTTACCAAGCAAATCAATGCTAGTTTTTTGCTCGTATCAGAATATCCTACTTGGTTAGCCAATATTGTGCCAGTTCTGAAGAAAGATGGCAGAATTCGAGTTTGTGTTGACTTCCGAGATTTGAATAAGGCTAGTTCGAATGATGATTTCCCATTACCACATATTGACGAATTGGTAGACTTCACTGCAGGGCATGCCTTACTATCATTCATGGATGGTTTTTCAGGGTATAACCAGATCCTTATGGCTCAAAAGGATAGAGAAAAGATAGCATTTACCACACCACGGGAGATGTACTGCTACAGGGTTATGCCATTTGGTTTAAAGAATGCCGGGGCCACTTATCAGAGAGTTGCTACCACTCTTTTGCATGATATGATCCACGAGGAAGTTGAGGTGTATGTAGATGACATGATTGTCAAGTCCAAAGATCGGGAAAGCTATTACACTGCATTGAAGAAATTCTTTGAGAGAATTAGAGAATACAGGCTAAGGCTAAATCCACAAAAATGCACCTTTGGGGTAACTGCGGGCAAGATGTTAGGATTTTTAATCACACAGCCGGGAATCGAAGTTGATCCATCTAAAATTAAGGCCATCTTAGAAATGCCGCCACCAATGACTGAAAAGGAGGTGCGGGGCTTTCTGGGAAAGGTGCAATTCATAAGGAGGTTTATTTCAAAGCTAACCTTGACTTGTGAACCCCTGTTTGGTCTCCTAAAGAAAGGGAAAAAGTTTCAATGGGATGATCGATGTCAGTTCGCCTTCGAGCAAGTTAAGCAATAATTGCAGAATCCACCTGTGTTATCACCACCTGAGCCAGGAAAATCGCTGATTTTGTATTTATCAGTAACTAAATCAACCATGGGATGCATGCTTGCACAAGAGTCAGATGAGAAAGTGGAGAAAGCCATCTATTATTTAAGTATGAAAATGCTTGAATATGAGACCCGCTATACTTCTTTGGAAAAAGCTTTCTTAGCTTTGGTATGGGCCACCAGGAAGTTGAGACACTACCTGTTAGCTCACTCGGTAATTCTAGTTTCAATATTAAACCCAATCAAATATCTTTTTGAGAAACCAGCACTTACCGATAGGCTAGCTCGTTGGTTGCTTTTGCTTTTCGAATTTGACCTTAAGTATATCACTCGCAAATCTGTCAAAGGAAAGGCTATAGCAGAATTTTTGGCTGATCACCCAGTTGAAGGAGGCGAAGATGTGGAGTACTCATTTCCAGATGAAGAGGTCATGCAGATGGAAGAAGACACTTGGAAGTCGTACTTTGATGGAGCGTCCAATCAATTTAGCTATGGGATAGATGTGTTGCTCATAGCGCCCGATGATTCCCATATCCCCTTAGCTTTCAAACTCCAATTCAAGGTATCTAACAACAAAGCAAAGTATGAGACATGCATTGCTGGATTGGAAGCAGCCTTGGAACTAGGGGCAATAAGGTTGGATGTGATCGGGGACTCAAACTTGGTCGTCTCTCAAGCCAACGGAGATTGGAAAGTTAAAGAGGAAAAATGAAAGTCTACCATCAGACCTTGGACATGTTGATCTCGAGGTTCGAAAAACTGACTTTTACGCACCTGGTAAGAGAGAACAACTGATTTACTGATGCGTTGGCAACCTTGGCATCAATGATAGATATACCGGTCAGGGTCAAGATGCGCCCGATCCTTATAGAACAAAGGTACACCCCCGCGTATGAAATGATAGCCACAATGGAAGAAGTTCAAGATGAAAACCCTTGGTACTTTGATATTTGGAATTTTCTAGAAAGTGGTACATATCCACAAGTGGAAAACACCAAAGACAAAAGGGGGATATGGTGTCTAGCCACTCAGTTCGTCATTTGTGGAGATAAGTTATATAAGAGAGGGCATCTGGGAATGCACAAGCTATGTGTAGAGCAAGAAGAAGCAAAACGTATCATGGAAGCCATCCATGGAGGAGAGTATGGAGCCCATATGAATGGTATAATGCTAGCCAGAAAAATCCTTAGACAAGGATACTACTGGTTAACCATGGAAAGTGATTGCATCAACTTTGTTAGGCGATGCCACAAATGTCAAATCCACACCAATCGCGTGAACATCCCACCATCAAAACTCTACAACATGACTTTGCCTTGGCCTTTCTCAGTCTGGGGCATAGATGTCATCGGGGTAGTCACACCAAAAGGGTCAAATGGGCATCAGTTCATCTTGGTTGCCATTGACTATTTTACCAAATGGGTTGAAGCACAGTCGTATTCAGTGTTGAAAGCATCACACGTGGCCAAATTTATCAAGAACAGCATTATCTGCAGATACGGGGTGCCAAACAAATTAATTTCAGACAATGACTCACATTTCAAAGGAGACGTGGCAGTTCTACTTGAGAAGTATAACGTGGTTTTTCATAAATCATCAACTTACAAGCTACAAACGAATGGAGCTGTTGAAGTTGCAAATAAGAACATCAAGAGCATTCTGTGTAAGACGGTAGAAACTTATAGAGATTGGCCAGATAAGTTACCTTTTGCACTTTGGGGATACAAGACATCAATCCGAACATCTACAGGGGCAACCCCTTACTCTTTGGTATATGGAATGGAGGCAGTTTTGCTGATTGAGTTGGAAGTGCCTACATTGAGGATTATGGCTAAATGTCAGATAATAGAAGCTGATTGGCAACAGAACCGATTTGAGGAACTGATGTTATTTGATGAGGGAAGGTTGAAGGCGTTATACCACATTCAAGGGTATCAACGCAGGATTGCCAGAGCATTCAACAAAAAGGTTAGATCCAAGAATTTGAGAGAAAATGACTTAGTGTTGAAAGATAACTAAGCTCCTATTCACGATCCTAGGGGCAAGTTTAGACCTAATTGGACGAGTCCCTACATCATTAAATCAATCTGGTCAGGAGGAGTAGTCATTCTCATGGATTTGGATGGTTTGGAGTTCTTACAACCAATCAACATGGACAAGCTGAAGAAATACTACCCTTGAGAGGCTTGCTGGGCTAAAAACCCAAAAGGGTGACCCAGGCAAAAGTTAGAGTAGAAAAACAAAAAAATAAAAATAAAAAATGACAAAAAAAATAGAAAAAATGAAAAGCTCGCAAGGTTGAAAACCCGAAAGGGAGACATTGGCAAAAGTTAGAGCACAAAAGGAGAGTGTCAATACCCAAGTGAACCTTAACCAGAACTACGTATGGCCTGATTCCTATCTTTGGGATATGTAGGCAGCTTCATCTTGAAGTTCGGCCTTAATCATGTTTTCAACTCACTCATCTCGTCCATGTTTGATTGGTGTATCTTTATTCGACTCAGCTATCCATATTTGATTGGCTTGTCCCCATTTGATTCAGTTGTCCTATTTCTCCTTCATGACGGGGTCAGTCCTAAGACGAATTCAGTTGTACATCTCAAGGGTTGATTTCATGTTGATCGAGTAGTGGTCATTTGCGAAAATAGATTTTGAGGACTTTTAATGAAGTTGACTGATTTTCTCAAAAATTATTCCATTTTTCCAAAACTCAAACCATTCTTTGGACCAAAAAGAGAAAATTTTCAATGCTCATAATTTGGCTCATATGACTTCAAGATGGAAAATGGAACAAGTGTGCTAATTTACCTCTTATGTTGATCAAAATTGCTTTAGCAGAAAGGAAAAATAAAAAAAGGGGCAAAGTGATGAACTAGGGGTACAGTTAAGTCAGGTTTTCTATCTTTTACCCACACTATCGAGTTCTCGTCACCTTAATCAAGCAATCACCAGAAAATGCATAGTAGTTGTCGCCGGCGATGCTTTTCCGTTGGGCGGTCGACCGATGTTGCTCTGTTTTGCGTTCATTTTGCTCCAACAAGCTCAAAAGGGTGTGTTTTGGGATGGTTTTTGTTTCATTTTCATTTCATTAAGTTGTGTTTTGTGTTTTAGTCAGTGATAGGCTCAATATTCAGTTTAGAATTCACTAAAATACAGCCATTTTCAAGTTTAAAATTCAAAACAAAATGATTTTTATGCTCAGTGTTGCACCATTCATGCTATCCAGATTTGTAGAACAAACTCGTTTTATTAAATGCTAGGGATCAACCCCGATCAAAGTTGTACAAAAAGGAGTTGAAGCTATAAGTGCGCACTCCAAACACACACACACACACACAAAAAAAGGAGCAAAAAAATAAATAAATAAAAATAAGAGAGAGTAGCATTTTCTCAGTTTTCCGACAGTAGCCCGGTGGCGAAGATTACAACCGGCTTCATTTGCACACAGCTTCGTTGCTCGACTTCACTATCAGCTATCTCGTTTCATCTTTACTCCTTCGAAACTCTTGAAGACTCTGCCTCGGCCTTGGTAGAGCTTCCAAAGGAGATTATTCCTCGCCGGCCATCAAATTGGTTATGCAAAGGAACTCCGAATCGGTCCGCAGAGGTGGCCTATCGTTTCAGTTCGTTGTTCTGCTTTTTCAGTGCACTAATTTCTACTCGAGAGTCCTTGTACATACGTTGGAGTAAAGAGAGCTGTGTAGTTAACTGATGTACATAAAACATCATGTTCTGCAGTCGACGGGACAAGTTGGAGACCGCAGTCACGGTCTCCACACATGACCTCAGCGTATACAAGTTAGCTTCGATGTCAGACTGTACCGCTATTATTTGTTCAACTGACATCACTGAAAAGCTGAAAACAGGGGAAGGAGGAGGAGCCTGCGATTGAGGTTCAGGGGAGTCAGAATCGGTCATCTCTATCGTGGACTCGTTTAGGTCTGGAAAAAGATTGAGAGAACCGTGTGAAGAAGCCATGGCAGAGGAGAGTAATGCAAAAGAAAGAGGTTGCAAAGTGGTGGCAGAGAAAGTTTGCAGGCTTTTGCTCTGCCTCTCTCTCTCGCAGGCCTCAACTTAAGAAGAGAGCGAAGAAGAAGACAAAGAGGGAGAAAGGCCGAGACGATCATTGACAACCGGGGCAGGATTGGACAACCTGTTGGTTAGGCGCCGCAATTGTTGAAATCGTGCGCCAGACACAACGCTTGAAGAAGATGAAGGAAGAGAGAGTGAGACAAAAACAAGGGAGGCGGGAAAGTTGTATACATATATGTATATATATTGTATATCTATGTATTATATATATTTGTTTGAACATTTGGTCACAAGAGTGGCTTGGGTTTAGTGGTTTGGCTCAGTGGTTGAAGGATGGAAGGCTGAGCCCAAGGTCAGGGGTTTGAACCCCACAACAAATGTTTCTTTTGTTTTGTTTTTGTTATATATATATATATATATGTCTCATATCTATGTGTATATATTTGTCTGCATATCTTGTCATGAGGCTGGCTTGGGTCTAGTGGTTTGGCTCAGTAGTTGAAGACTGGGAGATCTGGTTGGAGATCAGAGGTTCGAGCCCCCGTATCCTTGCATTTGTGTTTTTCTTTTCTTTTGTGTGTTTGGCGTACGCACGCTAACGTTAGCAAACGGAATATGCCTTCTCAGTAACGGCATCTTCTCGTTGAAGTCCATAAACGGAATATTCCTTATCGGTGACGGAATATTCCCTACCTGCGTATATGACCATATTGTCCGTATATGTCTGTGTATTTTGTCTGTACGTATATATATACCGTATGTACATATATGTATGTATTTTTTCTGTATATAAATATGTGTATACTGTATCGATCACATCCTCATCATGCATCTATCGTACGATCACACCTGCATTGTGCATCTATCGTACGATCACACCCATATCATGCATCTATCGCACGACCACATTCGCATCGTGCATCTACCGCACGATCACACCTGCATCGTGCATCTATCACACGATCATATACCACATCGTGCATCTATCGCACGATCATATCCGCATCATGCATCTATCGCACGACCATATCACTCTGTGCATTTATCGCATTATCAATAATCTCACTCATACATCTATCGCACAATCAATCATTATGTGCATCTATCGTACAAATCACTTCGTGCATCTATTGCACAATCTCATCGTGCATCGCACTGTCTTGTGCAATTTCAATTCAATCGCGCTATCTTGCGCATTGCACTGTCTTGTGCAATTTCAATTCAATCGCGCTATCTTGCGCATTGCACTGTCTTGTGCAATTTTAAATTCAATCGCGCTATCTTGCACATCGCACTATCTTGTGCAATTTCAAATCAATCGCGCTATCTTGCGCACCCCACTGTCTTGTGCAAATTCAATTCAATCGCACTATTTTGCGCATCGTACTGTCTTGTGCAATTTCAATTCCATCACACTGTCTTGTGCAAATTCAAATCAATCGCGCTATTTTGCGCATCGCACTATCTTGGGCAAATCCATCGCACTATCTTGTGCAATCTCAATCCTCGTTCGCACTATCTTGTGCACTCCCTGGGTCTAGGAGACCTTAAATCCTCTAGAGGTGCAATTCCTTTGGTGTTTGTTGTGCCCGAACGACTTTAGGCGGTCTGGTATAGCCACCTGCCTGTGTTTGTAATGAGTTCCTAGGAGACCAACTGCAACGATGGAAACTAGAGTTCGAATGGCGATGCCTAGAACGCAAAGGTTTGGAATTTCTGAGACTAAAGTCTGGTTTAGATACCCAGGGGTGTATCCCCAGCTTGAAATTTGTATGGCAGCCCCATAGGTTGAGGTAGCGTGTATGCGCCTCAATTCTGGAAACCGAACCAACCTAGTCTGTCACCCCGTTGGAGAATAGGGAAAGTTGTGAATATGATCAGGAAGAAATACGACATCTGTGGCTTCTACATATAGAGGTTACCCCTTGTCATTCTATCATACCGCGCGAGACACATTTGGACTTCGAATCCACCTTTGCTCATTTCATAAGAAATGTGCTAGGATGAGAAGTTTACCTAGTTAAAACCTTGCCTCTCTCCGTATGAAATACGTTAAGATACGTCTGTTGGTTACACCAGTGTCATTCTCCTCGGTTAAAACCTTCCCTCTCTCCGTATGAAAGACGTTGAGATATGCTTGTTGGTTACACCATTGCTTTTCTCCTCGGTTAAAACCTTTCCCCTTTCTGTATGAGATACAGTTAGGTACGTCTGTTAGTTACACCACCTTTGCTCCTTTCATGTGAAACATGTTGAGGATTTGATGTTTACCCGGTTAAAACCTTCCCCCTATCCGTATGAGATATGATTAGGTACGCATGTTGGTTATACCGCCATTCCTCCTATCGCGTGAAACACATTGGGATTGCAAGTTTACTCGATTAAAAACATCAGGTGCGCCTGGTGTTTACACCATCTTTCCTCATTTCGCGTGAGACGCGTTAGGCTATTGTTTCACTCGGTTAAAATTGTGTTGTGGCATATTTGTATGTGATCTTGTGCACATTTATATGCAATACACCCCCCTGTTATGTTTCTTATCATTTGCACGAGGCTTGCCTCTCATGTTGCCATCTTCATAAATCTTTATCATCACTCCATGACATTGCATTGCATTGCATAATCATGAATTTTCAAACAACTGGCTTCGCGAAGCATGTAAGTCCAATTTTCAAACTACATTTTGAGCATGTCATTTGCAATCTGCCCCTGAACTACGCTGGTTTGATTCCTTGCAAAGGGATACGTAGGCAACCTTCATGTTCAACCAATTGCATCTGCATCTTGTTTGTTTGCCCAAGCCTTATGGCCTTGTCAAAAGGGTTGTCTTCGGGCTTTAACATTCACTTACGTCATGAAATGACTTTGAGCTCTGTCAAAGAGGGGCAATTGTAGACACCCTATTTTGACCGGCCCTAAGACTTGGGCGCTTTCTATTGATTACCCGATTATGATAATCAGAATGTGTTCCCTAGCAGTCCTCAACAAGAAAAATGGAATTTGAGCTTTAATCCCTACCTTCACACATTTTTGGCCAAACTATTTTAGACCTTAAAACCCTCTTTTCAAAATATTTTTCCAAATATTTCTACGATGTTCCGAGGCTCCCATTTCAATTAAAATATTGCACTTTCCAGTAAACCGAGTAAGGACAAAATGGAAATAAATGGAAGAGAAGTGAACTCTTTGAAAACAATATTTAAAAACATCTTCTTTATAGGTTTGGATAGGTTTGGATTTGAAGGAAACATGAGGGGATGGAAGAAAATTGGTTTAGGGAAAGGATGAGCATCAAATTGTTAAGAAGGAAATGAACAGCCTTTACTAAATTAGGAATATCTCTTTGTACACTTGGAATTTAGATGTGAGGCCACCACCATTGGAAAATAGACTTCTGGAGCTTCAATTTAAACCAAAGAATCACCTAAAACCAAGTCCATATATGGGAGATATGCCCATTTAAAGTTGGGCTTGAGAGAAGATTTTGTTGACCTGGCCCAAGAAAAATGAACAGCCTTCACTAAATTATACATATCTCTTTGTACACTTAGAATTTAGATGTGAGGCCATCACCATTGGAAAATAGACTTCTGGGGCTTTAATTTAGACCCAAGAATCACCCTAAACCAAGTCCATATACGGGAGATATGTCCATTTGAAGTTGGGCTTAATAGCAAATTTTGTTGACTCGGCCCAAAATAGCAGCAGCCTCATTTTTCTTGGTTTTGGTTCGGTTGGGACACCCCATTTACCTATTTTCTGATCCATTCAAGTGCACCCACTCATCCTCCATTATCTCCACTCATCCTCCATTATACCTAATCATCCCCCCATTGTCAAAAAAGAGGTTTTGTTGGCATCCATAAAGGAGTATCCCATGCAACCACCTTGAAAATTTGCCCTCCTATCACATTCTTGTCTCCCACCTTCTTTTTGACCTTTACTCTCCCTCATTGCCTATATAGAATGATCATATTGTAAGAGAGAGAGAGAGGACCACGAAATTAAAGAGAAAAGAGTGAGAAAAAGGTGAAAAGAAGAGAGAAATTTTGAGGTTTTGAGCCAAAACACTTCCAAGCTCCCATAGCTACTGAAATTCCTCATTTCCATACACTAACACCACTCCAAAAATTCTGATATATCCAAAGATCAATTGCCTTGATCATAAGGAAGAGTGTTTAGTAATTGAAAGTGAGAAAAACAAGAGAGTTAGCCACTTTCCGTACCATAAACTCCATAAATTTCATAATTTCGAATTGAGGATTTGAGAACACACTTCCTACACTTGAGGGTGATCAAGAGGGAGTTTTTGAACTAAGGAGTTCATCCTTTCCTTGGAAGGTGAATTCCACAAACCTTTCATTTTCTTGCATTTCTTACTTATTTTGCTTTTTTTTTTTTTTTGCTTTGATTTATTGTTATATTGTATACTATTGTAATCTAATTGAAAATGGTGAATTAAAGTCTCATATATGTTTCTTTAGCATGAAAAAGAGATCTTCCATGCTGAATGATTTAATCTCTTCGAAGGTTCATTACGAAGGCATTACATCTCTCTCATGCCAAGAACAAACTCCTTGTTTGACGCTTCTCTTATTTTAGTGGACATAACTCTCACTTTTGGACTAAAATGACTAAAAAATGGCAAGGTAATTAAAAGGGCTAATAAAATTGGACTAAAAGAAGCACAGGATAATAAAATTGAGTTGGGTTCAATCAGACGTCGTATTGAACCCACTGTTTTTTTTTATATATACCTATTTTGCTCTTTTGCTTTGATTTCTTGTTATATTATATATTGTTGTAATCTTGCATGTTCTATCTTATACTTGTTTTCTTGTTTTAGGTTCATGTTAGTTTTGTTGTAAGTTTGCACATTTTTTTATTTTACATTTGTTTTCTCATTTTTAATCTAACCGATAGTGGTTAGTTGAGCCACAAACATATTTCTTGTTTATTCCTTTTCTTGGTTTTGTAATAAGACAGGTTTTGCTAGGCCTTGTTGGCCAGCCGGCCGGCTGGTTAGCTTCTTTTGGACAAGACGGTGTTGTCTTTCGATGTTAACCAACTTCCAGTGGTTCCCACAGCACATGAAACTTTTTTTTTCTTTTGTTTATTTTATTTTGAGTGTATTGTGAGGTTTTTATTTTGTTGTAATATTCTCCTTATCCCTCTCTAATTTGGTTTGTAATTATTCTTTAAAATGTTGTAATAATTCCCCGCCCCGCTTCTTTCTATCCCGTTCTTTTACTTGCTTTCTTTATTTGTACATAAACATCATATTTATTTTTCATCATAGTTATGCTTTGCATCCATGTTTCATGCATCTTGATTCGGCTAAGTTTGCATTTGTCGATTTAATCAATTCCTATGTGATTATGTGCGCTACCTCATGTTCTTGAGATGATTCACATATCATATTTTAGAAGCCGAATCTTTAGTTGCATTGTTGGGTTCGGTTCATCATTCTAACATTGTAACATTGTTGTATTGGGTTCGGTTCATCATTCTAACATTGTTGTCATTTTCTACTTACTTGAATACGTGCGATGCCGCATGCTTTGAGTTAATCTGTATGACATGCTAATAAACCGAACCTAGTAGTTTCATTTTGTATGTGTTGCATTAGTCACTTGCATATTAGGAGCAGGCATTTTTCTAATTATTTTCTTCTCTTTGGCTTGCCTCGGTTGAGTACTAGGTGAGCATTTTTACTTTAGCATATTGCATGTGTGTTTGTGTTGTCATATCAAAAATATTACCATGAGGCTAAGTACTTATTTGATATACCTCTTTGAATGCCTGTGGATGAAGGCCATTTTGCCTAAGTTGGGATGATGTTGATTAATGTATATATGAGCTTGCTTTTTTAAGTAGCACATATTCAAAATTCTTCTCAAACAAACATGAAATCAAATCAAAGCACCAAAATGGGTGAAGTAGTTTATATTTGTGTGCCTCACATAGTAAATTAGCATAATAATCAGCATAAGAGCATATATTGTAATCACATCATGATTAGTAAAGGTCGATCTTTGATCAGGTGAGTGGGGTGCTCAATTCATGACCTTTCCCTTTCATACCTAAGTTCTCGAGCCAAGACACTTTGGTTATGACAGACAAGTGGCCTTTGGTACGAGTCACAAGTTTCTTAAATTTTTCAAAAATATTTAGGTTGCGACTCTGAAATCTGGCAATGCAATCCATTTTTGGCATCTCTGATGATAAATGGATTTTCTAAGATTTGCTGGATTTGGACTCTCATTTATGTTTTTCTGTTTCACATTGCACTTGTGAAACCAGATTTAGAACCACAGGAGTCCAAACTGTAGGGCTATCGTATCTGAGGAAACTAAACCCCTCTGAGGAGCACGAAAAACCAGCTACAGTACCTTTCAAACTTGGTAGAAGATTTTTCTTGAACAAAACATGCAAGCCCTTTTCACTCATGTGCCCAAGTTGCTTGTGCCACAATTTGATAGAAGTATCATCCTCAAGTGCATTGACAACACTTTTGCTAATTTTTCTTTGCATCAAATAAAGTGTGCGAGTCTTCTTGCACTTAGTCACCACCAAAGAACCCCTTGTGAGCTTCCATTTTCCATCACCAAATTTGTTATTTAAGCCTTCATCATCTAGCTTCTCGGTAGAGATCAAATTGAGGAAAATGTCGAGAACATGCCTTACATCTTTAAGCAATAACTGGCAGCCCAAATTTGTTTCCAAGCAAACATTACCCATGCCAACAATCTTGACAAACCTTCATTGCCCATTCGAGCACAACCATAATCTCCTTTGGTGTAGGAAGTAAAGAAATCAACTCGATAAGTCACAAGAAAAGAAGCCCATAATCAATCACCCAATTGCTCTCTTGGCCTACAAAATTGACCCAATCATCTTCACAAATGGCCATGAGGTCACCATCAGTAGTAATCTACACTTTTGTCATGCCTTTTCTCTTTGTTTTTGAGCTTTTGACATTCCTACTTCATGTGCCCTTTTTCATGGCAATAATGGCACCCAATGTCTTTATTTGAAAAAGAACCATCTCTCGATTTGTCACAGCTTTGATCACGACCATGAGGAGTCTTACTCCTCCTCCTTGTTTTGCTTCGACATCTTACAATAAATACCTTTGAATAAGAAGAACCCGCTGATTTTTTTTATTTTTTATTTTATTTTCCATTCAACAAGCTACTAGTGACTTAGCTCATTGTGACAACTTCATCAGGCGCCGAATTACTAATCATCATAACCAAAGTCTCCCAACTTTCGGGCAAAGAATTAAGTAGCATCAAAGCCTGTAACTCATCATCAAAAACAATTTTCATCGAGGCAAGTTAGTTAATAATACTCTTCATTTCATGCAAATGTTCTGGAATGGGGTTGCTCTCTTTATATTTTAAATTAACCAACTTTCAAAATAAAAAAGCTTTATTTGTTGATGATTTTCTATCATCAAGACCTTATAATTTTTTTCATAAATCATGTGCCGAATTTTTAGTAGCAATATGATGAAACATATTATCATTAATCCATTGACGTATAACACCAACGACTTTTCGATTAAATCTCTTCTATTCATCTTTCATACTCTCGAGCTTACCACTATCACCCTCAATAGATCCATACAAATCTTTATAAAATAATAGGTCCTCCATTTTAGTTTTTCAAGTTACCCAATTGCTCCCATTGAAACTAGACATACGATCCACATTCCCCTCCATTGATTTACACAAATAAATAAATAAATCTAAATAAATCGTAAGCTTTGATACCAGTTGTCAGGAAAAATAGATGATTTGCCACAATTAAATCAACCAATGGAAATAAAAACTAATGCAAAAAAATTAAATCAACAATGACACAAATTTTTTTACATGGTTTCCTCAATGTGAGTTACATCTACTAGACCAAAATCCGATTCCACTATCAACCAATAGTTTTCAAACGATTACAAACGAGACACGAATGGTCTCACAAATCACCCTTAGGTGAATTCCAAATAATCACAAATAATCAAGAGGAAAGACCTCACCAAATAGATGAATAAATTATCTTCAAAGCAAAGCCGAAACACAATCAAAAGCTTGAAAACAAAGCAACAACCAAAACACAAAGTCTTGAATTTGACCAAGTCAAATACACAGCAGTAATTAGGGCTGGGTATAGAGTTATCCGAACCGCACAACCCATCCAATCTGAACCAATCCGCATACAAATGGGCGGTTTCACAGACACAATGCGGGTGTATGCGGTTTGGAATATGGCATTATTACGGGTTTTACCTGCACTCGCAAGAACCTGCCCGCATTTATACTCTTTTTTTTTTAAACCTAGACCATTGATTTCATTCATCCTGTCCTAGATATTTTTGCCCAATAAGCCAAACCCAATCATGGATGTGATTCATGATGGACTTTGCGAGTTTACAAATGTTTTTATTTTATTTAATGGGTTTGAATTGGATGAAGTTTGACAATAATTTATTGTTATTTTATTACTGCATTTTGGATGAATGTAATAGTTAATAAAGAATTACTTTTAGGTAAGTTTAAGATTTTGAATGATTTTATTTTAATTGCATTATTAGGCAGTGAATGATTTTGATGATTTAGTTTAGGATTTTGAAAGATGTGCTTGTATTAGTTTATGATTTTATTTAAAAATTTAAGATTTTGAATGATTTGTTTGTGTTCAGAATTGATTTTGTTGTGTTTTTAATTTTATAAATTTTAATTCATTAATTATTAATGTTAAGCATTTTAGAAAATGAGGGGAAAATGGCCCAAAATAAATATTTACAAAATGGAAAAAAAATGCCCAAAAATAAATTTTTTATGAAAAAAGTCCAATCCGCAAACCGCTCGCAACCGCCCGCACATCTGTGAACCCTATCCGCACAAACTGCAACCCACACTGCAAGCGGTTGCGGGTTCAATTTTTCCCAAACCGCACACATGTGGGACGGGTTCAAACCGTAAACCGAACTGTCCAAAATCGAACCGCGAGCACCTCCAGCATTAATTCTCACCGATTGAAACTTTTATACCAAGCACTATGCTGCCGCACAATGCCAAACCAACCAAATTGATCACCAAGCATATACCACCGAAAGATGTATCAGCCACTGCCTCCTTTGGAAAAACAAAAACAATACCCAGAAATATTGTTGACTCTTGAGTTTTTTTATCAAAACCCTAACTATTACCAAACAGATATTTAAATACCCATTGGGCCTCCAAAAGTTAGATATAATATATAAAAAATATATTATAACAAACACCAAATTAAATTAAATATTTTTAATAAACCACTTGGGTCCTATACTCTACTAAGGAGGTATACCTAACAACACTAACAAATGTGTACTTAAGATCAATAGTCTTTCTTTTTGTTCCTTTGATATACTCTGATTGGTTCATTTTCAGGCCTGTGATTCATTTAAGATCAGTGCTCTCTTAAGATCAGTGTCTGTGGTTCATTTTCGGGTATCCTTCGCTGGCTGAGAGGAATACTTACTCTACTGCTAGTCCGTCCTATCTGCGGATTCTGTTTTGATTGTGGATGGCTCTAGGTGTTGATAATCTCATGGATCATGGAATAGAGATGTAACTAACTGCTATGCTTTCATTGCTGGTTTTAGTGAGCAACCCGACTATGCGTTACATGTGCTCTACAGGTTGCACTCCTCTTCCCAACAAGCCCTTTTTTCTTTTGATTTAGAAGCCTTAATTAAAAACTAAAAGTTAGTAAAGTTACGACAAGATGCACAAGTTGGAGGACTTCTTTAATCATTGTGAAGAACAGAAAACAAAAAAGATGGTGCCTCCAAAAATGCATGAGTTCAAGGAAAAAAAAAACTGCTAGTTTTGCTCATTTGAATAGGTTTTCACCATTTTTGATTTGGACGGACACAATTGAATCATATGAATCGAAATTAGAATTTTTATATAGATGAAACTGATGGTTTAGAGATGAAATACAAAAAAATGACAATAGTTTAAGGAATTAAAGTGAAATTAATTCATTTATTTATTTGTTTTTTGTTGGATTATGAAAATGACAATAAAATAAATATGTATTTGAAAAAAGCAGGAGTAAATTATACTTTACTCCATTTATGTTTGGTAATTTTTTTATTTTGGCTCTTAAAGTTTTTATTTTCCCCCCACTTTGGCCTTTTATGTTTTAATTTTTTTTTAATTTACTCCTAAAGTTAATCTCTATTTAAAATCAGATAAAAAAAAAATGACACGTTAATTGTCACATAACATAAAAAAAAATTATTATTATATTGAAAGTTGAAGTTTGTATCAGATATATCAATTATATATCATAAAAATATATTTATATTGCATGATTGTAAATATGACATTTTTGGTCTAATTTTGAATATAAGTTAGCTTCAATTAAAACTTCCAAAGTGGGAAAAAATAAAAATAAAAAAATCATTTTTTGTTTAGTTAGCCATAGAAAATAAATAGGAGAAATTATGTAACAAATTTTTTTTTGAGTTTTTAATTTTATCGATTTAAATTCTAATCTTTGGATTTGTTTTCACTCTAACCCATTTTTCTATTTTTGTTAAGTAAAACAGAAAGAAAAAATGACATTTTAGTCATTAAACTCAACGAAAACATTTTAGACACTTTATGTACACCTACATTGAGTTTAATCACTAAAATACTATTTTTCTAGTTGATTTTACTTGATAAAAATAGACGAATAGTTTAAATTGAAAACAAATAAAAAGATTAAAATTTAAATTGATAAAATTAAAAATTCATAATTTCTTTTGTTACAAGGATTAGAACTTGATTTTTTTGGGGGGATAATTTTCTCAAATAAATATGTATAAATTATTGGGCGCTTGGTTGATAAATTCAAATTTAAATTTTTCTTCTCCAAATTTAAATGTTAAAATATTATGTTCATAGACAATTTTTTATAAAATGACCAAACTATCTTTGATCTTTATCTGTACAAATTGGAGAGAGTATAAAGTTACGATTTGTAGAGAGGATCAAGAAAACGACGGGGACGGGGAAAGAGAGAGAGAGAGAGAGAGAGTTTCCTCTTTGCAAACAATAGCGAGATCGCATCTTAGTTCCACCGCTCCATAGCCAATCGTCTTCCACTTCCTTTCCTCTGCCACCCCACACCGTCGTAGCTCAGCCGATCTCATCATTTACTTCGATTATGACCTCATCGTCGTCGATGAAATAGCCAATTGGTCAATCGACCTCAAATCCCCTTCTCTCTCTCTCTCTCTCTCTCTCTCTCTCTCTCTCTCCCCCATCTCTCTCTCTGTACGATGATGAAGAAGAAAATGATGAGACAGAAACAGAGATTTTCTCTGGTGAGATAGTTCTCTCCATTTCTCTCTCACGCTGGAGACAGTGTAAATCGTGTCATCATTCGCCGCCGCGACGGCATTACTGGCGTTGTTGTGAGCTTTAATCGGCTGCAAGCATTGAAGATCGTTGAAGGGTTAGGGTTTCAAACTCTCTCAAGAAGTTGATGTGAGAGAGAGAGAGAGAAGAAAATCCAATCGCAACTCCTCCGCCTCTCTCTCATATCTCTCTATTTTCAATCTTCTCTCTCCTCACGTCTTTTTCAAATCTCTTTATTTTTTTTATTATTTTTATGGCACTTAAGTGGTGATTTATGGATACTACACATAAATCATTCTTGTACGAGCACGAAATAATTTTCTTATATAATCCTGTTGATCAAGTTTACGCTTCCTCCAAACGTCGTCGCTTTACTCCCTGAAAATACAAACATGAGCTAGCCGACGGGTGTGTGCCGGATACCTCTCCGATGCCTAAGTCAGCAAGATAGACAAATAGACAAAAGCTCTGTGTATTCGAGAATCAAAGTTGTGTTACCGCTGCATAGGTTATGTTGTGAGCTTTTATAGTTTTTGCCTGGCACAATCCTAGTAGGACTCTTATTCCTCCACGTAGAGTCCTCCTAGGAATCACACTCCTGAAAGATAATGTTTATCCTTCAACACCTCCCTCACTGCTTAAACCAAGTGAGATGGTTTTGCTTCACTTGGATGAGAGTATGACCGAGCTAACACTAGCACTTTCATACTTAATCCAATGCTTTCACATGCAACTCATAGCTCGGCTCTTGTTCACTTGTACCTCGGTTTTATTTGTTGAGACCGAACTAACTACAGCAAGCTTTGACCGCGTTAACCAGAGCAAGGTCACCATAAGAAGCCATAATACCTCGGCTCCGAATACCATGACCGAGTTAATTATCACCACTCCGACCGTGGTGACTCTAATCATACTTGGACCAAGCTAACACAAGGTCCACTTGCTCAGCCCTTCTCACCATGGCCCATAGAATGGTCTATTGCTACGCCTGGGTTTAGCTCGACCCTAATGCTCATAAAAACTCCCTCTCAATTGCCCCTTAATTTCATCTGCGTAGCATGATTGGGATTATTTGTTACCAGCCAAGCTAAAACTTCAGATCTTCAACCAAGCTAAATTGTTACCCCGGGCTACCGATTTATCTGGTCGAAAAAACGTCTCTTCAGTCACGCTGTACATCTGAATCGCTTGCTATTCCATAAACACGTGGCTGGCCCCTACTAGTTGAGTACAGCTATCAACGCCGCCCTCGTACTCCGAAATTTTTGAACAGTCCCCCCCTTTTCTTTGCCTTATACGAAAACCCTACTTTTTGAACCAACCACTCTTACTATTCATATTCTCTCTCTTGTCCATTTGAGCCTCCATCTTTGTAACCATAGCACTTGCAGAGCCTGCGTTCTCACCACCATCTTCGCAGATTTTGATCTACATCCTCTCGTCTTCAAACCGTAAGTAGCTTAATCCTCTTTTTCTTTCTATTTGTGTAGTCTAGCAACATGTAACATTGTTTATATGTGTTTTTTTCACAACACTCTCAGATGGTTTTCAAAATAATGAGCATGAACCTTTCGAATTGGATTTGCAAACAAACTGAAGTGGGACGTTTTTGATCCAAAATCATACCATGACCATGATAGGAACTGGTCTGCCATAGGCACGTTTTAGACCGAATTAGAAGCCTTACCCGTCGACTGAGCTTAAACTTGGAACCTCCCTTTGCACTACATCCGAACTAAAAAGCTTAACCAATGACCGAGCAAAAAAACTAGGAGCTTCTTCAGGTTTTACAACCGAACTAGGAACTTGTTTGTAGTTAGGTGTGCACTCAACCAAACAGATAACTCCCCCAATAACCGAACTAAAACTTCACGCCACACTTGAAGTTTCAGTCAGTCTAAGAACCTTTTGCTTTCATTGGCCAAGCTAAAGTCCTTCGCTCCAGTCGAACTAAGAACTTATAGTCTCCTACGTAACCAAGCTAGGCTTACATTTATTTTTGCCTTTATACTTAGCACGGTCCAATGATCTGGGCTTAACAATTTTCCTTTTCACTTTGCAGACTGACTTAGGTTGGCCAGGCACTCCTTTGAACGCTCAACCGAGATACTCAACATCATCTCAACACCGAGCTAATTTATACATAATTTAAGTCCGTATAGGCAAATATAGATTCCTAGTAAACTCACCAGGGGCTATTGCCGAATTCCGCAAGGACTACAACATCCCCGATGACGTCCATCTTTCACTAGCCGAGCTAGACACAACTCCATAGGGAAAACAGGGCTTCGTTCCCTTTACCGTCCTTTCCATTGTAGAAGCCGGACTCCGATTCCCTGTCCAACCACTCCTCTGTGAATTCCTTAGGCAGACTAGGATATGCCCAACCCAACTCAGCACCAATTCTTACAGAATAATAAATGGTATTGCCGAGCTAAATCGCCGGCTTGGCCTTAACCTTGGTTTAGCAGAGCTATTTCACCAATACTCCCTTGGCCAGAACGAAGACGGTTGGGTATACTACTTAAGAATAAGACGCCGCCGAGAGAAAATAATAAAAAACACTCCAGATAAAGATGTAAACGACGATGACTTTTTCTGGTTTCTGGTAACTTCGAAGATCAGAAAGCCCAAATACCAAGAGACCGAATTAACTGGAATAAAGGAGTAGCCGGTATAATTACCTCGGCTCAGTTTTGTACTTTCTTTACTCTGTTTATAAGTTTGGAACCGTGCTGACCGTTGCTTTTTCTTTATGCAAATTTGAACCAACTAAAGTCGCAGTACAGTTACCCCAATCTAGACACACTCCGTGTCGCACTGTGGTACCGCGATCGAGGTTGGGCCGAGCTACTCAATTTCGAACCGACATACAGATACAACAGCAGGAGGAAGACCAGGGTGACGGATTTCCTCCTGGAACCCTCACCAAAAACCAGATCCAACACTACCTCAAATCAATTTGATCCTACTAACAGAAGAGCAAGAGATGGCCAAGAAGAGAGCTGTCAGAGCCCTTATCACCGAAACAACGGCCTCAGTCGTAGGTGACCAGACCGAGATACCACAAGCTGGCTGAACACATAAGGTCGTGGTAGCCCTTTCAACAGCCTGGGCCTCATCATTCTCGGCCAAGCAAGCGCACTCGTACTTCCACAACCGAGCCACAACACCTTGTCCACAAAGATGAAACCGTGCTCCCACATATCACTTCGCCAAGCCAGAGCCCACATGATCTGATCGAGCTAGCTCTTCAGAGTGGGCACCAAAAACTAACGTACAAGAACCGAGCCCATAGCGAACACTAACTCAGTGGTTGGCAGAAAAAGACCACTCATTTGCCTTCAAACCTTGCAAAAAGTGTGTGTTGCCACCTGATATGGAACACCACGACCATCTTACCGAGCTCAAAGCCATCCGCTCGGCCACCAAATCGATGGTGCTGGTGAGTACCTTTTCCTTTGCTTTCCAATTTGTGCATCTGTTTGCTCGGTTTTTACTCAATTTCTTACTGTCTTTTGCAGCCATGCAAAAAAACCACATTGCTCACAAGCGTGTGTGGAATTGCGCAAGACGACAAGGCTGGCCGTGGCTGAGGCCGACAGCAAGACGGCCGAGCTAAACGAAGCCAAACAAAAAATGGCCGAGTTTCAATCAGATGTCGCCCGACTCACCGGACTAGTCAACTCGGCTGAAGCAGATAAACAAAAGGCTTCGGCCGAGTTGAAAGATAAATACCTGCGCGAGCTTGCCAAGCTCGAGCAAAAGAAGAATGCTGAGATCGCCCGGCTAGAGAAGAGTGTTGAAGATGCTGAAGACCAGGGTTATAAGGAAGGGAAGGCCACTTACATCCAACAATGTGAAGCCGCAAAAGATATATTCTTCAAATGTAGATGGAAGGGCTGTGGCGAAGCTCGATCATGGCCAAGAGACCGAGGTCTTCCAGAACCCTCCTCCACATTTCATACCAAGCTACATGGCGGAGTATGCCAACGCCATTCAGCAAAAATTTCTTCAAGTTGAGGAAGAAGAAGAGGCATCCCCAGAATCCAACAATGCCCCGGTCGTTGCCAATGATCCCGGTCTTCAAACTGCCCAGTCAGCTTGGGTGGAGCCATTGGTGCCCATTGTGGTTGATGATGTGGTAGGGACTGACCTACCCGCCAATGCCGAGCTACCAGCTGGTGAAGCTCGGGTTGATTTGGATGCTGATTTGGATGACCTCTTTGCATGATCATGTATTTTCTTTCCTTTTTCTACCAAGAACTTGTAACCGGGCTAAGGCCCCACCTTTTGTACCTTTGATTTGAATTTTGAATGAAATCTTCTTCTTTTTGTTCGATCTATTCCATACCCGCATTTATTTTTCAACTATAATTTGTAGTCAGTTTTACCTTTTTCTGTTCTCGCCGAGATACTTATCTCGGCTGAAGAGTACTCAAAGCTGAAGAGTACCCAAAGTTGGTTATTCCAGCCAACTACTCTTCAGTCTAGATCCTTATCTCGGCTGAAGAGTACTCAAAGCTGGTTATTCCAACCAACCATTCTTTAGCCTAGATCCTTATCTCGGCTGAAGAATACTCAAAGTTGTTTATTCCAGCCAACCACTCTTTAGCCTAGTTCCTTATCTTGGCTGAAGAGTACTCAGAGTTGGTTATTCTAGCCAACCTCTTCAGCCTATATCCTGATCTCGGCTGAAGAGGGCTTAATGTTGGTTATTCCTGCCAACCTCTTCAGCCTAGATCCTGATCTCGGCTGAAGAGAAATAAGTGTTGGTTTTTCCAACCAACCACTTCAGCCTAGATCCTGATCTCGGCTGAAGAGAGATAAGTGTTGGTTTTTTCAGCCAACTTCTTCAGCCTAGATCCTGATCTCGGCTGAAGAGAGCTCAATGTTGGTTATTCCTGCCAACCTAGAGCCAAGTGTTTGGTTATTCCTGCCAAACTTCTTCAGCCTAGATCCTAATCTCGGCTGAAGAGAGCTCAATGTTGGTTATTCCTGCCAACCTAGAGCCAAGTGTTTAGTTATTCCTGCCAAACTTTTTCAGCCTAGATCCTGATCTTGGCTGAAGAGAGCTTAAGGTTGGTTATTCCTGCCAACCTAAAGCCAAGTGTTTGGTTATTCCTGCCAAACTTCTTCAGCCCAGATCCTGATCTTGGCTGAAGAGAGCTTAAGGTTGGTTATTCCTACCAACCTAAAGCGAAGTGTTGGTTATTCCGATCAACTCTTCTTTCATTGCCCCTAGCTCACTAAAACAGCCTGTACAGAAGAAAAGAATTATGCTGAAAAGGAAACTACTTGTTTTATTGAGGAAAGAAAAATTACAAGTACTTTAATGAAAATCTAAAAATAAAATAGCTTGAGATTGGCAGTGTTCCATGGCCTGGGAATAGCCTTAATGTCTCAATCTTCCAAGTGGTATACCCTTTTTTCCTGCTAAGCCAACCACTTTGTATGGTCCTTCCCAATTAGGCCCTAACTTGCCATCTCCGGGTACCAGAGTGTTTCTCATTACTTTACGCAGCACCCAGTCTCCAATCTTGAATTGCCTCGGATGTACTGTCTTGTTATATTTTCTGGATAACTCTTGCTGGTATGAGGCGATGTGAACCAGTGTTCTTTCCCTTCTCTCTTCTGCTAGGTCAAGTTCCAAGGCTATGGCTTCTCCATTTAGGTCTGGATCAAAATTTTCACTTCTAATAGTGGGGAGGCCTACTTCTAGTGGGATTACTACCTCCATGCCATAGGCCAAGGAAAAAGGTGTTTCTCCAGTTGACCACCGATGTGTGGTACGGTAAGCCCATAAAACATGAGGAAGCTCCTCAGCCCACTTGCCTTTTGCTTTCTCCAGCCTTTTCTTCAATCCATCTAAGACGACTTTGTTTGATGCTTCCACCTAGCCATTTGCTTGGGGGTATGCTGGTGTAGAATTGTAAAATTCTATCTTGTACTCCTCACAAAAGCCTCTAAAAATTTTGCCATCGAACTGAGTGCTGTTGTCAGATATTAGAGCCTTGGGTATGCTGAACCGAGTGATAATATTCTGCTAGACGAACTTCTTCACATCTTTTTCCTTTATTGATGCCAGTGCTTCTGCTTCCACCCACTTTGTGAAGTAGTCTGTTGCTGCAAGAAAGAACTTTTTGTTGCCGAGTGCCGTTGGAAGTGGTCCTACTATGTCCAAGCCCCAAATCGCAAAAAGGCCATGGGCTAATTAATGATAGAAGCTCTCTGGCTGGTTGATGTATTTGGTGTGCGAACTTTTGACATTTCTCGCACTTCTTGACATACTTCTCCGAATCTGCTTGCATGTAAGGCCACCAATATCCTTGTGAAACTGCTCTGTAGGCTAATGATCTTCCCCCTTGGTGGCTTCTGTATACGCCTTCGTGTATCTCGAACAAGAATGCCTCGACCTTGCTAGGATGGACACATTTCAAGTAAGGTCCTGTAAAGGATTTTTTGTACAAGGCCATTGATGGGGAGAGCCAAAATTGCTGTGACTTTGCTCTTATTTTGTTGGCCTCTTTCTTCTCTTCGGGTAAGACGTCGTCTTTTAAGAATACTATAATGGGATCCATCCATGAAGGGCCTAGTTCGGCACAGCATACCTCAGCTACTTCGGTTTCTTCAATGCTTGGTCTTGGTAGGTAGTCGATCAGTAACGGATGTGGGAAGGATGTATCTGCCATCGAAGCGAAGCCTACTAGTTCGTCTGCTCTACCGTTTTCTTCTCGGCCAATCTATTTTATCCGTACTACTTCGAATTTCATGATCTCTTTTCTGACTAACTCTTGGTACTTAGCCATCCTCTTATCATTTACCTCGTAGTTACCTGAAATCTGGTTTACTACTAGCTGGGAGTCACTGTAAACCATTAGCTCGATGGCCTGCATGAAGAGTGCTAATTTTAGGCCTGCTAAGAGTGCTTCATACTCCGCTTCATTGTTTGATGCTGGGAAGCCAAGGTTGACTGCTTGTTCCACTACTAGGCCATCTGGTGAAATGAGGACTATGCTAAGTCCTGCACCGTGCCTATTGTATGCTCCATCTACGAAGAGCTTTCACATCTCTCCAACGAATAGCTTCTGGCAAATGGAGGGGTCGGCTGAGGTCTTGGGGTCGTGAGTATTGCTAATGTTTTCTTCCAAGTCCACGCCTACTGTTGGGGTTTGCTCTTCACTATCTGACTGTACCGAGTTTTTACTTGTTGATGAGTCTTTGCTGGGTAAAGCATGGTTTGCCTCTTCCTCCCATTCTGCAATCCGGTATGCCTTGGGATGTGGCTGGGCATCTTGTTTTGGGGGTTGCGCAGTTCCTGCGGCACTTTCCATCCCCTTTTCTATTGTACCAGTCAAGTCAACTGGGCAGATGTGATGACTTCCTGGTGTGAACTCTGCTACAAAATCTGCCAAAGCTTGAGCTTTTATTGCGGTTCTGGGTTGAAACTTGATATCAAATTGTCCCAATTCCACCGCCCACTTCAAGATTCGCCTAGAAAAGTTTGCTCTCTCAAACAGAGCTTTTAATGGAAAAGCTGTTAGGATGATTATGGTGTGGGTGTGGAAGTAATGCGACAGCTTCCTTGAAGCTACCATCAAGGCTAAGGCCAATTTTTCCAATGGTAAGTACATGGTTTCTGCGCCCAGCAAGGTCTTGCTAACATAAAAGATGGGCAGGTGTTGGATTCTTTCCACTCTGACCAACACTGCGCTGACTGCGTGCTGTGAAACTACCAGGTACAAAAAGAGCTCTTCTCTACGTATTGGGGTTACTAGCAACGGTGGAGAAGACATGTACTCTTTCAGGCTTTCTAGGGCGTGGTCGCATTCTTCATCCCACTCAAACTTGGCCTTTAATGCTTGGAAGAATGGTCGACATCTGTCTGACGATCGACTTATGAACCGGTTAAGCGCGGCTGCTAGGCCAGTGAGATGCTGCACCTCCTTGACTGTGTTGGGCCTCTCAAGATCCTGGATTTCTTTGATCTGAGAAGGGTCTGCTTCTATACCTCGGTTGGTCACTAGAAAGCCTAGGAATTTGCCTGATCCTATGCCGAATGCACACTTGGATGCATTTAGGCACAACTTGTTCTTCTTCAAAATCTGGAACATTTCATCTAGGTCCCTGAGATGGTCATTCTCATTCTTGCTTTTGACCACCATGTCATCTATGTAAGCCTCTGTTGTTCTGCCTAACAATGGTTCAAACATCTTGGTGACCATCCGTTGGAATGTTGCCCCTGCATTTTTTAGGCCAAAGGGCATGACCTTGTAACAGTACAATCCTCTAGGCGTTGTAAAGGATGTGACCTCCTGATCTGGTTCATACATAGCGATCTGATGGTAACCTCTGTACGCATCAAGGAAACTAAGTCGATTGTGTCCTACCGTCAGGTCTACCAGTTGGTTTATCTATGGAAGAGGAAAGTTGTCCTTTGGGCATGCCTTGTTGACTGTTTTGTAGTCTACACAGACACGCCATTTTTCGTTCTTCTTTGGCACTACTACGGTATTGGAGATCCACTTGGGATAGTGCACTTCTCTGATAGCTCCTGCCTCCAGCAAGTTTCCCACTTCTTCCGCCACTATCTCGGCATGGTGGAGTGCTAATCTGCGAGTGCACTGTATAACTGGTCTGGCAGTTGGGTGGACGTTCAGTTGATGACAGATGAAGTTTGGGTCAATGCCAGGCATGTCATACGGTGTCCAGGTAAACACTTCGATGTTAGAGGTTAAGAATTTCATGACCTCTATTCTTTCAGTGCTAGACAAAGACGAGCTAAGCAAAAAGAACTTTTCTGGGCCTTTTTCATCTATCCTCACCTGTACCAAGTCTTCCATTGCCTTTTGTTCAGCTGCCTTGCCAACATCCACAAATAGTTCATTGCTCTCAGGCTCTTCCACCATCTGTACATACCCTTTGGCAGCGCGGCTGCCATTTACTGTGACGAAGCACTATTTGGACATAATTTGGTCTCCAAAGACCTCTTCAATTACTCCGACTTCATTGGGGAACCACAATACTTGATGGTAGGTTGACACTACCGAACGCATGGCGTGCAACCATGTCCTTCCCAAGATTATGTTGTAAGTGGAAGGGACTTTTAATACCCAAAATTCCACCTGTTTCATCATGGTTCCTGCCTTGACTGGGAGGATTATCTTGCCCACTGGCCACTCTAGCATTGAGTTGAATCCGATTAGGGGAGATGTTGCAGGTGCTAAGTCTTTGTCCTCCAGTTTCAGTTGTTTGAAGGTCTCGTAATACATTATCTCACATGAGCTTCCTTGGTCGATCAAAATCCGTTTGATGTCAAAATTCTTGACGCGTAGAGTAACAACCAGTGCATCATTGTGAGGGTAATATATTCTTGTTAAATCTTTGTCTGAAAAAGATATGACATTTGTGGCCTCTGTTCTCCCCTTTTTGATGGCAGGTTGTGCACTTAACACCTCCTTCAAGTGCTCAGCCTTTTTGATCATCCCCTTGAGCTCACATACCCGCTCAGGTTCGCATATCCCATGTATTACGTTAATCACACCTTAAGGTAGAGCGTCGACCGGCATCCCGTTTGGGTTGTTGTGGTTCTGGGGGACTGGTTGTGTTCCTTCTTCTATGTACTGGTCCAGGTACCTAGCTGCCACTAACTCCTCCAAATGCTGCCTCAACGGCGTGCAATTTTCAGTACGGTGCCCCTTTTCATCATGGAAGGTGCACCGGGACCTCTCGTTATAGTCTTTTTTTGCTTCTCCCAACTTTGCTGGCCATCGGACGAAAGGTTCATTACGTATCTCACTAAGAATTCGGTAGATTGGTTTTTTGAACACTGTGGTAATGGCAGTGCGGACTCTTAACCTCCTTTTGTCTGGGTCCTCTCTGTTGGTCTGCCTGCCTCACCCATTCTTGTTGGGTTACTCTACCGTGTTGACTTTTGCTGTAGTCTTTTTATCTGGCATTGTTGTTGTGCCGAATTTTGCCTTAGCACGGGCACTATCTTCCTCCATGTGAATATGTTGGTGCACTCTCTCCATTAAGGCCTCCATCGTGAGGGATGGCGTCATAGTAATTGAGTCCCTCAATTTGTTACTGACTGGCAGGCCCCGTTTGTATTGCGCAATGGCGAGGTTCGTAGGGCAATCCCCAATCTGGTTGAAGGTTTCCCAGTAGCGATTGTTGTAGGATCTCAACATCTCCTTGTCCCCCATATCTATGAAGAGTAGCTGATCGACCTCCACTGGTGTCTTGGTGTTCATTCTGAACCTAGTCACGAACGCCTCTGCCAATTGTGCCCAGGAGGCGATGCTGCCTTCTGGTAGCCTTTTGAACCAGGTTAGACCTAGGTCCCCAAGGCTGGATGGGAACAGGATACACATCAAGGCCTCATTCAGCCGGTATACTGCCATAACCTGACGAAAGTGGCGAAAGTGCATGTAGGGGTCCGTCTTCCCCTCATAAGTAGTAAATTTGGGCTGGTGGAAGCCTGAAGGTAGCAGTGTGTTCTCTATTGTCGGAACGAACGGCGAGCTTTGTAACCTTGCTAATACTTTGTCTACTGGTTCGTAAGCAAGGCGCGGCATTGGCATTCCTATCTCGACACTACCATGTGTCTGAGGGGCTAACCGCTGAAGGGCTGAAACTCTGTGCGGGTCGCGAGCCCTGGTGTCCTCCTTCCATCAGGCCCTTTCTTCAAGCACAGTTCATAAATCAGATGATCTAGGCAACTCCATGTGCCTAGAGGACGTCTGGTGCATGTGCGAGGGCCGATAGGTGCTTCCCTCAGTACACGACCTCTCAGTTCTCGTTCTCTCAGACCTGGAGTAACGAGTCCTGGAAGTCCGCGATTGAGTGTCGCCTGTTCTGAGACTCCTACTTTCTGCTTGCGATGGTGTGGTATGCCTACCACGATCTTCCGAGTGGCGAGGGAGCGTGTTGCCTTTGCACCCCTCTCCTGTCGCCACCCATTTTCCTTTTATCTGGTGCCTCATTGACTCCATGTCTACCGCCATCCTCCTTATTAACTCATCCTACTCTTTCACGCGATCTTCCAGAACTTGAGGGTTTATCCTCCGCCTCTGTCTTTCAGGACTTTGAGAGCGACGGGTGCTGTTAGCCCGCCACCCCCTTGCATCCCTCCGGGGGTTCTGTCGCTGGGGTTCTAAAGCTGCCATGGGAGGGATAGAAGGCAAACCTTCGCGCCTCCCACCCCCTTCCGGGGTTTGCCCATCAATGGCTGATTGCAGCAAGTCTTCATTGTGTGCCATTACTTCCAACTAGAGAGGAAAGCTTGATCAAGAGGTTTTGTTCTTTGTGGAATTCCCACAGATGACGCCAATTGTACGAGCACGAAATAATTTTCTCGTATAATCCTGTTGATCAAGTTTGCGCTTCCTCCAAACGTCGTCGCTTTACTCCCTGAAAACACAAACGTGAGCTAGCCGGCGGGTGTGTACCGGATACCTCTCCGATGCCTAAATCAGCAAGATAGACAAATAGACAAAAGCTCTGTGTATTCGAGAATTAAAGTTGTGTTACCTCTACATAGGTTATGTTGTGAGCTTTTATAGTTTTTGCCTGGCACAATTCTAGTAGGACTCTTATTCCTTCACGTAGAGTCCTCCTAGGAATCACACTCCTGAAAGATAATGTTTATCCTTCAACACCCCCCTCACTGCTTAAACCAAGTGAGATGGTTTTGCTTCGCTTGGATGAGAGTATGACCGAGCTAACACTAGCACTTTCATACTTAATCCAGTGCCTTCACATGCAACTCATAGCTCGGCTCTTGTTCACTTGTACCTCGGTTTTATCTGTTGAGACCGAGCTAACTACAGCCAGCTTTGACTGCGCTAACCAGAGCAAGGTCACCATAAGAAGCCATAATACCTCGGCTCCGAATACCATGACCGAGCTAATTATCACCACTCCGACCGTGGTGACTCTAATCATACTTGGACCGATCTAACACAAGGTCCACTTGCTTAGCCCTTCTCACCACGGCCCATAGAACGGTCTATTGCTACGCCTGGGTTTAGCTCGGCCCTAATGTTCATAAAAACT
Organism: Camellia granthamiana; assembly: GCA_036172215.1. Lineage (NCBI taxonomy): Eukaryota > Viridiplantae > Streptophyta > Magnoliopsida > Ericales > Theaceae > Camellia > Camellia granthamiana. The sequence goes on along the minus strand of JAXFYN010000094.1, from coordinate 679,854 downwards.
CCCTCTCAATTCTCATTCATTAGATCTGAATAAAGAGGAAAAAAAAAAATCAATCATTGATTTGCTAATGAGTTAAATGAAATGAAAAAAATGAGATGATTTCCGGAGTCATTCCTATCACTAGAACTAATTCTACTTATCAAACAACATAATTTTATCCACCCAAAAAAAAAAACAACATAATTTATTTTTTATTTCTATTTTAAACTCGAATTATTAAATTATATACATAGTCTAAAATAAAAACAACAATATATTTTGTTGGAGGTGTTAACATATATTGTTGTGGTAATGGTAAATAACACAGTAAGATCATTACGCAAAATCCTTATTTGGTGGACATTGCCCACATTTCCTGATTTGTTCTCTCACTCACATTTTTTATTAGCTCTCACTAAGCTCATCAATTAATTTTGGGGTGTAAACATTTTACTCCAAAATTTCAATTAAATCAATTCTGATAAAGTTCATCTTCCTCTTGCGTCTATGTCAAGTACAAAGTAGGAAAACGATGCAGTTTCCTGAGAAAATTCAATGAACATGCAGGGATGGGATTTTAGCTTGAAAGTTTTGAATATTTAACAAGAAGTTCCCACTAATTAGTAGAGGGGGCCATCGGCCTGCTAACCCACTCACCCCCGTCTAGCCTAGCACAATATTTTTAGGGTTTGAAAATTTTGTTTTCCTCATAGGGCCAAGCTATACTGAGATTTTGTTCTCATTTAATATTCGGACTCAACTTGGGATAAAGAGTTTTAGCCCAACTCAACTTGGCTCGTCCATTTATAAAATATTAATAATAATTTTATACTATTTTAATTATAAAATAAAATAAAAAATATAAAAGATAAAAAAAAGTATATATATGTAATTCTTTCAAGGGCTTAAATTAAAACATTCTTAATTTTTTTTTTATTTTACCATTGAATTTCGTTAATATTCTAAATTTAAATAATAAATGAAAGGATTTAAATAATTTAATATCCATTCAAGATGAAAATAAAAAATATAAAAAATAATAGTTCATATTTATTGGATTAAGTGGTTGGGCTTGAGATTTAAATTTTTTTTAGGAACAGGCTTGGAATGACTAGATTAGGTTCAATGTTAGGCGGGCTAAGTGAGACCAGACTTAGAATAACATATATTCTCTTACTATACAATGTAAGCCCCCTCTGACTCGAGATTTGTCCACCCTAGCATAAAGGCCCTTGTGAGAACAACCCTGAACAAAACAGCTCCATTTCCACTATTGCCAGAGGATCCATCTATTTTGTTTGGAAAAAAGGTAAGGCCATGCAAATATAAATTTTCTTTAAAATTTTTTATAATAAAACTTATATGTTAATCCTAATAGATAGATTGATTATTCAATAAGTCCTGTAATAATTAACGGCATTTTTTTATCAAACTCTATTAAAAAATATCGCTAATTGTTAATTTTCAGTAACAGTTTGACAATTTTGTCAAAAAGATAAAATAAAAAAATCACTAATTATAAGTTTTAATGATAGTTTAAAAAAATCATCACAAAAAAAGTTACTAATTTTTAACTTTTAATGACAATTTGAAAATTTTGTCACATAAAGACATCACTAATTGTAAGTTTTAGTAATAATTTATACTAATTGTGACAAAAAAAAAAAAAAAGTCAGTAATTGTCAATTTTTAGTGACATATGCAAAATGGCATCACAAAGAATTATTTTTTTTTTACTAGGACTGACTTTCAATAGAACTTAATAGAAATTAAGTTCAACTATTAAGACTTATTGGTAGTTTATTCTTTTTTATAAAGGATTTGTCAATTTTCTTTTCCAAGTTAAAACACCCATTTTGTTCTAAAAAAAAAGAAGTTAAAACACCCATTATGACAATTTATAATTATAAAAATACAACTACCATATCATTTTGCAGTAAATTGCATCCATTTTGAATTAAAAATGTTATTAGTTATTCGAATTTGATGGGTAAATTGAACGATTTCAATTTCAAGTTTATCCGTCAAAGAAATGAAAGATGCTTATTTCTTTCTTAGGTAAGTGGAAAAATGAACTGCAGAGCAGGACAATTGTTATCATGGAAATTAATGGGATGCAAACTACCTTATAAAACAATGTTGTTGACACTAAACATTTTTTTTTTTTTTTTTTGTGTTGATAATAGGTAAGTCTCGTTTAATTGATTGTGACTTATCGATTATGGCTAAATCTAATCTCATTAATTGTGACATGTAGATTTTGGTCTGTCGATTCAGACCATAAATTTTTATTTTTTAAGTAATTATGGCCATATTTTATTATCTTTAGCATTATCTATTTTTATTATTAGTATTATTATTATTGTTATTTTTGTTTAATGTAGAATGTAATCAATTAGTTGATCACGACATGAAGGGTAAATTACACTTTGCACCTCTAAAATTTGCACCAAATCTCACTTTGACCTCTACATATGAAATCATGATAGTCAACCCCTTACACTTCTAGTCAAATCCTACTTTGATCCTTATATATGAGATTGTGACAGTCAACCCCCGATACTTTTGATAAAATCTCACTTTGGTCCCTATATAAGTGTCAATGTCCCCTTTCTATTACTCAATTATTTAAATATTTAACAGAATTTAGTCACGTGATAAAAATGTCACTACGACATTAGGTAAGAAAGGAGAATCATCTACATTTTCCACCAATACACACTTTATCCCAAAATTTATATCAAAATATGACTGTATTAGGCTAAAACAAAATGCAGATTGTAAACAATTAAGAAGATGAACTAGGATTTTACATAAATTAGAATCACAAAACTATATTTTTTACGGTAACACAGTCTTCTATCTATTCATTTTTCCTTTTATTTGATTTCTTTGTCATATTTTTTTTTTATTTCAAAAACTCTACTTTCTTGTCTTTTCATCCCAATTTTTACCATACATATATATATATATATATATATAACTCTCAAGTGCTTATCATGTAGGACAAAGTGTATTGGTGGGAGACATGGACGATTTTCCTTTCTTACCATCAATTCGTAGTCACATTTTTTGTCGCATGATTAGATTTTGTTAAAGATTTAAAAATGAAGTAACAAAAGAGAGACATTGACATTTGTATAGGGACCAAAGTGAGATTTGACCAGGAGTGCAGGGGGTTAATTGTCATGATTTCATGTGTAAGGGCCATAGTGAGATTTGGTGCAAAGTGTAGGGGTACAAAGTGTAATTTATCGTGACATGAATTAAGGAGAATAGCAACGTGATGGAATCTTGGTTCCAAAGAAGAGTTGTGGAGCATGCATGATTTGAGGTGGCAAATGTGGCTCTATCGAGGATGTGGCAAACATGACTATATTGGAGGAGAAATTGCCTAGCAGTTCTTGCCGAAAGAAGCTTTGGGTGTTGATTATAAATAAACAAAGAGATGCAAGCAAAATTGCCTAGCAATGCTTGCCGAAAGAAGCTTTGTGAGTTACTGTTCAGAAGGTAATAAGTTTTACTCAATAAATTATTCAAAAGTTTAGATTATTTTGAAGAGATCTAATGGCTATCAATTTGGGTGTACGAGTATCTCCAATCATTCATCCTTTATTTCATTAAATTTAAATTGAATGAAAAATTAAAAAATTATCTAATCTTTTCATCAAACGTTCTTCGCGAATCTTTTTTTTTTTTTAATCAAATTGAGAACTATCAAATCTTTCATCAAATTTAAATTTAATAAAAAATTAAAAAGATAAAGCATTGGAGATTAAAAAAAATCATCAAATTTGGTAAAACAAGAAAAAGAAAAAGAAATTTTGGGATAAGATGGGAACTTTGAAAAAGATTTTCATGAAAATTTAATAAGAGAAATTAAAGTATTTCACATCAAATTAAATTTTTTTATTTAAATTTAAAATCAAATTTAATGAAAAAATTAGTGAAAGATTACACATGACTAACCAACTATTTTAATTCATCAATAGGCAAGGGTGTAAAAATGGTCCGTGGCTTGTGGCTCATGGGTGGCCCAAAACCCGCTTGTGGCCTGAGGTGGGCTTGGCCCGGGGTGGGCTCAAGCCTGAGCCCAGCCTAGGACCTTGGGCATGGGCTTGGACCACTTGTTTGGAAGCCCGACCCGGCCCGCAGCCCAACCCCCAACGGCTTTCTGTTCGACAGTCAAATTTCAAAAAAAAAATTTGAATTCAAAAGGTCAAATGACTATTTAACACCAAACGACCATTATTTTTTTTATTATTACAAATTAAACCCCTCCTCCCAAACTCCTATAAATACCCCCCCCCCATCTCCTATTTCATTTCTCACAAACAATTCTCTCTCTCTTAAACTCTCAACTCTCTCAATTAATTTTGAAGTCTCATACCTAAGTGACAATTGTAATTGTGCAAGAAGAAACTTTTATCAGAAGAAGCTAATTTTTGTATCGCATTCGCCAATCGATAACATTAATTATTTGAACTAAATTTATTATGGGTAACGCACCAATAAATCCCAAAATGTGATCTTGTAAACTATTTAGTCCTCAATTTTTTCTTATGAACTCAAAAGTCTCATTAAAGTGGAAATTACACAAAATGGTAGTTACTTACATGTTTGGATTTAATTTTTTAGGGATAATGTCATGCCCCAAATTTGATTACTCGGAAACATTATCAAAACCTTTGAGTTAAGTCCATTTATTCAATACATTTATAACTACAAATAACTATTACACTTGAGTAATAGAAATATTGTTCTCTGTCGAATGAGTATAATAATAATACATGCCAAGCTTCCATTGAAGCACTACAATAAATAATTACATGAGTCCAAATCATAATGTACATTTCCTTTACACACTAGACAAATATACACACAAGAGAGAAAAAGAGTTCTTGAAGCTCCAACCGATGTTTCTGTGTTCTTTCCTGAAAAATGGTAAAACAGCGAGGGATGAACAAATATGTCCAGTAGGAATCTTCAATGATTCACAACACTAAAGGTGTGTTTGATTGGACAGACTAGATAAGGGGGATTAGAATTCATCGGACTTGAATCCTGGGACTGTGAATCCCCTGACTATTTGGTTGGATTGGATAAGTATCCCGTGTTTGTTTTCTCATAGGATTAGATGTCTAGAAATGACTATTTTTAGTGAATCTAATGTTTGGTTAGACGTACTGGATAAGGATAAATATTCAAAAGACTATTTTACTCTTTTAATTTATAATTTTTTTATTTAATATATAATTTTAAATTTATAATTTATAATTTTTATTTTTATTTGATATATAATTTTAAATTAACAACACTAAAAATATAATTTTATTTAATATATTAATTTAATTTTTTAACAACACTAAAAAAATTTAATTTATAAGGCCATAATTTTTAATTAAATTAAATTTATAATTTATAATTTATATTTTTTATTTAATATATAATTTTAAATTAACAACACTAAAAAAATTATTTATAAATGTTCAAAAGACTATTTTACCCTTTTCCAATTGTTTACTAAATAATAGCATGAGGGTAAAATGAACATTTCACACATTAGTCCCATGGGATACCAATCCCATGGAAATAGTCCCACCTCGCTCCTAGGATTGTTTAGTCCCACATATGGGGGATAAGGAGTCTGGTTGGACTCCATGTCTGGCAGACTAAAAAAAAAACAAACGCTGGATATAAGGCTTCCAATGGATTACAATCCCAACAGTAAATAGTCCCCCCCTAATGCCCCCAATCAAACGCACCCTAAGATCTATAGATATATGCGATCATGCATCCTGCAGAATGATACATAAGTAGATAATGTGCCATTTGTATTCAAAATACAATACATATGGATAGTACCTTTCCAAATAAAAATCCACTAACCTTTCGAAGAAAACTTTTTCTTTATCTTCCTGACATTCTTGTACCAATTACTAACTATCTTTCTTAAGGTTCCTTTCTCAACTTTTCATAAGGTTACAACATTAATAGAATATGTGTTACAAAAGATCATACATTCCATAATTTAAATCACAACTAGTCATCATCCCACCCTAATTCACCTCACTTTAATATACACATGTAACAACATTTATTACCAACACATCTCAACAATCCATTTATATAAGATAAGTCAATTTAGTTCCATCCTTTCAATTTTAAATAATTTAAATCCATCATTTCCATCTATCACAATCGCATAACAAATACCAATATAATTATCTCCACAAGTCCATAACAATCATCAGATCCATAAACAAGTCACATCCATAAACCACACACTTTACCGAGCGCCACTCCAGAAGGAAAGCGGAACCTCTATTAAGCGCCACACTTTATTGATCACGAGCTGGAAGGCACGCAAAACCTCATGCTTTACCGGTCACTAGCCAGAAGGAACGCGGAACCTCACGCTTTGCCGGCTCAAATACGGCAGGAAACGAACCTCAAAACAACATTAATTACTATCCATTAATTCATCAAGTCATCCACAATTATGATTCATGGCCAAGGCCAACACATCTTTCATTGTTTATTTTACACATTTGTTCAACAACACATCCTTCATATGTTTAAAATTCATTTTCATAACAAGTACACATTTTGTTCGACGACCTTTTTTGTTTCTCATCATCAACATTAACTCCTTTAGTCCAATCATACAATACAATTTGTTTCATAAACTTCTCAAAGCCTCATTCATTAAAATTGCCAATTTTTGATTTTTCAAACACAATCTTCATAGCCCGATATTATTTTCACAACCATTAGTCTCATTACAATTACACATTTATTCCAATCATACATGAAATTTCAAGAAAATCAAAGTTAATTAAGATAATTACTCATTCTTAAAGTAAGTCCACAACCAGGGTTAAGTCAAATTTAGGGCTTTTCATCTTGAAACAAAAAATCACATTTAACTATTCAACACATCTTCAAACCACCCCTAATTTCATATTTTGACGCCCTCATTTGGAAACCCTAACTTACATTACATGCTATTAAGAAAGTCTCCTCAGGATGAGGTTTTTATGCAATAAGAAAATACCACCCATCTATATATAAGAAAATATTGTAGAGAAGCAAGAAAGATCCCTACCTCTAGCATGAAGAGGAGAAACCCGAAATTTCCACTTCGACCAAAACACGATCCGTTCGAATGAAAAGAAAGCTCTCGACATGCTCTTCGTTTTTATATAAGGAACATGGGGGTAGATAATCAAAGAAAGGAGATGAAAATTAAGCTTGAAAGCTTGAAACCCTCAACAATGGTGGAAAAGGAGAAGAAGAGTGAGAAAGAAAAAGAGAGAATGAAGAAAAGTGGACCAAAAAGTGACTTTTAAATGTGCTGAATTCGGAAACTTCGCTCAAGCGACCGATCCTTCACTCGAGCGAACAACACGAACTCCCAGAAATTCAGACCAAACTAGGTAGACCGCTCGAGCGACCATGCCTTTGCTCGAGTGAACATTGACAACTCTCAGAATCTCAGACAGACCTGCAAAAGTACTAGGAACTTCACGAGACCGCTCGAGCGCCCATTTCTTTGCTCGAGTTACGATAAAAAGAAAAGAAATTCTAAAGTGCTACAGATAAAACTGGATTTCTCTAAAATCACACATTTGGGGCAATCCACACTATAAAAATTTTGAATTTTCCCTATTTCTGGAACAAATCCCATATTACGAATGAAAACGTAACACTCTAATGCAACGTTCTAATAAGGTAACACTCCAATATAATACAGCAAAAAAACTCATTGATGTACTTTTATCAAATATAGCAACGTAACAATAAAAAATAAAAAAAATCTTTAGTGTACTTTTTCAAAATGTAACACTCCAATGTAACATACTCTAATGTAACACACAAAAACACTAAAAGCTCCTTAGTGTACTTTTTTCCAAATGTAACACTCAGAGTTTGAAATTATACATTTGCCCAAAACTTACTAAGGAACTTTTGTACTTCTTTTGAATGGTTTGAAGAATCTCACATCCTTTTTTTGGAGTGTTATATTGGAGTGTTACGTTTGAGAAAAGTATACTAAGGAGTTTTTTTGTGTGTTATATTAGAGTGTTACGCTAAGAAATTTTTTTGGAGTATTATATTGGAGTGTTACATTTGAAAAAAGTACACTAAGGAGTTTTTTTGTGTGTGTTACATTAGAGTGTTACACTAAAGAGTTTTTTTGTGTATTATATTAGAGTGTTACATTAAGGAGTTTTTTGGAGTGTTACATTGAAGTGTTACGTTTGGGAAAAGTACACTAAGGATTTTTTTTGGGAGTGCTGCGTTTGAGTGTTACATTGGAATGTTATAGTTTCAAATTATACATTGGCCCAAAGCTTACTAAGGAGTTTTTGTACTTCTTTTGAAATGTTTCAATAATCCCATATCCTTTTGAAATGTTTGAAGAATCTCATATTTCAAGTCATTTTTATACTATTTTTAAATGTTTTCCAAATAAAAAAAAATTATATAAAAATTCATCCCAAATTTGATTCTCAAAGATTGTGTACCTTAACTTTCTAACACAAAAGAAAAAAAGAGAATGAAACATAATAGAAATAAGGGTATAACCGTAAATCTAATTTTCAAATAATATATTAAATTTACCTTTTCAAAATCAATGGAACTAATTGGTCTATAAGAAAATCTTTGGGACTAAATGTATCACCATTCCTCAAGATGGGATTTATAGGTAAATTTTTTATTTATTATTTACTCATTTTGTTGCATTAATTATTTCTTAACATATATTAGTTGTTATTGTTTACTCATTATTTAAATTAATTGTTAGTTCTTATATATTATTTTACTTACATTACTATGGATCCTAATATTCTTAATGTTTATGTCGATATTAATACATATACTACACAACACATATCTGTTGATTCTCCTTCTAATGTACCTAATATCCCTCTTCCAACAGCTGGATTATCATTTAGGGGCACAACTAGTAGTGTTTGGGATCATTTTAAAAAAATATCTGTAAATAATTTTGATGGTACAATTATATTTAAAGTAAAATATAAATATTATGCACATTTACTTAGTGTTGTATCTACAGGGGTACTAGTTATCTAAAAAAGCATGCTAACAAAAATTTACAAAGTCAACAACCAGATATTAGAAGTCAAATGCAATTAGAGGCTTCATCAATTGGTCATTTGTAAACATTTTCATATGATTTTATACGTGCACAAATTCTGTAGTTGATCATATTATTAAAAAAGAACAACCTTTTACTACTAGTGAATGTCCCGATTTTTTACAAATGACTCATGAAAATTTTGCACCAAAATATCAAAAAATTTTAAGAAATACTACTAGAAACAAGATTTTAAAGAGATTTGAGGATATTAAAAGTGAATTATTTGACATCTTCAAAATTTTGAATGGAAGAGTTTATTTAACATTTGATTTATGGTCAAATAATGGTTTGGAATATCAATGTATCACTACACATTTTATTGATAATGATTGAAAATTAAATAAAAGAATTATTTCATTTAGATTAGTTGAACTTCCATACACTGGTCATTCGCTTGGTATAGAAATAAGAAATCTATAATATGAGTGGGCTTTGCAAAATAAAATATTTACTATTAATTTAGATGAAGCAACATATTACAATCAGACTGTAGACCATTTGAAATCAACTTGACAATTACTTATTCACGGTGATTTATTTCATGTTTGTTGTTGTACTCATATTTTAAACTTGATTGTTAAAGAAGCTATGCATGTATACGAGACTTCTGTACTGCTAATAAAAAAATGAGGTTATTACTATTATGTCTTCTGCTAATTGAATTTCAGAATATAGGAAAATTTGTCAACAAGAAGGTATGCCATTTAAAAAATTAATTTTAGATATAGACAACATATGAAATTCAACGTATAATATGTTAAAGAGAGCCTGTAAACAAAGAAAAACAATAGATTTGTTTTTTGCAACATCAATAGGTGGAGTACTGATTCCCACAGAATTGAATTGGCGCCAAGTAACCTTATATAAAGATTTTCTAAAAGTTTTTGATACTGCAACAAAATTATTTTCTTATATATATATTTCTACTGCACCATTTATTTTACATATGTTAGCAGAAATAATGAAAGTTTTTATAAAATACATTGGTAATGAATATTATGTAACTATTATTACTACAATGAAAGAAAATTTTGATAAATATTTTGATCCATTGTCTCATCTTTTATGTTTAACCATAATAATTGTTCCTAGGTGTAAAGAAATTGGTTTGTGAGAATTTTTAGAATGTAGACAATTTGCCCTTATTATGAAAACATGCAAAAAATTATTTGGAGAATACAAGGAAACTGTAGCTGCAAATACACCTGCACACACTATACCAGTCTCATCTCTAGATGGAAGATTAAGTGGTTTTTTGACAATAAAAACAAGAAGAATATCTTAGCATACAAGCGTAAATAGTTCTGAATTTCAACGTTATTTGGATAGACCACCAGTGGATGATACCGAAGATTTTGATATTTTAGATTAGTGGAAACAAAATGAATCTATGTGCCCTGGGTTTCACAGATTGCCCGCAATATACTAATCGTTCTTATTTCTATAATTGATTCTGAAACAGCTTTTAGTGTAGGTGTACGGGTGTTGAGCGATTACAGTAGTAGGCTTTCGCCCCAAATGGTTGCAGCACTGATGATAGCCAGAGATCATATGCATACGCTTATGAGAAGACAAAATTATAGTGAAAATGAGAGATTCAAACCAATTTGGATGACATACCCTCGAGCAACGCGAGTGAATTGTCTGCCTCCTCCAATGACTGATCAACAATTTGGTTTTCATTATTTCATTTCGTTATTTTTTTGTATTAGATTATTGAGTTGGAGAATAATGCAAATGATTGGTTGGCTAGTAGGTGCCAACCTAGTTAGGATATACTTAACCTATAGTGATGTAATTGTTCTACTATCATCAATAATCTACATCTACTTTATTTAATGATATAAATTTTTGTAATAATTTATTTCATTTTGAAATAAAAATTATTCATTCAATAAATATTATCTATTTAATTTAATGATTGTGATGATGCAGTTTGTTCAGTAGGAGATTGGCCAGACTGATCCAATGCTCTATGGGTTGACCGCCCTTTGTCTTCTCAATCGCACTTGCAATAAGCCCAATATGAAGCTTTCAAAATGAGGATGGTTCCTTCTTGTGGACCCTCCGACGATCAAGTTAGATTAATAATACAAGAGTAAGAACTTAGAGAGAATACTGAGAATAGAGAGAGAGTTACTTGTTATCAAATGTTCTTCAAAAGCTTCCTTATATCTCTTACTAATCATTTCCTTATCCATTCAAGCTGTCTCATTAGCCGGAAGTCTATAGCCTATTTGTTGTCAGTCATGGTGGTTTCACCATCCCCCAAAGCGAGAGGTCTTGTTGCATTTAATGCCATGACAGTCTCATTTAATGCTTGGTGTATGGATTTAATAACTCTACAGAATCTTTGTCTACCACATGGCTAACTCCCTACTTGACACATGTCTAACTACAACTGGGCCTGGACTAGTGCAAGTTCCCCATTGGGCCTACTATTGGGCTTTAATTGCTAAGCTTTGGCCAAATGACTGTTTGGGCAACCCAAGACAACAATCGTGGGTTGGGCCCTCCTGGGCCATGCCCATCAGTAGTCCTCTATTCCTGAGTGCAGCTTTAGTCCAGCGAAGAGAATAAGAAAGGTGAATGTAGTCCCCCAAGTCACAAAAGATTGGACTGACCGATCATGCGTGTGGAAAAGGGACATGTCTATTGTATAAGGAAGCAGAGGTAGGGAGACATAGGGGGGACGATGGACCGAGTGTGTGAAGATGGTCGAACACCGATGGTGGCCGACCACCAAAATGACTGACCAACAAGATGACCGAGCAGAGGCATTCGGCCAACAAGATAGCCGACTAACAAGATAGTCGAGCAATGGTGACCAAGGGTGGTCGAATGACCTGAACGCTTGGATGGTGCACGGGGCTCGAGGTGTAGGGATGCACATGATGATGTCATGTAAAATAGACATAGGGGAAGAAACAGAGTTAGTTGTTAGGGAAATTAATCTGTCCATGTAGAACAATCTGGGCCGCTGATACAAATTTTGAATCGTTGTTGAAGGTGAAAGGTTTTGAAAGTGGATGAATTCGAAAGGGTTTGGGTATTTACTCATTTAGTTTTTGTGTTTCCTCCACACTTAGCAAGTTCTTTCAAATTGGGAAATTTCAACCACGACCCTTGGAATATAGGAAAACCTTAAGCATTTGGACTTGTGCGATTTTCATACCTAATTGCAAAAAACCAACACATCCCAGACTTTACCTCCTTCGTCTCTCCTGATTCTCCAATCTTCCATATCTCAAACTTCTTTGCCCCCACAATTAAAGCCATCTACAGAAACGTGAGAGAGATGGCCCAAGAGACAGCCCTTGCTCTGATGCCTGATGCACTGGGAGACGACAACAGAGTTGCCCTAGCGAAGAAGTATAGGGTAGAGAGGGTGGTCTTAAGAAGGGTGGACAGACCACCTCGACCCATTCCATTGACGATGATCTCAGCTGCCCAACTGATTAGCTAAGTGGCCCTTGACCACTGACACACCAAGGCCGACAAGTCATCGTTGACAATGGAGGACCTAGAAGAGATCTGAAGAAAGTACTAAATTCTTGAAAACGTGGAATTGAGGCTGCTAACGGCAAATGAGAGGGTGTCTAATGCCAAGCTAATGGAGTTTACATTGTACGAAGAGGCACTCCATGGGGCTTTAGACTATCGCTCCCTCAACTTGTGACCGACATGCTAAATTGATTAGAGGTGGCGCCAGGCCAATTAGTGCCAAATGCATGGAAGATTCTGTTCATGTGCGTAATCTCTTGGCCACAAGCGACCGACGGGAGGAGATATCGGTGGATGATTTTTTTTTTTTTTTTTGTTACAAGGCATCAAGCTAGCAGGAGACATGAGTAGCCCTATAGGTGGTGTTTGGTAGATGGTTGGTGGCGGGGCTGCCCTCATCTGTCAAGGAGTGGCGAACCAAATGGTTCTACATGTCTGTGAACGGCGGAAGGGGAGTGCGGACGATTTGGAAGATCCCTACCAAATCAATTGAGCCAAAGTTGGATGCGGTTGCAGAGAGAAGACTGAAGCAGGTAAAACAATGGAGGAAGAATGAAGGGCTCAAATGGGATGATCTCATTAAGCCTTATGCCTTGTTCGCTTTGAATCTGGGTCCTGAGCCCAGTGAGAGAGATCCTGTTCCTAACAAAGCGGAGGCAAAGAGAAGAGCACAAGAAGTAGAGGATCGGCAGGTCTTTACTGAGGCGGAAAAATACAAGGAGAAGGAGTTGGGGCTAGCCCCTAAATCGCACGATCAGAGGTCCGCCCGCCAGTGCTTTAAAGTCCTGACAGAGAGGGACTTGAAGACTTTTATCCCCCTTAAAGCCCCGATCGACCCACTAAAAGAAATGAGTAGGGCGGGGATAGAGCAATTGAAGAGAAAGAAAAGGGCTAGGCCTAAGGGTGGGGAAGAGGGACCTGTATAGAAGAAGGCGAAAGAAGTAGTAGTAATAGAGGTGGAAAGGGAGGTTAGGCCCATAAGTCCTTAAGTGTAAATGGCCATGACTGAAGCTAACCTGCCCTTGAAGGAGTAGAGTGAACTAGGAGAGCCAAACGAGAAAAAACGAGACCAAGATGGCCCGCCCAAGCAATCAAAAATAATTGAGGCCATTGAAGTTGAGGCGACCAAGGTGGGGAAAATAGAGGAAGCCGAGCGCCCAATGGATGCTCAGCCGAGCGCGATAGAGGTTAACTTTGTTGCAGAGAACCTAAGCACCACCGCTCAGTACCTAAGTGTCATGGTCGGTGTGTCGTTGAGTGGCCCTAGCGAATCTGCGAATCTATTAAGCGACGTGAAGGCCTCCTATGAACAAGTGTTAGGGGTTGTTGACGACGCTACAGTCAAAGACGCGTCAAGGTTCAACGAAGGCGAACTCATGAAGGCCTTGGGTTCTACACAAATGGAGTCGCTGACTTTGGCAGTTGCTCTGCTGAGTAAAAAGATAGCAGCAAGGGTAGAGCTAAAGCAGGCTAAGGCACAAGTCGAACAAGAAAACGCTGAAGCACAGATGGCCAAGGTCGAAATCAAACGGTTGCAGAAGTTGGCCCGAAGCGCCTGTGGCAAAGGGCTCTTGCATGCGCAGAATTGCAAAAAATTTGAAGTGCTGGCCCTTACGTAAGGCTACACGACTGACCGTGCAAGGCTGGAAAAAAGTGGAGGCGGAGGTTGAACTGGTGGAAGTTAAGGCACAACTAGGCCACTCCACTAACAACTTAGAGATCGCTCGTCGTAAGACGGTGGCTCTAGAGTTTGAGGTGGTGACCAAATGAAAGAAGGGTTAGGACGCCCAATAGGCCTGCCAAATTGCCAAAGATCAACTGGAGGAAGCCCTCCTTAACAATGAAAAGTTGTGTGACTCATCTCTAAAGGAGAAGGAAGAATTGGAGGCACGAGTTGCAAAGTTGATGAGGGGTCTTGCTGCAGAGAAGAAGGCGGCAGAAGAAGAGAGGGCTAAGGCAGTAGAGTTGGCCAAGGTGATGACATCAAAATGGGCGGCCTACCTCGACCTCCATACCACAGCTGTGAAGCAGTTCAAGCAGTCTAGGGAATTCCAGATAGCGGTAAATGTTGTTGCGGCCATAAAATTGGTCAGAAAGAGAGGATCTGAGGCTAGGCCATCAAGCACAATTACTGCCGATTTGGTGAAGGGGTAGACCAAGGCTGAAACAATCCAGAACTTCCAACAGTCCGATTATTTCAAGCTCTTGCTCAGTGAGTATTGTGGTAGCGACTGGGTGAAGTTCAGGCAGAGAGTAGAGGCAACCTTCCCAGACATCAACTTTGACCTTGTAGAGCTAGGAGATGGAGACATCGCCTGCACTCCACTGGATAAAGGTATTGAAGAAGAAGACTTGTTGTCTAGTGAGGAAGAAGGAGATGGAGGAAAAACGAGCTGAGCTTTATGCTATTGTAGTACTTTATTTTCTTTCTGTTTTGTTGTAGCTTATCCTTGTAAAAATGTACAGAAATTGAAATTCATAAGTGTTGTAATAAAGAAGTTTTCCTTGTAAAAATTTTGGTTAATACAAGAATGTGTTTGAGTTATGGCCTTGCATATTTGGGTTTCTTGTTATTTGAATGATCCTTAAGTCAAATATGTAATTTCTATAACAACAGTTGGGTGAATATATGTGAAAAACAAGGAAAAATTAGAACTAATCTGGCATAATGTAGTTGTCTAGAACATTAATGAACTAAGTAATCACTGAAAGTGGAAGTAAAATTGAGCTTGAGCAAATCAGTGATGGATAACGTCAAATTTGTGAAATGCAGTTGTTCTGAGCTTTAGGTGGTCATCAATCATTTGGGCTTATTAAAAAATAGATGTGTAAAATAGAAAGTAGAGTGGTAAAGCAGAGCGACCAATACCAAGAGTGCACTACACAAAGTTCTTGGGCTTCTAAAACTAACCCTCGGTGGAGAACTAATTTGAGAAAATGTAATTATAAATAGAAAAAGTGGCAGTATGACCATTGGCCAGGCAAATTGAACTATTAAAACTGGGAAAAGTGTAACTTGTAAAATTTTTAAGTGAATCAATGTCTTAACTTGTGATAAGTAGGGAGATTAAATTTATAAGGAGGTGTGAATTCTTGTGTTGGTCGTGCTTTTGCAAAGGTGATTTGGGCAGGCCCTATAGGCAAACCCTGCATGGGTCAGGGATAAGGTCAGTCGGCTGAGTCATTCTGGCCGTAAGGACGGTCGGTTGGCTACAAGGCATGTGAAGCCCCTGAAAAATGTATTCTCTTTAAAAACCCTAATGTTTGAATTATTTCCTTAAAGCCCCTCAGTTCCTTAAATTATTTCGAATCTTGTCGGTTAGCCTTTTTTTTCATTTTTCTATCGAAGCAGGAATATCCTAGCCGAATTAGGTTCCTTAGCCTAATTTAATTTAATTCTACATAAGTAAGGTTCCAATACATGAGTTTAATTCCAAGCCCTCACTTCTTTATTTAAATTCAAGAATTACCCCAAAAACTAGTACATGTACTTTTATACTATAGGTACCATCAATCAATTTGAGATCTATATATATACATTGGGAGATGTGTCCCTAGTACCTAAATTGAATAAAAAAATGTCCCATCTCCCTTCCCAATGGCAGGCCACCCTAGGAGATTGTGAGGAGCCTATTTTCAAGAAATTGCAATTATGATATTCTAGAAATCCTAGCACCTAGTACCCCTAAACTTAGGGTTTTGTTCCCAACACTAGTTTCACTCCAACTAGAGACCAACTAGATGTTGTCTAATCCCATGATTAAACTCCCTAATCACTCCTTATTCCATTAGACTCCAAGTAAATCCTAACTTTTCCATCCAATTCCAACTAGTGGGCCTTTATGTCTTTTTACACCAAAATTTGCCTATAAATACCACCACCCCCTAGCATGGCAAACACAAACAACACACTCACACACACATTCGGCCTAGAGGAGAGAAATGAGAGCAAGAGAGAAGTCTTGAGAGGGAGAGAAAGGAAGAAGAGAGCCATCTTGTTCAAAGCCCAGCAAGTAAGCCACAACACAACCTCCTCTTTCATTTTCCTTTTTCAAATACATGTTCTTAAGAGTTCTAAACATTGTTTTCAGATGTTTTATTGATGAGTTAATTGTGTTAAAAATGATAAGGATTGAGCCATGATTCTACCTCTCTTGTAGTTTCCCTCATTTCGGTACAAAACTATCTTTTTCATACCAATCTCTCAAACTTTCCAAAGGCACACCTTCAAGCAAATTTTCTGAGTTTAATATATGTTAGTTAGCATGTTTTCATCACAAAAGAAATGAAAATTTTCCCGTAATGGATCTCTTTTCTCACAAATCTTCTTGTTTTGGGTATTGTGCCTTAGAATCTGTTTTTGCAGCCAACTTTCAAAATTCCTAGAAAAATGTAGAACATTATTCTTGACCTCTATTTTATGTCAAAATCTTCCTTAAGGAGTTATCTTTCAACTAAAATTGGTTTCATTGAAAAACAGTGAGCGGTTTGCAAGAAAATCAAATTTTCGTAACCGTCGACGAATCTGGACAGCGCTGGAGTGTTTTCTAAATAACTTAAAATCTAGAAAAGCTATCCCATTTCCGAAATATGTTTTGGAAACTAGATTAAATTTTCTATGAACCATAGGAAGGCCGAGTCCAGTGAAAAATCTAAAATAGTCCTTTTCATTCTAATCCTTATGTGATATCGAATCTGGAAATTCTGTTATGCATGGGTGTTTTATGCTCTTGTATTCATAAAACTGCTTATTAGCTTATGATCATGTCTTGGCATGATATTGTATGTGTTATGGTTATGTTCTTTATCTTCTTCATCTTAATGATCCATGCTTATGTGGATATTATTATCTTGTTAAGTTAGTCTAACCTTAATTTAAAACATTTAACTCCACGGAAAACTTAATTGGGATGGTATTGGGTTTTCGATCACTTGAGTAATGAAAGGGTGATAATATGTGATGTATGGATTGTTGGGATGCGTTCCCTATTTGGAAGTTAAAGTCTTGCGCAAGTGGCTTTCGGAACTCTTGAACGGAGCGGTTATATTCGAACCCTAGGTGGTTTGGTGTGAGGAGGGATTTGGGCAAGGCCCATTATTACCGTCTCTTTTGAGGCCCTGCGGTTGGCATTGCGCGGTATATAACCGTTGGTAGGCATCCGAGGTTAGTTCTGCAACAAAGCAACAAAAGAGGGGGCATACCGAATAATCCGCGTCCGATTCTTATGGTTGGGAGGACGAAATCTCTTTGGGGGATTTCTAGTTTACTAACATCTAACTTGTAACCCTTTATTTATTTAGTTGAGTATCATGCTTTACTACTTGATGTTATATTTGTGATGGTATATTGGACTGGGGAAAAAGAGACGGGGTGTGTGTGTGTTTGCTGGGCATTCAAAGCTCACGGCGTATCATGCCAGGTGCTGAAGAAGAGCTTATAGCTGGAGACGACGAGCCTGAAATCTTCGAAGACTTTTGGCTATCCTAGAAAAGTTAGAAATCCCTTTTGATATTTTGTAAGGCTCATGTGAAGTTTTAAATTTTCTTTTTGGGATGTAATGTAATGAAACAAGCCTTTGAAATTAAGGTTATTCGTGGTTGTTATGTGCTTATATTCTAATATTTATATGTATGAACCTTATCGTTGCTTATGAGACCTTGTGTCAATACCTTCTAAGATCTGTCAAAAGGGTAGTGCGCTGCCTAAGAAAGCTGGACTTAGAAGGGAGGCTAATTTGACTCCTTCAGTGATTTGAGATCTTACTTGGTTATTGCCCATAGGGCTAATTAGTGACTCTCCCTTGACTGCAACCAATAGTATAGATTTGGGGCGTCACAAGGCAAGTCGGTCGACCGAGGCCTTGAAAGCTCAATCTGCCTGAGATTAGTTTATGTCTAGTCCAGATGGGGCTTTTTGGACTCAATTTAGCTGAGGTCGTCATGCTCTGTCTGGCTGAGGCTTTTTGCACTCAGTCTGGCTAAGGTCTTCAAGCCCTATCTGGCTGAGGCTTTGGACTAAGTTTAGCGAGGTTTTCATGCTCAGTTGGACTAAGGCTTTTTGGACTCAGTCTGGCTGGGGTCTTCATGCTCAATCTGGCTGATGCTTTTTGGATTAAGTCTGGCTGACGTCTTCACACTCAGTCTGGAGTAGACGTCCCCGAATGCATCCCGGGGAGGGTGCGACTCCCCCCCGTTCTGGTTTGCTTGCGGGTCTACTATAGTTCGAAGGACTCAAATGTCACGGTTCTTAATCTTAAACCAAAGAGTCCAAATCCGGTAAATCGTTTTGAAAACAGATTTTTTGAAAGAAGTGCCAAACATGGACTGCTTTGCCAGATACAGAGTCGCCACCTAAATATTTTATTTTTGGAAAATTTAGGAAACCCTGACTCGGTGCCAAAGGCCACGTGTCCGTCATCACCAAAGTTGCCTCGGCTCGGGAACTTGGGTACGATTGGGGAAGGTCACTTCGTGAGCACCCCCGCTCACACCGGTCAAAGACCGGCCTCTACTAACCATGATATCTGATTTTGAAAACATTGTGTGTCCTTATTCCGGTTATTAGCCTAGGTTACTATGTGATGCGCACCGCATACAAGTATAGACTGAGTCGCCTGAATTGGAACAAAACACTTCCTGTTTGTTTTTTGAAAGATGGTTTGCTACCCGCAGGTAGGCTTAAAAATGCAGTTTTTGCCACCCTCAGGTGGGCTTAGAAAGATGGTTTTGCCACTATCTAGTGGGCTTAAAACTCACAGTCAATGCATTGTTCCAACTCAGATAACTCAACCTTCACCCACAGGCATTCAAGGCAGTTATATCACATAAGCACATAGCCTCATGGTAAGCATGCTATTCATGGCAGTCACTCACACGCATGCAAGGATGCTAAAGCATAAAACTCACCAAGTACTCCAAGCCAAAACAGAAGCTCATTAGAAATCATGCATGATCCTAAATATACAGAAATGCCTAATGCAACACATGCAAAGATGCAACTATAGTAGGCTCGGCTATTCTAAACATGGCATATGGAATGCTACAACTAACACGTATTCAATTTGGAATTGAAATACAAATGCAGTTTGTATGATGCGCCGAGCCCGGTGCGTGCAAAACAGATGAATGATGCAAACATGCTGTCATACTGTATGCTAATTGAAATATGCCCTAATCTAACCATCGTAAGCAGGTAAATAAAAGGGAAGAAAGACGTGGGGTTGGAAGACATACATCACACTCACGCACACTTATTACAATTATGCCCTCGCGCAGAGGGTCCAAAAGAATATACAGTCCCGAATGAAAGAATAGTACAGTCCAAATAATGTACAGCTTCCTAATTAATTTACAAATTAACTAAGAAAATAATAAAACTGGCATGCAAGCCAGGGACTGCCTTGATTCTGATGAACGATGTATGTTTGGGCTGCTTTGCGCGGAAATCCACTGGGATGCCCCAATTAGCCTCTGTTTTACAATGATTCTTGAAAAGCGCGCCAAGCCTCGGAAGACCGCTGATTCTTGATATGCTGCAACAGAGAGCAGGAAAGGGGCATAGCAATGTATCTTCACAAATGTATGCATGTCTCGATCCTCGTACCACCAATCACGCATCTCGATGCATGATGGCCGAGGAGCCGAATTGCACAACTCAATATAGAATGAATGCATATGAACACTACAACAAAACCTAACTCCATCATGGATAATCCGGAGTGTCGGTGACTTGGGAATTGAGACACGTTCCGTCACTCGGAGTACGGAACGTACCTCATTTCCCGTGCCCGGGCTAACTTCTATCCCGAACACGATGCAATATGCATGATATGCATGAAATGCAACTAAGATACAATCCTAACATACACAATGTTATGGAATGGCATACACGCTACACGAGGTGATACACAACCGAGCATACACAATGCTATGAATGAGATGGCATACGCAATGCAATATGGGCTTACACCAACATGAGAGAGCCTCAGCCACACTCACATAAGAGGCCATTAGATGAAAATGAGACAACTCGAAATACGTGCACGCAAACCGAGGACCGAACCTACGGCACGGAATGCCACTCTAATGAGACATGGCAAGACATGGAATATGACATGCAAACATGCAAATTTCAGAGGCAAAATGACATGCAAAACAGCCCCGAAACATGGCGAAATGAAACCCGATGCAAGGAACGAATCCCGAAACATGGAATTAAGCACATGAAATGGCCTATAGCTATGCAATGCATGCATGATTGGTACATGAAGTGTAAAGGAAGAAGCAAGGCAGCCCCAAAATAAGCATTTTTACAGTTCAAAGCATGGCCAAACAGTTAGCAAAAGTGGGACTAAATTAGTATGCAAAAATGGCTCCGCAAGGGAGCCAATGAAGCAAGTGGTAGATGCAATGCCCAAAAAGAAAAAGACCCTTCTACAACACTGAATAGGGACCAAAAATATGACTACTTACAGTTTATGGCAGCCCCCAAAACAGTATACAAACATGCTCAAAATGCAATGCAAGATTAAGGCTCAAAAGAGGCTATAACACAAAGTATACAAAATATTCACCAAACATCCAAAGACCCTTAATGAAACATGACAATAGGGTCAAAAAATGGCCACTTTCAGTTCTGATCATGGCCGAAAAATAGAAGCAAGATAAGCTAACAAATCATGCAAAAATGGGGACCCAAGAGGGGTACAATGGCAAGTGATATATGGAGGTCCCCAACAGTGTTGAGCCCTTCTTCAATGTTGAAGAGGGGCTCAAAATAAGCCTATTTATAGTTTACATCAATCCCCAAAACAGATCACACATAGGCCAAAAATATCATGCAAAATAATGACATTCAAGAGGACAATGAAGCAAGTGCCAAAAAGAAGCTTCAAACTGCAATGAGCCCTTAATGAAACATGGAATATAGCCAAAAAAATGACCTTTTCAGTTTTGGTCGGAGCTCAAAACAGCAAGCAAAGAGGGCTAAGAAATAGACCAAAAAAATGCAAGAAAAGGGGAAAGTGGGACTCACCCTTGAAGACCAACCCTTAGCAACCTCTTGGAACAAGTTTGGGTGCTCCTTGCCTCTGGAAAATAGCTTCAAGCTTCTGGAATGGAATGAGGTGGAGTGGTGTTAGGGCTTGTAGGGAAAAGGGTGTAGGAACTTAAGGGTTTTTGAGAGTTGAAGTGTAGAAGGAGAGAGATACAATACAAGAGGCTCAAAGCATTTTTTCTAACCCTCAAAACCAGACCTGGGGCTGCTGTTATATAGGCAAAATGGGTGGAAAAAGGGGGGGGGGGAAATGGAGGGAAAACAAGCCAAGTTTCCCCCCAAAATGGCCAAACCCTCGGACATGGGTGTAGTGGAAAACAAAATTCACTTCTAGGACACACTTGGGGAGGGGGGCATGGCCGGATAGTTTAAAAGGGCAAAAAAGTCATTTCACCAGCTAAGTGGCCGGCCTGCTAGGTTTTCTGGCCGGCCAGCTACTTTTCAGAACAAAAAAAGGCTGCCGGAAAGAAATGTGGCCGGTGGGTGATTGGGAAGTTCAATGGTGGCCATTCAAGTGTCCAAATTGAAGCCCCAGAAGTTAGCTTTCCAATGGAACAAACCTTGCATCAAAATTCCTCCTGTGGAAAAAGTTATGCCCTTTTTGGCAAAGCCGCGCAGATTTCGGTCCAACCGGAGTGATGCTGAATCACTTTTGACCAAAGAAAGGTGGTCGGACAGAACAATTGCTGGCCTCCCATGTGGTCACTTTGAAGCCCTTGAAGTTAGCTTTCCAATGGCGCCAACCTCGCATTAAAATTCCTCCTGTGGAAAAAGTTATGCCAGTTTCCGTGAAGCCGCGCAGATTTGGCCCTACCCGGATTCATGCCGAACTTCTCCCGAACCAGTTTTCTTCTCTCTTCTCCTCTTTTCTTCAACTCCAAACCCCTGAGTAAGGTGTTTTGAAAGATTTTTCAAAGATTTCATCTCTCTTTCATTCATTTCCACTTTGTCCTTGCTCGGTTTACCGAAAAGCGCAACTTTTAACAAAATGCGAGCATCAGAACATCGTAGAAACTTTATTTCAAAAACGTTTTGAAAGAGAGGGTTTTAAGGTCTAAAATCTTTTGATTAAGATCGTTTTGGTCCAAAAAAGGGGGTATGAAGTTGAGCTTTGACTCTCTCTCTCTTTGCCGAAGAAATTAAACCTTTGCCCTGCACATCTTCCAAAACCATCAGTCGCGTCCAAGTCTTAAAGGTGGTCAAAAATGGGGTGTCTACATCTGGCTAAGGCTTTTTAGACTCAGTCTGACTAAGGTCTTCACGCTCAGTCTCGCTGAGGCTTTTTGGTCTCAATCTGGCTAAGGTCTTCATGCTCAGTCTGGCTAAGACTTTTTAATTTAAAACTTATAAAATGTGCAACACAGATAACAAAAGTTGAATATCTTTCTCGTTAATATGAAGTCCTGCAAAGGTCAGTTTATACATTACATTCAAAAGACAGAATACAACAAGTGATCTGAGTCGAATAGAACAGTAAAATAAATGAGACATAAGAAAAAGGCTTCACTTTATTGAAAACGATAAGTGCTTGAGCGTGGCCTAGATTTGACAATGTAAGGGCCCTCCCAATTAGCTGTTAGCTTCCCCCAGGCTGGGTTTTTGGTGGCCAAAGTTGATTCCCTTAGGACTAGGTCTCCCACTGCGAATTCTCTAGGTCTGACTCTGCTATTATAGTGCTGCCTTATGACTGCCTCGGCGCCGTATGTTAGGCAAAAAGGGGTCTCCCCTATGGGGGTTCGTGCTGTTGTCCAATATGCCTAGAGTACATTCGGTAGCTCTTCTACCCAGAGACCCTTAGCTGCCTCTAATTTAGTTTTGATAATCTTGAACAGGGAGCAGTTAGTGACTTCAACTTGCCCATTAACTTAGGGATGACCTGGAGAGAAAAAACATGTCTTGATATTGAGCTCCTCACAAAATTCCTTAAACTTGGCGTTATCAAATTATTTTCCATTATTTGATACAATGGACTGAAGAACTCTGAATCTGCACACAATGGACTGCCAAATAAATCTAGTGGTATTCCTTTTCGTAATCTTGGTAAGGGGCTCTGTTTCCATCAATTTGGTAAAGTAATCGATGGCAACCAATAAAACTTGACTTGGCCTTTCCCAGTCAACAAGGGACCTATTAGATCGATTCCCCATTTGGCAAAGGGGTAAGGACTCCTAAGTGTAATCAATTCTGCTAGAGGGGCATAAGGTATGTTAGCAAAGCATTGGTATTTGTTACATTTGAGTGTGAAACAGTTGGTATTCTGGCTGAGTGTGGGCAAGAAGTAGCCCGTGCGAAGGATCTTATGGGCCAATGACCGTCCCCCAGAGTGATTTCCATAAACCTCTTCATGAATTTCTCGTATTACATAAGTGGCTTGGTCAGCATTAAGGCACCTGAGATATGGCCATGAAAATCCTCGCCTATACAGGACCCCTTTGATAATAACGTAATTGGCTGACCAAGCTATAATCTTACCTGCCTCCTTCCTATGTTTTGGCAACATCCCTTGTTTCAAAAACTAGATTATATCCTGTGCCCAGAGGATATATTCATTTTAAAGTAGATAGACTTCTTGTTGGTCTTGGGAGATTGCTGGGTAGGCCAAATACTTAATTCTGGCCCCATGACTGAGGTTTGACTGCTCTACCAAAGCTAATTAGGCCATCTCATCGGCCTGGGAATTCTCAGACCTTGGAATGTGCTTGATGTGGAAGTTGTTAAAAAGACGAGTGAGGGGTAGAGTAATGTCCCTGTAGGATCTCATTTGTTCTTCCTTTGCATCAAAGTCCCCATTAATGACCAACCATTAGTTGAGAATCACTGAATACTTGAATATGGTCCACCCCAATATCTTTAGCCAGTCTGAGACCCACTATCAAAGCTTCGTATTTCTCCTCATTATTACTTGCTTCAAACTAGAAGCGGAGGGCACATTTGAAATCTTCGCCTTCTAGGGTAGTGAGGATTAATCCGGCTCCATTTCCTTCCTTCCTATAAGAGCCATCAATATTCAAGGTCCAAGAGTGGGGATCGACTTCTTTAGGCATTGTGCCGATTGTTGGGGGAGGCACATCTGGGGTGATGTTGGTGAACTCAACAATGAAGTCTACAACAGCTTGGCCCTTGATGGCTGTGCGAGGTCGGTAAGAAACGTCGTATTGGTTTAACTCAATCAACCACTGCATAAGCCTACCAAAAGACTTCGGTTGTTGCATAACTTTCTTCAAAGCTTAGTCTATGAGAACCACAATGGAATGGGCTTGGAAATATGGTCGGAGTCGCCTGGAGGTGATGACTAAAGCTAATGCCAACTTTTCTAACAGGGGATAGTTCTGCTCTACCTCTCTGAGTGCTTGACTAATGTAATGAACTGGGCGTTAGATTGAAACTTCCTCTCTAATCAGGGCGATGCTGACCGCAATGTTGGAAACAACTAAGTAGAGGAAGAGGGTCTCCCTCGGAATTGTTTAAGAGAGGAGATAAGGGCTAGCCATGCATTGCTTCAGTTTATGAAATGCCTCATCGCATTCGGCATTCCAAGTAAAAGCCTTCCTAAGCACCTTGAAGAATGGGAGGCACTTGTCAGTTGCCCTTGAGATGAAACAATTGAAGGCGGCTACTCTGCCAATAAGCCGAATCACTTCCTCTTTATCCATAGCATTGAGGCCCTCAATGATCATGGCCTCTTTCATTCTGATTTCCTTTAAGGAGGCAACATAGCATTCCTTGGCAACGATTTGTTTCCCCCTTATAGTACTGACCCCGTGCTCAGTCAAAAATTTCATTGCCAAGTGATATGTGGAGGTCATAGCTTGGAATGCATTGAGAGCTGTGAGAATTATGTTGTAGTAGAGGAGCAATCAATAACCAAAAATGTAAGGATAGCCTGCTTGGGGTATTCCCTAATGGTGATTGTGACGTCAATTGACCCTATGGAGGTTACTCGATCGCTTGTGAAGCTAACCAGGGAGATCTGCAAGGGCGACAACTTTTCTTCCCCAATTTTAAGTTGCTTGAAAGCGTTGAGGAACATAATATCAAATGAGCTGCCGTTGTTGACAAGAACATGTTTGACTTTGTAGCTAAAGACAAGAGAGGAAATGACATCATGAGGGTATTGGACTCCTGTGTAGTCTGAATCCATGAAAGTGATAGGTTCTGACCACTATTTGGGCTGCTTATGGGGTCAGTCTACCATCTTCACTTCTTTATCCGACCATCGTCTAATCTTTCTGAGCTCAGCTCGCTATGTCGATCATAATGGTCCGCTGCATACGAGTTCTTCCGCAATGACTCTGATCTCACCCAGCGGAGGTGGGGGTCCTCCTTGAGCTCGGGGTTGTTGTTGTTGTTGAGCTCAAGCTCTTTGCATCTTTTTTTGGATTGTGAGGGTTTGAGAGTAGAATCTTGGCAGGCCGCCAAAAAATCTTCAGCGTTCATGTACTTTTAAGCTTTGGCTGGAAGGGTCACCATGGTGGTTGGATTTTGAAGAAAAAAAAAAAAAAGAAATCTGATGGACGCAGACTAGCCATAAATGCTGTTAAGATGACCTTGTCGTCATTCTCCTTAACTTGTAAGGGTTTTGTGTTAAAGCAAGTGAGGAGGCTGCGTAGAGACTCTCCTTCTGTTTGTCAGATATTCAGCAGCTGGGTTGCCGGATGCCATTGCCGTTGAGCGCCGATGAAATGACTCAAAAAAGACTTACTCAATTAGTCAAAAGAGGTGATAGAGTCAGGCTTAAGCTGACTAAATCAAAGTCGTATCAATCCCTTTAACGTGACTGCGAAGGCATGACACATGATCTCGTCAAGGAAAGCATGAAGGACCATGAGAGTCTTGTAGGCCTCTAAGTGATCAACAAGGTTAGTGGTGCCGTCGAAGGTGTCGATCGATGGCATCTTGCACTTGGGAGGTAGAGGCTTATCCCTAATAGAGGCGATAAATAGGGAATCAGTTATAGAGGATGGCTTGGACTACATGTTCTGCATGACCCCTTGCAGTTAAAGCTTGACAACACATAGCTCCTCGTCCCAAACTGGAACATTATCTCCTCTAGTGAGAGAGGGAGGTTGGACACTGCTAGCTTCCCCTTCATGAGCGATAGAGAGGTGTTACTATGGGTGATTATGGAAAGGCTAAGAGTCATTTGGATGTAGATGCGACCTCTGCGGGAGAAATGGCAAGACATTTAGGTTGCTTAGGTGTTGAGCTTGTGGAACGGGGGTGGAAGGAATGGGTCTTGTGATGCATGCTACTAATTGGAAAGATGGTTTTGGGCTTGATCGTGGTTCAAGGGGATAACTTGTGGTGGTAGAGGTAGAGGGACGAGTAGTTCACACTGAAGTAAAGCATTGATCAAGGCTTGGTTCTATTCTGCCAGGTGGTTGATACTATTAGTGAGCTCTATGAAATATGGAGGTGGGTAGTTTAGGCTAGAGGACTTGGTTTGAGGGTTCTCGGTAGTGTGCTGCAAAGCCATGGATCGTGTCGTAACCATTCACTCCAACGCTTGAAGGTGAGTGGGAGGAGAACCGTTTCCGGTGGCGGTGAACACAACGGTCGCTCGGAAAAGTATTTCCACAGACAGCGCCAACTGATGATGCAGTTTGGTTAGCAGGAGATGGGTCAAATTGATCCAATGCTTCACAGGTTGACCGTCCTACATTTTCTCAGTCGCTCCTGCAACAAGCCCAATAGGAAGGTTCCAAAATGAAGATGGTTCCTTCCTGTGAACCCTTCGATGATCAAGTTAGATTGATAATACAAGAGTAAGAACTTAGAGAGAATACTGAGAATAGAGAGAGAGAGAGAGAGAAAGAGAGAGAGAGAGAGAGAGAGAGAGAGAGAGAGAGTTACTTGTTACAAAATCCCCAACAGAGTCGCCAGAAACTGTAACATACCCGAGGGATACTCGTGTGCGTTAAACAGTTCGGACCCTCGACCTCTTTGATCTAGTCTCATTAGTGCAATGTGAAACTTTTTGCCAGAAATGGACTACGTCATCAGAGCTCAAAGTTGCCACCTAATATTTTTGAAAAATTAGGAAACCCATGACTCGTGCCAAGGCCACTGTTCGTCATAACCAAAGTTGTCTCGATTCGGAACCTTAGGTATGAGAGAGGAAGGTCATTAATTAAGCATCCTCGCTCACCCAATCAAAAGATCGGCTT
Source organism: Camellia granthamiana (assembly GCA_036172215.1). NCBI lineage: Eukaryota > Viridiplantae > Streptophyta > Magnoliopsida > Ericales > Theaceae > Camellia > Camellia granthamiana. The sequence goes on along the minus strand of JAXFYN010000094.1, from coordinate 651,980 downwards.
TTACTAAACCATGATATGAATTTTATTTACTTTATATGTTCATATTTCGATTATTTAATAGATCCTAAAAATTACTATGTGAAGCATACAAGTATAGACTATGTCATTTATTTTGGAATAATTTGGTTTTATGTAGTTTGAAAGAGTTTCGAAGATGTAAAACCCAAATAAATTGAGTTTACAAATATGAAAAATCAACATTATTCCAAATTAAGCGACATAACCTCCATCCACTGGCATTCATACAGTTATATCAAGTAAGCAAGTAGCCGCATGATAGGATGCTTAAACATAATAAGAAAAGAATAATGACTTGGACCCCCTTTTTTTCTCACCACCTTGACCCCCTCTTCACTTGATTGGCTACTTTTTCTTTCTTTCTTTTTTTTTATTCCTTCTCCTCCAATCACCACCTGCCACGTGTCTGTGGGGGTGGTGGGGGTGGTGATTGGAGGGGGTCTCAATCATCACTCATAAGAAAAACACATACAAACGGGATGTTAAAGCATAAAAACTTACATGTTTGTCGTCCCGCGAACAAGCTACAAAACAAAATTAGTAAATCATGCATGATCTTATATACAAAATCCTAATGCAATTCACTCATGAGATGCAACTAAAGATTTGGCTTCTAAGATATGACAAGTGAATCATCTCAAGAATATGAGGTAATGTACATAATCACATAGGAATTGATTAAATCCACAAATGTAAAATTAGCCGAATCAAGACACATGAAACACGGATGCAAAGCAAGGACATACTAAAAATAAAATAAAATAAAATAAAATATGATGCATATCCACAAATAAGGAAAGCAAGTAAAAGAACGGGATAGAAAGAAGTGGGGAGGGAAATTATTACAATACTTTGAATAAATTATTACAGACCAAATGAGAGAGAAAAAGAGAGAGAGATGAGGGAATATTGCAATAAAATAAAATAAAACCTCACAAAACACTCAAAATAAAAATAAACAAAATAAAAGTTTCATGTTCTTTGGAGCCGTCGGCGGAAATTGGTCAACATTGGGAGATTACACCATCTTGTCCGAAAGAAGCTAACCAACCGACTCAGTAGGCCGGCCAGCCAACTAGGCCGAGCAAAACCTGTCTTGTTATGAAACCAAGAAAATGAACAAACAAGAAATATGTATGTGGCTCAACTAAGCATTACCGGTTAGCTTACAGCACAATTAATATGAAACAAGAGCAAGCAAATAACAATAACAATAACAATAATAATAATAATTATGAGCTAAACAAACCACTTGAATTACAACACCACACTATGAAATATAAAATATGAAAACAAATATGAGATAGACAAACCATTTAGATTATAACAAAACACTATGAAATATAAAGTAAGAAAATAAATATGAGATAAATAAACCACTTAGATTATAACAAAACATTATGAAATAAGAAGTAAGAAAATGAATATGAGATAGAAAATATAAGAAAATGAAAGACTAGAAATTCACCTTCCAAAGAAAGATTGAATTTCTTGATTTCCAAATTTCCTCTTGATCACCCTCAAGTTTAGGAAGTGTGTTCTCATTCCTCAATTCGAAACTAGAATTTGAGCTTGGAATGACGGTTTTGAACAAGGGTACAATCACTCTTTTCTTGGTAAGAATACTCTCTCTTTGATTAAGGCTTTGAGTGGTTTTGACAAGGGAAAATAAGATGTAAGAGCTATGTAATTTCACTAGTTTGGTAAGATAACTCTCTTGTTTTTAAGACTTTCTTTTCTTTCAAATTCTAACACAATTATAGCATTCTCTCCCTGCACTTCTCTTCTTCAAAATTCCTCCCCAAATTCAAGACTAGAGCTCTCATTATATAGCCAATACAAGTGGACAACGGTGGAAGACAAAGTGGAGGACAAAGTGGAGCATTTTTTTTTTTTTTTGGAAGATAATGGAGTTAATGGGGGGGGGTAATGTATAATGAAGGTGAATGATGAATGGTGATGGTGGTGTGTGATTATGAAAGTAGATAATGAGTTGGGATGATGGAATGTGATTATGAAAGTAGATGGTGAATGGAGATAGTGGGATGTGATTATGAAAGTAGATGGTGAATGGAGATAGTGGGATGTGATTATGAAAGTAGATGGTGAGTGAGGATGGTGGAGTGTAATTATGAAAGTTGATAGTGAGTGGGGATGGTAGGATGTGATTATGAAAGTAGATTGTGAGGGGGGATGGTGGGGTGTAATTATGAAAGTGGATGGTGAGTGGGGATGGTGGGGTGTAATTGTGAAAGTAGATGGTGGGTGGGGATGGTGGGGTATAATTATGAAAGTGGATGATGAGTGGGGATAGTGGGGTGTGATTATGAATTAGTCAAATATTATTTGGGGAGAAATATGACATAATGTGATGCTTTGGCTGAGTAGTTAAGGTTTAAGATGTGAAGTCTTAGGTTAGGAGTTCAAACCCCCTTCCAAGCATTCCTTAAAATCATTTTTTTGGGTAAAGACACGTCAGCGCCACATCATCAGCAAGGACCAATCCAATCATGCCATGTCAGCGTCATAGTCAACATTAACGAGATATTCTGATATGGACGGAATATTCCCTGACTTAACAGAATATTTCCTCACATAACAGAATATTCCCTGAGTTTTGAAAATTACAATTTGGCCCAGAAGTTTCAAATAATTATGTTGTAACCCAAGTTTCGAGGAATTTTTCTGTGAGGCCCCTAGAAGTGTGGCGAAGGTTAATCCTAGCTAAACGAACCGTTCTAGACTTAACCATGAGGTCAAAATATTCACTTGGAAAAGGTAATTTGTGGCTGTTTAGGTTTGGAAACAGGGCTCAAATTCTAAGTTTTCTTATTAAGGATTTTGTGAGAAACACATTCTGATTGTCATTATCGGGTAATCAAAAAAAAGTCCCTAAGTTTTAGGGCCTGTCAAAATAAGGTGTCTACAGTTGCCCCCTCTTTGATAGAGCTCAAAGTCATTTCTTGACGTGAATGAAAGTCAAAGCCCGAAGACGACCCTTTTGACAAGGCCGTAAGACTTGGGCAAACAAACAAGATGCAAATGTAGTTGGTTGAACTTAAAGGTTGCCTACGTATCCCATTGCAAGGAATCAAACCAGCATAGTTTAGGGGCAGAATGCAAATGATATGCTTGAAATACCACTTGGAAGTTAGACTTACACGCTTCGCGTAGCCAGTTGTTTTTGAAAATTCATGATTATGTAATTGGATGCAATGTCATGGAGTGATGATAAAGATATGAAGATAAATAATATAAAGCATAACAGAGGATATAACGCATATAAATGTACCACAACACAAATAATATAAAGAGTGCATCGCATACAAATGTGTCATATCATTGCATTAAATGGGCCACAACTCAGTTGATAGAAGAGAGGTGAACTCAAAATCCAAACACATCTCATGTGGGAGGAAGTGAACTCAAAATCCAAATACATCTCACGTGAGAGGAGGTGTAGGTAAACATCTAATTCTAACACGTTTCACGTGAAAGGTGAAAATGTGGTGTAACCAACAAGCATACCTGACCATATCTCATATGGAGAGGGGGAAGGTTTTAACCAGGTAAACATCTAATCCTAACAGGTTTGACGTGAAAGGTGAAAATGTGGTGTAACCAACAGGCATATCTTAACGTATTTCATACAGAGAGGGGGACCAAGAGTGTAACCAACTGGCATATCTCAACATATTTCATACGGAGAGAGGGAAGGTTTTAACCAGGTAAAAATCAAATCCTAACATGTTTCAAGTGAAAGGAGCAAAGATGGTGTAACCAACAGGTTTACCTAACCATATCTCATACGGAGAGGGGGAAGGCTTTAACCGGATAAACAACAAATCCTAACACATTTCACGTGAAAGGAGTAAAGGTGGTGTAACCAATAGGTGTACCTAACCGTATCTCATACGAAGAGGGGGAAGGTTTTAACTAGATAAACAACAAATCCTAACACATTTCACGTGAAAGGAGTAAAGGTGGATTTGAGGTCCAAACGCGTCTCACACAAGTGGAAGAAGGTATAGTAGAATGATTTTTTTTTTTAATCTTTTATTTTCTTTGTATAAATACCAAATACGGTATACATATACACTCCATATCCATAATACAAATATGTATACAGGCACACACAGGCAAGCTATACACACACATATAAATATACACAGATATGTACATACGGTATACACATTCAGGGAATATTCCGTTATTGATAAGGAATATTTCGTTCACTGACGTCCGCAGGGCATATTCCATTACTGATAAGGAATATGCTGTTTGCTGACGTCAGCGTACGCAAAACACACAAAAATAAGAAAAAAAAAACAGAAATGTGTTGATACGGGGGTTCGAACCCCCAATCTCAAGCTCAGCCCCCTTGTTCTTAACCGTCAAACTATACCACTTAACTGAGCCACTCTTGTGACAAAATATATAAATAAATATATATAATACATAGATATACAATAAATATAAACATATGTATGCAACTCTCTCACCTCTCCTGTTTCTGTCTCTCTCTTCCTTTGAATACCGCGCCTGACATGCGGTTTCACCTTTTGCGTTAGTCGGCCGACAAATTGCCTCAACTCTCTCTCCCTCTTTGTCTTTCTCTTCCATCTTCTTCTTCATCACTGATTGAGAGAGACAGAGCAGAGAGACTGAGCGGAGGAGAAAGGCTACCCAAAACTCAGTCTACTCTCTACTGTTACTTTGCGACTCCTTTCTTTTACACCTCTCTCCTCAAACACATGGCCTCGTCTCGTCCCCTCACACTCTTTCCAAACCTTAATGATCCCATAAGCTCCCTTGGACCGAGTGCCCCTACTCTTACTCCTCTTAACTTTCCTACGCTATCGATCAAGCAAATAATGGTAGCTCAATCTGACATTGAAGCCAACCACTACACGCTGAAGTCTTGTATGGAGACAGTGACTGCAGTCTCTAAATTGGTTCACCGACTGCAGAACAGGACAAGTGAGATACACCAGGTCAACGGCCAACTCTCTCTGCTCCAGTGCATGTACAAGGATGGGCGGGCAGATATTTTCCCATTGAAGGTAGAAAATAAAGAGCTGAAATGACAGGCCACCGTCATGGCCTGATTCGGAGTTCTGTCATACTCTGCTTTTGATGATCAGCGGGGAACCAACTCTCTCGGTAGTTTTATAAGCATTGAGACAGGGCCTTCAAGGGTCTCCCAAGATGAAATCAAGAGGAAAAAATCAGCGGGAGAGTCAAGTAAGTGAGGTCAACGTACGACCTTTATTGGAAAAACAAAAAAAAAAAACCTCTCATTTTTTTCTCTTTTTCTTTTATGTTGTTGTTTTTTTTTTTTTTTTTTTTGTATATATGCTTGTACAAATTTGATCGGGGTTAATCCATGGCATTAATAAAACAAGTTTGTTCTGTAAGTCCGGATGGCATGAAGAGCACAACACTGAGCATAAAAATCATTTTGTTTTGAATCTTGAAAATGGTTGTATTTTAACGAATTTTGAACTGAATATTGATCCTATCACTGACCAAAACACAAAATACAAATCAATGAAAGGAAAACAAAGCAAAAACCATCCTAAACGCACCTTTTTATGCTTGCCAGAATAAAATGAACATAAAACAAAACATCACCGGTCGACCACCCGACGAAAAAGCATCGCCGGCAATAACTACTGTACATTTTTCGGCGATTGTTTTGATTAAGGTGACGAGAATTTGAAGTGCAGGTAAAGGACAAAAACTTGACTCGACTGCGCCCCTAGTTCATTACTTTGTGCTTTTCGTTTGGTTTTTTTACTAAATGGATTTTGATCAACATAAGAGTTTGATCAGCGTGCTTATTCCACTTCTCCGTTTTGAAATCATGTGAGTCAGGCTGTGAGCATTGAAAATTTTCCCTTGTTGATCCAAAGAATAGTCTGAGTTTTGCAAAAATGGAATAATTTTTGAGAAAATCAGTCAACTTTATTAAAAGTCCTCAAAATCCATTTTCACAAATGACCATTACCCGATCAACATGAAATCAACCTTTGAGATGTATAACTGAATTCATCTTGCAACTGAACCTGTCATGAAGGAGAAATAGGAACAACTGAATCAAATGGGAACAAGCCAATCAAATGTGGATAGCCGAGTCGAAAAAAAGATACACCAATCAAACAGGGACGAAACAAGCAAGTTGAAAATGGTTGGGGCCGAACTTCGGGATGAAGCTGCCTACATATCCCAAAGATCGGAATCAGGCCTTACGTAGTTCACAGTTTAGGTTCACTCTGGTGTTGACACTCTCATTTTGTGCTCTAACTTTTGGCCAAGCTACCCTTTCTGGTTTTCAACCTTGCAAGCTTTTCATTTTTGCATTTTTTTTTTTGGTCATTTTTTTTTATCTTCTATTATTATTATTATTATTATTATTATTATTATTATTTGCTCTAACTTTTGTCTAGCGGCCTAGCGAGCCTCTCAAGGGTAGTACTTCTTCAGCTTGTACATGTTGATTGGTTGTGAGAACTCCAAACCATCTAAATCCATGAGAATGACTGCTCCTCTTGACCAGATTGATTTAATGATGTAGGGCCCCGTCCAATTGGGTCTAAACTTGCCCCTAGGGTCATGAATAGGAGCTCGGTTGTCTTTCAACACTAAGTCCCCTTCCCTTAAATTCTTGAATCTAACCTTTTTGTTGAATGCTCTGGCAATCCTACGTTGATACCCCTGAATGTGGTATAACACCTTTAATCTTCGCTCATCAAATAGCATCAGTTCCTCAAATCAATTCTATTGCCAATTAGCTTTTGTTATCTAACATTCAACCATAATCCTCAATGAAGGTACTTATAATTCAATTGGCAAAACAGCCTCCATTCCATATACCAAAGAGTAAAGGGTTGCCCCTGTAGACGTTCGGATTAATGTCCTGTATCCCCAAAGTGCAAAAGGCAACTTATCTAGCCAATCTCTCTAAGTTTCTACCGTCTTACACAGAATGGTCTTGATGTTCTTATTTGTAGCTTCAACGACTCCATTGGTTTGTAGCCTACAAGTTGATGACTTGTGAAAAGCCACGTTATACTTCTTAAGTAGAACTACCACTTCTCCTTTGAAATATGAGCCATTATCTGAAATTAATTCGTTTGGCACCCCGTATCTGCAGATAATGTTGTTCATGATAAATTTGGCCACATGTGATGCTTTCAACACTGAATACGACTGTGCTTCAACCCACTTGGTAAAATAGTCAATGGCAACCAAGATGAACTAATGCCCATTTGAACCTTTCAGTGTGACTGCCCCGATGACATCTTTGCCCTAGACTGAGAAAGGCCAAGGCAAAGTCATGTTGTAGAGTTTTGATGGTGGGATGTTCACGCGATTGGCATGGATTTGACATTTGTGGCATTGCCTAACAAAGTTGATACAATCACTCTCCATGGTTAACCAGTAGCATCCTTGTCTAAGCATTTTTCTGGCTAGCATTATACCATTCATATGGGCTTCGCACTCTCCTCCATAGATGGCTTCCATGATACACTTTGCCTTTTCTTCCTATACACATAGCTTGTGCATTCCCAGGAGCCCTCTCTTGTATAACTTATCTCCACAAATGACGAATTGAGTGGCCAGACGTCGTATCCCCCTTTTGCCTTTGGTGTTTGCCCCTTGTGGGTATGTACCACTTTCTAGAAAATTCCAAATATCAAAGTACCAAGGGTTTTCATCTTGAACTTCTTCCGTTGCAGCTATCATTTCATACACAGGGGTGTACCTTTGTTCTATAAGGATCGGGCGCATCTTGACCCCGACCGATATATCTATCATTGATGCCAGGGTTGCCAATGCATCAACAAATCAGTAAAAGTCAATTTTTCGAACCTTGGGATCCACATGTCCAAGGTCTGATAGTAGACTTTCATTTTTTCCTCTTTAACTTTCCAGTCTCCGTTGGCTTGAGAGACGACCAAGTTCGAATCCCCGATCACATCTAACCTTATTTCCCCTAGTTCCAAGGGTGCTTCCAAACCAGTAATGCATGCCTCATACTCTGCTTGGTTGTTAGATACCTTGAATCGGAGTTTGAAAGCTAAGGGGATATGGGAATCATCCGGCGCTATGAACAACATGCCTACCCCATAACCAAATTAATTGGACGCTCCATCAAAGTACAACTTCCAAGTGTCTTCTTCCATCTGCATGACCTCTTTATCTGGAAATGAGTACTCCATATCTTCTTCTCCTTCAATTAGGTGATCATCCAAAAATTCTGCCACGGCCCTTCCTTTGACAAATTTGCGAGTGGCACACTTAAGGTCAAATTCGGAAAGCAAAAGCAACCAACGAGCTAGCCTACTGGTAAGTGCTGGTTTCTTAAAGAGATATTTGATTGGGTCTAATCTTGAAACCAGAATTACTGAGTGAGCTAACAGGTAGTGTCTCAATTTCGTGGTGGCCCATACCAAAGCTCAGCAAGCTTTTTCCAAAGGAGTATAGCGGGTCTCATATTCAGGCATCTTTTTACTTAAGTAGTAGATAGCCTTCTCCACTTTCTCATCCGACTCTTGTGCAAGTATACATCCCATATTGATTCGGTCACTGATAAGTACAGGATTAGCGGGTTCCCTAGCTCAAGTGATGATAACACAGGTGGATTCTGCAAATATTGCTTGACTTGCTCGAACGCAAACTGACATCAATTATCCCATTGGAACTTCTTCCCTTTCTTTAGGAGTCCAAACAGTGATTCACAAGTCAAGGTTAGTTTTGAAATAAACCTCCTTATGAATTGCACCTTTCCTAGAAAACCCCGCACCTCATTTTCAGTCATTGGTGACGGCATTTCTAAGATCGCCTTAATTTTAGATGGATCAACTTCGATTCCCCACTGTGTGATCAGAAATCCGAACATCTTGCCCACAGTTACCCCAAAGGTGCATTTCTGTGTATTCAACCTTAGCTTGTATTCCCTAATTCTCTCAAAGAATTTCTTCAATGCAATGTAATGGCTTTCCAGATCTTTGGACTTGACAATCATGTCATCTACATACACTTCAACTTCCATGTGGATCATATCGTACAAAAGAGTGGTAGTAGCTCTATGATAAGTGGCCCCGGCATTCTTCAAACCGAATAGCATAACCCTATAGTAGTATGTCCCCCATGGTGTGGTAAATCCTGTCTTTTCTCTATCCTCTGGAGCCATAAGGATCTGGTTATACCCTGAAAAACCATTCATGAATGACAGTAAGGCATGGCCTGCAGTGAAGTCTACCAATTCGTCAATATGTGGCAACCAAAAATCATCCTTCAAACTAGCCTTAATCGAATCCTGGAAGTAAACACAAACTCGGATTCTGCCATCTTTCTTCGGAATTGGCACAATATTGGCTAACCAAGTAGGATATTCTGATATGAGCAAAAACCCAACATTGATTTTCTTGGTAACCTCTTCTTTAATTTTTGAGGCCCAATTCAGATGAATTTTGCGAAGCTTCTATTTGATAGGTCAGGCCTCAGGGTCGAAAGGGATTCTATGCTATACAATCTCAAGGTCAATTCCTGACATGTCTTCATAGGACCATGCAAAAACATCTTTCAATTCTTTTAATAAAGCAACTAATTGTTCACGTTCCTCTGAAGACAATGTAGAACCAATTTGGATCATGCAAGGATCTTTTTCAGTACCCACATTTACAGCAAACAATTTCATCCACTAATGGCTTAGCATGCCTTTCTTCCTCCTAGTCGATTAAATTTTTCAAAGCTTAAGGAATTTCTTCCTCTTCGTTTTTATCAAGATCTTGAAAATTTTGATCAATGTTATGAACTATGGGCAAAGAAAAGTAAGCAGAAATCACATCTTCATTCAAAGCCTTGGGCTCACAAGTTGCAACAAACGCAAAAGAGAAAGAAAAAGAAGACTCAGACATCTTAGAAAAACTTAAATCTGCCTCCAACCCCACAGGCCCACCAAACTCAGACTCAACAGCCAATTCAAAACTCTCAATACAACTTTTTTCAAAATGCCAATTTATTTGTGAGCCATTCACTGCATCCATGATGAAGCTTGAGCAGTCAGTAGGTACCTTTTCCCCAATCACTGCAATGGTCATATCCTCCAAATTCATCGGTTCAGTGATAGTATGTGATTTTGTCAGTAAATCAGCCAATGTTAGGCCTAGGACTTCCTCCGTGTTACTTTTCGAGTATCTTGTCCGATGTCGATACTAGGATCTACCCATTCCTTGTCACTATCAGAGAGTTGATGATCGAAGAAGATCTCAAACCCAGGGTATCTCTTCCTCTCCACTTGATCAATCCAGGGCTCAGGGAAACCACAAAAAGGGAAGTCTTCTCCTTGGCGGACAAAGCGTCCGTTCAAGGTCCCATGGATTGGCCTATAAACCAACTCATACTTTTTTCGCATCTTCTTTGCATTGATTCTCTCTCTCTCATTTCCTTCAATTTCTTCTCCCAGTCTTCTACTGTTGGTTTATATCCCAACCCAAATGCATGTGGGTTGTGGATTACCTTAGTTATCTCTGTGGTGCCTTGTCGGCCACTTTGTCCCAATCCAGATCCTAGGATGTATCCTAGCTTGTTCATCATATAGACTGACTAAGCACTCAGATGTGTACCCTCCTCTTTTTCCATGATTGTCTGCACTAGCTGTGCTTCTGCCAAGGTAAAACCCAAGAGAAAAACATCTTCACTCCCATGTTGTATTTCCAATGCTAGTGTTGTGACTTCTAGAGGAGGGTGGATCGTAGAATTGCCAAAAAATGTGGCAATCCCTCCATTGTGCAGGTACTTCACCAACTGGTGTACGGTTGAAGACATGGCTCTCATCTTATGCAACCAAGGCCTGCCCAATAATAGGTTGAAAGTTGCCGGGACATCCATGACATGGAATTCTGCCTCATGCTCAGAGGGATCAACTAATATCTGGACCTTGAAAGTCCCCATAACATTCCTGCTGGTGTTGTCATATGCCCAAATGACTTGGCTTGTTGGCATGAAGTCAGCCGACTTTAACCTGATCGCATAAACAGTCTTTGCTGGGCACATATTAATGGCTGAACTAGTATCAACCAAAACTACTAGAATCCACTTATTTCTACACTTCAAGGCCACATACAAAGGCTTGTTGTGGTCAACCCCCTCAAATGGTAACTCTTTGTCTGTAAATGATGACATAGGGGTTATGTCTCTAGGTATGATAAAAGATACTAATTGATATGGCATTGTCTCGATGGATAGCTTGGCCTTGTTTAAGGCTGACAACATTATTTGTCGGTATTCTTGAGAAGCCATGAGAAGTCCCCAGATGGAGATGTTTGCTTGGATCTTTTTTAACTGTTTTAGAACTAGGTCTTCTTCTTTCTCTTTCTCTTTCTCTTTTTCGTGTTCTTTATCAATGTCTGTATCTTTGCCCGAGGGCTCACCTTGGTCTAATTGTAGAGGTTTAAAGTAACACCCACTCCTAGTTAGGTGATCAATTTCCTCGGAATACCAAGTCTCATCAGGCAAAGTACTACCCCATTCATCATCGATGTGGGCGAGCTGCAGATCACTATCATCCCACCATTCACCTTCGTTAACCGAAAGACAATTGTTAGGCTCTATATGAATCATTCCCACATTATACTCTAGCGGACTTTTTGATTCTTCTTCTCTCTTGGAACCCCTTTCGTTGCCACTGTTTTCAAACTTTCCGGTATCAGTTTTTGGTTCATCTTCTTTCTCCTTAGTTTCCCCATCAAGACCTTCATTATTGCTTGCCCAACCGTGAGTAGCATTGGAACTTCTTGGATCCCACAGCCGATCTATACATTCCCCAAATCCAATTCCTCAAAGAATTTAAGATTGTCCAAGTCTTCTTCTAGATTGGCTAAGTCCTCTAATCCCTGTTCAAGCATATCTTCTCTAACGACATTGATGGTACATGATTCGGGTAGGATAACTTCCGGTTTTAACTGGCCAACAGGTACTATGTATTTGTTGGGATCATATCCTTCTTCTGGCAGTTTTTCAGTCTCAATCACTAGTACTTCGGTTATGTCTTCTTTGGGTCCTTCTTTTGATACGGTCTTTTCTTCCTTAGTTTGCAATACCACCACCACCATGGTTTGTTTTGGCTTTGGCTGGGTTAGAGGTACGTCCATCATACACAAATCAATGCTCTATGAAATGCATACCCCGGGTTTGGGTAGATGGACAGGTGTGATGTATATACTAGGGTTAAAGGTGGGTGGAAGTGTATGGATATGGTTAAGGTGATGAGGTGGTCGATTTTTGTCATAGGGTGGCAACGAGTTGGTAGTGACATTGGGTTTTAGTGGTTGTAGGGGAGCTATGATCTTATTATCAATGAGGTCTTGGATCTTATGGCGAAGGCGAAAACAGTGATCAGTATTATGCCCAGGTTGTTGATGAAAGGCACAGTATTTTGGTAGGGTCGTGTTTGGCTGGGAGAGGGGGTCCAAAGGCTTGAGATATCCTCTTTCTATCAAGATTTTCATAGCTTTGGTCGAGGACATGTAGAGAGGATTAAAGGTTTTGGCCGTGGTTCGGGTTGAGTTGCTTGTTTGTGAACTGGCATTGGCAAATGGGTCAGCTCTTTTGGCAGTGGTGGTAGTGACTGAATTGACCTCAGAAGGTCTTACAACTGTACTACTACTAATAGTAGCATTGGAACTGCGACCAAAAGGCTTCCGAACAAGTTCCTTATCATTCACAATGATTCCCTATTTGATAGCATCTTCTATCTGGACCCCTATTTCATGTAAGTCTTTAAAAGTGAAAACGGGAGGACTATCATTTTTTGTAACATCTTTCCATGCAGATTTCTAACTATCACACGGATTTGGTCTTTTTTGAGTGATCTGTTGGTCATTATTGCTACTTTTGCCCTCCATCTGGTGATGAAGGCCATGAAACTTTTATTGGGCTCTTGACGGGTGGCCTCTAATTCCTAAGTAATCACTTCAATCTGGGTGTTATAAGCACACTGGGTGATAAAGGCCTCGACTAACTCTTCCCAACTTTATTTTACCGAGTCCTCTAACTTGGCATACCAGATGGCAGCCACTCCTGACAAAGTTCGTCTAAACAAAGAGAGCTTTTGCGGACGAGTCAAACACATAGGCTTTAAGACATTAGAGAACAGGCGAATGTGCACTACTGGGTCGCGGAGCCATCAAACCTATCAATGTGTGGCATTTTGAACTGTTCTGGCAACTTCATAGCTGTCTTAAGGTACCCGTCTTCAATGTTCGGGATTAAATTGACTCCTTGTGACCTTTTGAAAAGTTTTTCCAACTTGGACAGCTTCAACATAGTTGGGTCAAACTCAGGTGCCTCGAAGGGAAAGATCCCTTCTGCTGGTTGTGGAAGGGGAAATGATCCTCCTGAAGTTTGTACAGGAACCCTCAAATCTTCTAGTGAGTTAAGTTCGGGAAACTCGTCAGCTGGTGGAGGTGGAAGTGGTGGTGGTGGTGGTGGTGGAACTGGATGAGTCACCGGAGGTGATAGAGTAATGGACGCCCCAGCTAGGCGTTGCAGTTCAACAAGAGTATTGCCTTAAGCAGCAAAAGTAGTGCCTTGGGTAGCAACCGTAGTGGCAATGGTATCCATGCTCCGTTAAAGGGCCAATAGTATGTCTGCTAAATTTTCTAGAATCTGAGTCATCACTAATTCTAGTGAGTTGAGTGGTGATGATCTAGCAGGTGAAGAAGGGGTATTCAGGACAGTTGTTGAAGCTTTTGCTTTTCTTCGTGTAACCGGTGGCAAAGAAACTAACACTAGCTGACCCCGCTCATTACATCTTAAGCTTTTGGCTTTACAAACAACAAACATACACACATAAGGCATAAATAAGAAGCTCTTACTTCCTGAAAGTCCATCCATGCTATTGCCTTGGAGGAAACATCTCGCCTGCACCCGAAAATAATATTCCCGTATAAGGTAAGCCAACAGCCTAGTAGAAATAATCTAACACAATTTAGGAGGTTTTGCAAAGGTATAAATACCACGTACATAAACAATACCGATTATGGAAGCAACTACAAGGCCCACATAACCATATGCCACTAAGGCCAATCTTATTCCATTTTCCATCAATTCATTTCCAATTCATATGTGCTACTTAATTCATCAGTTAACTTCATTATTTTTCAACAACTAACATGAGCCTACAATTCAATGGTTTTCCAATTTGGCAAAACACATATAAACACTTCAAACTTTGCCATTTTACGGATATTTCGTCTGAAGGAACCGACACCCATTTATATATAAATTTTCGGGTCTTTCACCTAGGCCACTCCGACCAACTTGTTTTAAATGGAGTCCATCCCCTTTCTCCTCCCAAACAAATATACATATGCAATGTATTTATAAACATAATCACATATGGAGTACATCCTATTTCTCCTCCCAATAAACATACATATACAATGTATTTATAACATGGTCATATATGGAGTACATCCCCTTTCTCCTCCCAATAAACATACATATACAATGTATTTACAACATGGTCATATTCAATGACACCAACAATTTATTAGCATTAAATCGCCTAATCCTCATACAATTTCTACAATAATCATAACTATCCTCCACCGATAGCCCAATACAATTATTTCTAAGATATATTCAATATCGGATTTAATAGTTTATTCAAAACTTCTATAGGTGAGATAATACACATCCAATATCACCATCTATATCAATAACCATCCAATTTAACATATTCAATGTTAATTCTAATTATTTATCAAATTAGGGCAAAAATTCTCATTTTTCCAATATTGGCTCAACCACCAAAAATCAACTATTTTGGTACACGAAAATCTTATATTCAACTCCATATATCATTTATCTCTTATACATCAAAAACCCCTCTTTTCATATAAGACCCAAATCTTAGATTTGTCCAAACCACAACCAAATCTCATCATTTATACACAATAGCAAATAACTAAGCTAAAAACCATATTAGAGTGTAGAAAATCCCTACCTCAAGTGTAGAAAACCCAAACAACAAGGTGGAACTTCAAAGATGACGAAACCAATTTCTTCTTGGATCAAAACGAAGCTCTTGAAGCCCTCTACCTTATTCTCAAAGATACTAGGGTCAAGAACACAATGGATCTAGATGAAATCTTAGAGAGAAGGTGTATTCTAGGGAGAGAGTAAGAACACCTGTGTTTTTGGAGAGTTTTAGTGAGAGAAAGAGCTGCAAAAATGACCTAAAATGTCTTACTCATGATCTGATATGAACAGCCTCGCTCGAGCAAAGGAGTTCTCGCTTGAGCGACCAGACACAAATGGGTCACCTCGCTCGAGCGAAAGAAGTGTCGCTCGAACGAACAATGCAAAGCTTCAGGTCTGCAACGCAGAAGCACGCTCGAGTGAAGGAAAGCTCGCTCGAGCGAAGAACACCAACCTTCAGGTCTTATAGAGATGCAGACGCACGCTCGAGTGCAAGAGTTCTCGCTCGAGCGAAGAACAGTTTACATAAGGCTCGCTTGAGCGCAAGAAGCCTCGCTTGAGCGAAGAGGCCAAAATCTGAGCAACAAGGTTTTGGAAAAACAAGCAACCAACTTGTTCCAAACACACAACTACAACCAAATAACCAACATTAAAGGGAAGACAAGGGAAGCAAGACATAAACTACCCTCTAAACCATACAAACCCAAGTCTGGAACACCACAAGAGACGGGTCAAAACCAAGGTCGCTATAACCTCCCCCCCTTAAAGAATTTTGTCCCCGAAATTACAAATCATGTTTCAAAACCATGTTTTAGCCAATTCCCAAAATGATTACCATCAGCATATACAATGCTTCCAAGAGTGATACAACACCCACCATATTCCACATTCTCAAAACATATACAATGTTTTATATTGAATCCATGTTCTTCCCAAACAATTATAACATATACAATGTTCTTACAAGTTAAAACATATACAATACTTATACTTCTCATTAACAAAATTAATTCTCAATACATGCTCATGCATCAACAAACAAATCCGGATATTTCTCTCGGGCTTCTAATTCACGTTCCCAAGTCGCTTCCTTGACTCCGTGATGTTTCCACAATACTTTTACCAAGGAAATTGTCTTGCCCTGCAAAACTTGATCCCGTCTATCCAGGACTTCCACCGGTCTCTCCTCATACGAGGCATCCTCATCTACCTCTAAGTCGGTCCAATCCAACACGTACGATGGATCCGACTCATATTTCTGAAGCATACAAATATGAAACACGTCATGAACCCCGAAAATTTGTGACGGTAACGCCAAATGGTAAGCAACCTCTCCAATCCGTTCAAGGATCTCAAAAGGGCCAATAAATTGAGGGACAACTTCCCACTCTTCCCAAACCTCATCAAACCCCGTCTAGGTGATATCTTCAAAAAGACATGATCTCCCACCTCAAAAGACAAAAGGTCTCCTCTTACGGTCGACATAACTTTTCTGGCGACTCTGAGCCGTAGCTAACCTCTTACGAATAAGTATTACTTTCTCCGTCGTTTCCCAAACCAACTCTGGACCTATCAAAGGTGCATCACCCACCTCGGCCCAATACATAGGGGATCTACATGGTCGACCAAACAAGGCCTCAAACGGTGCCAAGCCAATACTCGATTAGAAACTATTGTTATAGGTAAACTCTACTAAGGGCAAATGCCTCTCCCATGAACCTTTAAAGTCAAGGACACAGCCTTGAAGCATATCCTCAAGAATCTGGATAGTACGCTCGAACTGCCCGTCAATCTGAGGATGATACGCAGTACTAAAAGTCAAGCTAGTGCCCAAGGCATTTTGCAAACTCTGCCACAACCGAGTAGTGAAACACGGATCTCTACTCGAAACAATCGTCACAGGGACCCCGTGCAACCTCACTATGTCCCTAATGTACAAGTCGGCCAGATAATCTATCGAGTCACTTACGCGCATACCAATAAAATGCGCCGACTTAGTCAATCGGTCAACGACCACCCAAATGGCATCACTACCCCGTTAAGTCCTTGGAAAGCCCACAACGAAGTCCATCGTAACATGTTCCCACTTCCACTCAGCTATAGGCAAGGGTTGCAACAAACCCGCTGGCCTCTGATGCTCGGCCTTCACTTGTTAACAAGTAAGGCACTTTGATGCAAACACAACCACATCCTTTTTCATTCCTCTCCACCAAAACTGGCGACTAAGATCATGATACATCTTTGTGCCTCCTGGATGCACCGCAAGGTGCGAATGATGAAACTCTCGGAGTACTTCCTCTCGGCAAGACTCCGGTACAAACAAACGGTCACGGTATCTCACACTTAGGTCGGGATACACAGTCAAACCTCTTTCTACTTTCCCATTGGAAATCTTCTCTCGAAAAGATTCCACCTCAAGGTCACCCCTTTGTGCTTCCAACACTCGATTCACAAGTGTAGGTTGTGCAACTACTGAAAACAAAGCTACGAATTCAACAGACTCGCCCAGGAGCAAGTCAAACTCATTAAGAGTACCCAACATTTCCCATTCTCGAATGGCGATAGAGACTACACTGCTAACTAGCTTTCTACTCAAAGCATCGACCATAACATTGGCCATCCCGGGATGATAATGCAACTCAAAATCATAATCTTCTATGAATTCCATCCATCTCCTCTGCCTCAAATTCAAGTCTTTCTGTGTAAACAGATATTTCAGACTCTTGTGATCAGAGAACACCTCAAATTTCTCACCATACAAATAATGCCTCCAAATCTTCAAGGCAAATATCACTGCTGCTAACTCTATGTTATGGGTAGGATAATTCCCTTCATGCGTTTTCAACTGTCGTGAGCCATAGGCTACCACTTTACCGTCTTGCATCAATACACAACGTAAACCTTCCCGTGAAGCTTTACAATAAACTGAATAACTCAAACCCCTCTCCGGTATAATCAATACTGGAGCAGTGGTGAGTCTAATTTTAAACTCTTGGAACGACCTTTCACAAGTCTCATTCCACACAAACTTGATTTCCTTTCTAGTCAACTTAGTCAAAGGTAAAGCTAGTCTAGAGAAATTCTTCACAAACCGACGGTAATACCCAGCCAACCCTAAGAAACTACGTATCTCGAAAGCATTCTTAGGTTGTGCCCAATCTTGCACTGCTTCTACCTTGGATGAATCTACAGTCACCCATACCCTTGACATTACATGCCCTAGGAATTTAACCTCTTCCAGCCAAAAGTCACATTTCCCGAACTTAGCATACAACTTATGGGCTCTAAATAACTCAAGTACTACTTGTAAATGTTCCTCGTGTTCCTCCTCAGAAGGTGAATAAATCAAAATGTCGTCCACAAAGACAACCACAAAACGATCTAAGAATTTACGGAAGATCTGATTCATTAAATCCATAAACACAGCTGGAGCATTAGTTAGCCCAAAAGGCATCACAAAAAACTCATAATGGCCATACCGCATACGGAATGCCGTCTTCAGGATATCCTCCTCCCTTACCCTCAACTGATGATAACCCGATCTCAGGTCTATCTTAGAGAACCAACATGACCCCTTCAACTGATCAAACAGATCATCTATACGAGGCATTAGGTACTTATTCTTAATAGTAACCCGATTCAACTTCCTGTAGTCAATACAAAGCCGTAATGCTCCATCTTTTTTTTTAGCAAAAAGAGTCGGTGCTCTCTAAGGTGAAGTACTAGGGCGAATAAAACCCTTATCTAACAATTCCTGGAGTTGAATCTTCAACTCACTCAATTCAGCGGGTGCAAATCTATATGGAGCCATGGAAACCGATGCCATGCCAGGCACTAAATCAATAGAGAACTCGATCTTTCAGTGAGATGGTAAACTAACAACATCCTCGGGAAAAACATCCGAGTATTCACAAACTACTCTCGGCAATTCAACCTGAATTTCATCACACTCACTACTCAAAAAGCTAACAAGGAGACAACTAAGTTCACTCCGTCCACACAGATCATACACCGGTGATAAAACTTTATCCACACGGTCACCCAAGAAATAAGAGCAATCACCGCTCAAGGTACATACAGTAACCTTCTGACGGTAGCAATCTATAACAGCCCGGTATGACGATAACCAGTCCATACCCAATATGACATCAAAACTGAGCATGTCAATTAATACAAATGCAAAAGGTAATCGACGACCAGCAACCTCGATGTCACAACCCCGACATCCCTGTCTGAAGACAGTCTGACCACCAATAGGTGACTCTACACAAATAGGAGATGCTAATTGTGCCAACTCCAAACCCAAAACTGATGCAAACGCATACGAAATAAAATAATGGAATGCACCTGTATCAATCAACACATTAGCAACGGAATTGCAACACAAAAAGGTACCTCTCACTACAGAAGGATCAGGTACAAGATCTGGCCCTACAACTGTATACATACGTCCAATAGGCCTCTGCTCAATCTACTCACCCCTCGGAGCATAAGCCTGATGCACAGACTAAGCCGAAGAGACTCCCTGATTGGCCCTCGAGGCTTATGCTGACTGTGCTAGCTGGTGACTATGTGTCTGTCTCGAACCAAACGCACCAGATGCACCACCTAACTGTGGGCAAAACCTCTTCAGGTGCCCCGCCTGCCCGCACTGATAACAAGTAAGCGACTGGCCTCTTCCCTGACTCTGGCTCTGAAAACGAGCCGAAAATGATACTGGTCGCTATCCTTCTCCTCTCTAAGGACAAGCTGGAGAGTTGTGGCCCAACTGACCACACTTAAAGCAAGTGAAATTTCCCTGGCCACCCCTCTCAGAACCCGAACTCGGCATTGGAAAAGTGGACCTCGATTGAAACCCCTGGGACTGCTGAGAGTTAGAACCCCTCTGCCTCTTACTGTCCCCCTGACTATTCTGACTCCTCCTGGAGCTCCTCATTTCCTCCTCTTCTTGCATAACAATCTCAAGATGGGCTGCTGCCTCCACAAGGTGCCTAAAATCTCTAATCATGGACCCGGCTACTCGAAGCTTGAGTCCGGTCCTCAATCGCTTTTCAAATTTCAAATAACGACGCTCCTCAGTCGCCACCAACTCTGGTGTGAACCTAGACAAGCTAGTAAAGGTTACCTCAAATTCAACCACAGGTGTACTCAATTGTGCCAATTTAGAGAATTGATCTCTCAACCTCTCCCTAACTGTGGAAGGTAGAAACTTTTCTTTGAAAGCATTGATAAAGGCCTCCCAAGTCATCTCAATGCGTCCACGCGCATACTTCCACCACTGACCCGCATCTCCCTTCAGCTGGAACAATGCCAAAGTCACTCTCAAATAGTCATCCTCGATGTCAAGCATCTCGAATGTTTTCAATAACTGCTCTAGCCATTCCTATGCCTTCAATGGCTCTCTAGGATCACCCACAAACTCATCCGGATTTGACCGAAAAAACTCCCTTTTTAAGAAGGATGGCCCTGCTTCAGCTACTTGGGCCTGGACTTGATTCTCAGCTTGGAGAATGTCTATAGACTCCCTAAATGCTCCGGCTATTTCGTGGGCTAAGGCCCTTATGGCCTATTGATTAACCGATTCGACCATATTAGCTTGACCAACTCCTTCTTTTTGTGCTAGAATATCATCCGGTAAAGGCACCTCATGCCTTCTAAGCCTACCACGCCTATTACCACCACGCCCACGTCCTGACATCCTAATAAAGGGAACAACAGGATTAGCACATTTATAAACGTGCCAAATTTAACTCACTCGCGGCTTAATACATTGGACAACAATAAATCACCCCACATAGGCATATAATCACATAAACACATACGAATTTTCTTCCTAGATAATGACCGTCCCACGGCATTGCTAGAGTTCCAATTAGAAATAGCAGTGATCAGGTGCTCTTCTAATAGGACTTCCACAAACCCGTAGATCCAATCAACATCTTAGGAACTAAATTCCATACCCACATAATCACATAAGTTTGTTATCACATAAGCATACAATACATGCTAACATCTCAATCAAGCGAGACAAACCTATTGTGGTACTAACCACTTCCCACGTACCCAAAATATTCAAACCCGGTACGCTCTGATACCAAGTTGTAACGCCCAAAAAAAAATACAATAAAGATAACTCATATGCGGAATAAATATGAGAAACAACATACTTTCATACATCAGAATTCACTATTTAACAACCAGTTAAATGCCATGTAGGCTTATATCTTTCAAAATCATTGCTTGGTTACACAAATTGAGTCTTGCTCATTACATCTTAAGCCCTTGGCTTTACAAACAACAAACATACACACATAAGGCATAAATAAGAAGCTCTTACTTCCTGAAAGTCCATCCATGCTATTGTCTTGAAGGAAACATCACGCCTGCACCTGAAAATGATATTCCCGTATAACGTGAGCCAACAGCCTAGTACAAATAATCTAACACAATTTATGAGGTTTAGCAAAGGTATAAATACCACATACATAAACAATACCGATTATGGAAGCAACTACAAGGCCTGCATAACCATATGCCACTAAGGTCAATCTTATTCCATTTTCCATCAATTCATTTCCAATTCATATGTACTACTCAATTCATGAGTTAATTTCATTATTTTTCAACAACCAACATAAGCCTACAATTCAATGGTTTTCCAATTCAGCAAAACACATTTAAACACTTCAAACTTTGCCATTTTACGGATATTTCGTCTGAAGGAACCGACACCCATTCATATATAAATTTTCGGGTCTTTCACCTAGGCCACTCCGACCAACTTATTTTAAATGGAGTCCATCCCCTTTTTCCTCCCAAACAAATATACATAAGCAATGTATTTATAAACATAATCACATATGGAGTACATCCCCTTTCTCCTCCCAATAAACATATATATACAATGTATTTATAACATGGTCATATATGGAGTACATCCCATTTCTCCTCCCAATAAACATCCATATACAATGTATTTACAACATGGTCATATTCAATGATACCAACAATTGATTAGCATTAAATCGCCTAATCCTCATACAATTTCTACAACAATCATAGCTATCCTCCACCGATAGTCCAATACAATTATTTTCAAGATATATTCAATATTAGATTTAATAGTTTATTCAAAACTTTTATAGGTGAGATAATACATATCCAATATCACCATCTATATCAATAACCATCCAATTTAACATATTCAATGTTAATTCCAATTATTTATACAAAATAATCATTTATCAAATTAGGGCAAAAATCCTATTTTTTCCAATATTGACTCAACCACCCAAAATCAACTATTTTGGTACACCAAGATTTTATATTCAACTCCATACATCATTTATCTCTTATACATCAAAAACCCCTCTTTTCATATAAGACCCAAATTTTAGATTTATCCAAACCACAACCAAATCTCATCATTTATACACAATAGCAAATAACTAAGCTTAAAACCATATTAGAGTGTAGAAAATCCCTACCTCAAGTGTAGAAAACCCAAACAACAAGGTAGAACTTCAAAGATGACAAAACCAATTTCTTCTTGGATCAAAATGAAGCTCTTGAAGTCCTCTACCTTATTCTCAAAGACACTAGGGTCAAGAATACAACGGATCTAGATGAAATCTTAGAGAGAATGTGTATTCTAGGGAGAGAGTAAGAACACCTGCGTTTTTGGAGAGTTTTAGTGAGAGAAGGAGCTGCAAAAATGACCTAAAATGTCTTACTCACGATCTGATATGAACAGCCTCGCTCGAGCGACCAGACGCAAACAGGTCGCCTCGCTCGAGCGAAAGAAGTGTCGCTCGAGCGAACAATGCAAAGCTTCAGGTCTGCAACGCAGAAGCATGCTCGAGCAAAGGAAAACTCGCTCGAGCGAAGAACACCAACATTCAGGTCTTACAAAGACGCAGACGCATGCTCGAGTGCAAGAGTTCTCGCTCAAGCGAAGAACAGTTTACACAAGGCTCGCTCGAGGGAAGAGGCCAAAATCTAGGCAACAAGGTTTTGGAAAAATAAGCAACCAAGTTGTTCCAAACACACAACTACAACCCAATAATCAACATTAAGGAGAAGACAAGAGAAGCGAGACATAAACCACCCTCTAAACCATACAAACCCAAGTCCGGAACACTACAAAAGACGGGTCAAAACCAGGGTCGCTATAGTAAATATGACATTTTTGTCTAATTTTGAAAATAAGTTAATTTTAAGAGTAAATTGACAAAAACTTAAAACATCCAAAAAAAAAAAAAAAAATCTTTGTTTAGTTAGCCATAGAAAATAAATAGGAGGAATTATTAAAAAAAATCAAAAAAAAAAAAAACGAGGTTTAAGCTTTGTAACAAAATAAATTCTGAGTTTTTAACTTTATCGATTTAAATTCTAATATTTGAATTTGTTTTCACTCTAACCCATTTTTCTATTTTTGTTAAGGAAAACAGACAAAAAAAAAATAGCATTTTAGTCATTAACCTTAACGAAAATATTTAAGACACTTTATGTACACTTCCATTGAGTTTAATCACTAAAATACTATTTTTTTAGTTGATTTTACTTGATAAAAATAAACGAATAGTTTAGATTGAAAACAAATAAAAATATTATAATTTAAATTGATAAAATTGAAAATTCATGATTTATTTTGTTACAAGGATTAAATCTTGATTATTATTATTTATTTATTTATTTTTGAGGAATAATTTTCTCAAATAAATATATATAAATCATTGGACACTGGGTTGATTCCAAAACGCCAAATGTTAAGGACAAGTTTATGTAAAATGGCAAAACTACCCTTCGATCTTTATCTGTACAAATTGGAGAGAGTGAAAAGTTACGATTTGTGGAGAGGATCAAGAAAATGACGGAAACAGAGAGGGAATGAGAGAGAGAGTTTCCTCTTTGCAGACAATAGCGCGATCGCATCTTACTTCCACAGCTCCATCGCCAATCGTCTTCCACTTCCTTTCCTCTGCCACCCCACACCGCCGTAGCTCAGCCGATCTCATCATATACTTCGATTATGACCTCATCGTCGTCGATGAAATAGCCAATTGGTCAATCGTCCTCAAATCCCCTTTTCTCTCTCTCTCTGTGTACGATAATGAAGAAGAAAATGATGAGACAGAAATAGAGGGCTTGTTTGGTTTGTTTTTGGGAGAGTTGTTTTTGAAAAAAAATTTGGGAGAGAGAGTTTAGAAATTTTTTTGATTTGTTTAGTTGTATATTTTGGGAGAGTTTTTTTTTTTAGAATTTGGGATGATTTGATATTTTGGAAGAATTTGAGTAGATGTGTCTAAGAGAAAAAGTAATTGAGAAGGAGAGAGGAGAGAGAAAAAGTGATTGATTGATGTGTAAGAGAGAGAAAGTGATTTTGAAAATTTTTTGAGAAAAACTCAAACCAAACAATTTTTTAAAATTTTTTTTCTAAAACTCATCCCCCAAATACAAACCAAACATGTCCGAGAGATTTTCTCTGGTGAGATAGTGCTCTCCATTTCTCTCTCACACTGGAGACGGTGTAAATCGTGTCGTCATTCGCCGCCATCGAAGAGCGTTGAAGGGTTAGGGTTTCGAACTCCCTCAAGAAGTTGATGTGAGAGAGAGAAGAAAATCCAATCGCAACTCCTCCGCCTCTCTCTCAGATCTCTCTATTTTCTATTTTCTATTTTCTATTCTCTCTCCTCACGTCTTTTTCAAATCTCTCTAGTTTTTTGTTCAGATCTACATTGTTTGCTTTGATTTTCAGGTTCGGTTTCTTGCCAGTGTGGAGGCACCGCCGTTGCAGATCGATCCGAGAGATCTACACAGATCTGAGATCTGTGTGGCCGTTGATGATCTCTGAAGCCTTTCGATTTCAGTCTGACCAGATTTCCGCCTTGCTCATAACGAATCCACCTTGGATGGACGATCGGAGACGGAGACTGCGGATTCGGCGTCATCAGTCGCCCAGATCTCGAAGGCAGTAGTGTACCAGGAGGTGAAAAACTTGGTGGATTGGGCTATGACTATTTCTGAGTTACGAGATCTTCCATTGGCACGCCTTCAATCTTTCTCTCTCCACATTCACATACATATGTATCTATAGATCTGCTTGTGCAAATTTGTCATTCGCTTTGTTTTTTTGTTTTCCTGTTCGTCTTATTTGTGTGTTGTTTGTGGAGTTGTAGAAATTTGTTCTAGTTCTCTGATCTGCCTTGGATTTGGAGTGTTGGCTATTGAATTTTCAGTGTCTTCAGCGTTCTTGTTTGTTGATGGATCTGTAGATGTTGATAGTTAAGATCAAGCAGTAATTTGTATTGATAATATATGTTTGTGAATACATGTAATTATATTTTTATATGTGAATAACTTTGGATTCATTGTTCTATTGAACATGTTCATCCATGGATCTGGGAAGGGGAAGAAGGGGACAACATGTTCATTAATCATGATATGAAGAAGATGAAGGGGAATCTTGGTTCAACAGATAAGAGAGAGATCTGTATTGCTCATCAGATCAACAGATCTGTACTATTGTCGTTGAACAGATAAAACAAACAAATAATTTTTTTCCTTTGTTGTTGTTTTTGATAATCCCTAATGATAAATCTTTTTTTCTTTGTTTCTTTTTTTCCTTTGTTGAAAAGATCTGTGTTGGATGTAGCTATTCAAATTTTAAAAAATGTTACGTTTATTTTTTATTTTTTAGTGTTTTTTATATTTTATCTGCTGGTGGTGGTGGTGGTGTTGCAGTGGATAATTCCAACAGATAGAAAAAAAGGTTTGTAAAACAGTGGATAATTTCAACAGATAGAAAACATGCTTGTGAAATTTCAAACAGATAGAGAGAGATTTAAACAGGCAAGGGAAAAAATTGAACAGATAATAAAATTTAGATACATATTTGAACAGATAAGGTAAAAAATTGAACAGATTAACATATAATCAAAAAATTTGAATAGATATAAAATAATTTGAATGGATAATCAAAAAAGTCAACAGATAAATTTATGGATAAAATTCAAAAAAAAATGTCTTTTTAAACAATAAAAAGGACTTCTCATCAAAATATTTCACAAATGGTGGATTTCTTACTAACAAAAAAATTCACTAAATCTAATACCTTATATTTTTTTTAGATTGAATTTTTCAACAATTTTCTCTAAATAATCTTTTCTTTTCTTTTTTTTTTTCAGTTTCCTCCCAATAAATTCATCCAAATAGAGTGGTAAACATACTCAAAGAGCGGTGCGCAAGGCATTGTAGTCATGGTTGTGTGCTTAATGGAACTCATTTTGAGTTTCATTTTAATAATATAAAATTTTCATTTTTTGAGGTACATTGAGTACAACATACTCACAAAAAATTAAGTTAACTAGATATCAGCATCCCTTTCACCAAATCATATTCATATTCAGTTTTATACTTAGAATCACTCTTACTATTTATTTATTTAAATACAAATGTTATTTGATTAAAAAATATATATATATCGATATCTGATCAATTTGTATGATGTACTCGATGATATATCCAAAAAAGTGAACAGTTTAAATTATTGAATTGACACCCAAAATAGGCCTCATTAGATGTACAACTAGGGGTGTAAAGATGGCCCGATCTGGCTTGGCCTACTAGGGCTCAGGCCAGTTGACCGTCGGACCTAGCGGGCTCCCATAAAAAATCCTGGCCACTCGTGCAAAATCTTAACCCAGGCCCAAGCTTAAGCCTAGGGGGTACTTGGGTCTCGAGCAGGCTGGCGGGCTAGGCCTGACCAATTTTTATTTATTTATTTTATTTCTTTCCACCAAAATAGCTTGGAATGACATTGGGCCTCGAGCCAGGCCTTAGAGTGGGCCAGGTTTTAGGCTGGGCCGAGCCCCAAGACACACGGCCAGTCCTAGGGTCATGGGTTAGGCTTGGGCTCAAGCTTGGCCGCTTCGGGCTGCGGGCGGACTTCAAGTAGGTCATGGGCAAATGGACTGATTTTACACCCTTATGCACAACTGTTATGTGCAAGCCTATTTCCAACCATAACGTAGTAATTGATTACTTATATTGTTTTTGAAAATCAAATAAATTTAAAATTATTTGAGGAACTAGCTATCTTAATTGATTTTTTAAACTTTTATAAAAAGACGTATAGAAATACAAAAAGAATAATTAACTTTTTGATAATGACTTTTTAACTAGTTCCCAAATTTGCCCTTAATATGTATTTAAACTTAGTTTATCAGCTTTTGGAAGCAAACTAAGTGAGAAAGAGTGCCTCCAATCGTTTTCTTCTTCTTCTTCTTCTTCTTCTTCTTCTTCTTCTTCTTCTTATCAAATAATTTAATAAAAAATTAGATAAAAATAATTTCTAATCCATTCATTAGATGTTTATTAAATCAAGATAGAAATATTTTTTTTTATTAAGTCCTTTATCAAATTAGAATTTAATAAAAATTTAAAAGATAAAATATTAGAAATTTTTTTTTAAATAATAGGAATTTTTTTTATAAAAAAAATTGATAAAAAATTAATGAAAGAATTTAAATAATTTATATCAAATTAAATTTTTTATTCAAATTTAGAATCAAAGTTAAAAAAGACAAAAAGAAAAGTGGGAATGTTTGTAGATGGTCTAACATGATGATAGTATTACCTTGGGGTGTGTGTGGTGCAGTTCAGACGATTTGAGAGAATCATAAATCAGTTGGTGAATGACGGATTGTCAAATAATCCAAACCACAATTTGGGTCGTTTCAATTTACTAGTTGATTGAAAAATATTCTTCAACAATTATCAACAATTTGTATAATATATAACACTAATTTGTATAATATTTGTTATATATATAACACAAACTAATTTTGCATAATATTTTTTTTTTATAACAATTGATTTGCAACAAATTTCACATTTTAAATTTCTCTCATACTCATTTTTATTTTGATATTTCATTAGATATTAAAAAAAAAAAAATGTACGTATTAACTATAGCAAAGCAAAGCGGTTTCGAATGGAGATTATAAATTTCAAAGTTTAATCCATAGTTAGCAGATAGATCGGTGAGGATTGGTACAATTTTAGCAGATTGGATGATATTTTACACACCTAGTAATACCTATAATATATATATACTAGCATATGCCCATACTTGAAAGCACGGTGTAAATAATGTTAGGATTATAATATAATTATAATCCCAACACTATTTAAATTTGATAAAATCACAAATTTATTATAAAATTTTGGAGTTCTCACAAAACTCCTTATGAAAACTCGCTTTTGCTAATATAGTACATAGCTAGATAGATAGATGTGCCTGTCATACATACAATTTCCACGGGCATACATACAATATTGCTTTTGCTTATATAATTATATGGAAATTGTATGTATGCTCATAATGTCCTAGTGTATTACTGGCATATATACATTGTATGAAAATATATGTAAAATATATTGAACAAAAAAGAGAAAAAAAAAACAAATAGAGAGAAAAATAAAAACAGGAGAAAATAAAAAAATAAAAAGAAAAGAGAGAAGAAGGTGGGATCATGAGATCATGGCAAGATGGGTGAGAAAATGAAAAAGTAAGAGAGAGAAGCGGGAAAGTAAAAAATGTATATGTAGGACATTTTTTGAAAAATATATCTCTGTTATTGTTTTATAATTTGAACAGATCTGAGCCATTCAAATGTCCTAGTAGGACAAAAATATGTTGAAGATTCAAAAACCGTCCTGCTCTATTATATAGATATATAGATATATATATTCATAAAACCGGAAAATTCTATAATAAAAACGAGTTGGGAGAACTAACGAGTTTTAAATAGGGGGCATTTACACACGTCTTATTTTGTAAACTTATATTTCATTAAGCCTTAGATAAGATTTGTTACTCCTTCAAGTCCCATTAATTTTTAATAGACGAAATTATCCTTCAAACAATAGTTGTTCGTAATTGTTTATAAAAGAATATAGTGATGTAACATTTATTTTGATTTTTAAAACTACAAAGCATCATAATTTTTACAATATACATTTATTTTTGATGAAATTTATATTTCTAGAATCAACATAACGAATCTATCAAACAAGACTAATATTTACAATTTTCTTAATTTCTAACTATAATTAAAATTTTAAATGAATAAAGTATCTCTTTCACACATAAATATACATAAACAAATTGAGAAATATCTCAATTACAGAACTAAGAAAACTGAAATTTTTTTTAATTGACAAAACAATTATATTAAATATTTCCGTGTAAAATTGGGAAATTTTTCAATTTTAAAACTAAATAATATTTTCAGTTAATACTAAAAAAAATTGAGAAACTTTTCAATTTTACTAGATAGTTTTTTTTTGGGTGAACAAGTCATACTTACTGGATAGTTTTGTAAACTAAGAAATTGTTAGTTTCATATAGCCTAAAAAAATAATATTTTATTTTTATAAAATTTTATATTTAATATTGTTCTTATTTGATAGATCTCACTGTGTACTCCCAAAAATATAATTTTATAAAAAATAAATGTGTATAATAAAAGTTGTGAAGTTTTAAATTGAGTATTTACTATTCAAGCCCAAAAGTTAGACTTGCTTTTTAGATCTAATAATGTGTCAAGAAGATAATTAGTTAATAACTAATCATTTTCTTGACACATCACTGATTTAGAAAGTGATTCTAAAAAATGAACTTATATATTATTTTCGTTTTAAATTTGAAATAACAAAACAAAAGTAATGTCACATTGGTAATCTCCACTTGAATATGAGAAATAGTCTTATGTTTTTGAAGCATGATTAGATGGTTATTAAAAAAATTTGTGATTGGTGAAGAATGTGAGGGTACAATTTTGTATCGAAGCATGAACCATAATGCTTAGTGATTGCAGGATAACATTGGTTCAATAGATTTCTAGATGATCATTCTCACTTTCTAAGGAATAGTTTTCTTTCTTTCTTCTTCATTGGGGATATCATGGAGGTATCCGAATCTTATAGTCGAATCAAATAGGGTGTCTACAGGATGATTGCACAACAGAAGTTCTCAGACTGAAATCTGGTTCTCTAAGGGAAGCACTTCTTCATTCACTAGTTATCTTGTTGAGAACATTCTCTGTTTCGTCACAAGATACAGAATAGGATAAAGAGACCATAGAGAACTTAAATGCAACAGCTGAAGGGCAGATGAAGTTTCATTTACGTGAGCTGGTTGTGGAGAACCGAGTTGAATTGGTGAAAGACGTGAAACCAGCTCTGCTCTGACTCAACCACAAACGTATGGAAGAGAAGAAGATAAAGAAAAGATTGTTGAAATGTTGGTT
This sequence comes from Camellia granthamiana, assembly GCA_036172215.1. Classification (NCBI taxonomy): domain Eukaryota; kingdom Viridiplantae; phylum Streptophyta; class Magnoliopsida; order Ericales; family Theaceae; genus Camellia; species Camellia granthamiana. The sequence goes on along the minus strand of JAXFYN010000094.1, from coordinate 621,654 downwards.
GACAGTGAAAACAGCTCTGCTCTAACTCAACCACAACGCTTGCCCAAATGATATTCAATGATAATAGGATAAAAAGCTACTTTGAGCCTTAATTTAGGGTTTATGTTTCTCAGGATTTCAATGCAAAATGGGTGATAAAAGAAATAGTATCTATATCTAAGAAAACCTGTGAAGCCTCAAACCTAGATTCTTTGCGGAAAAAGCTTTGAGAGATGCTGAATGGGAAAAGATGCTTGTAAGTAGTATTAGATGATGTGTGGGACGAAGATCAAGAGAAGTGGGATAGGCTGAAGTATTCACTAGCATGAGGAAAGGTGCTTCCATTATCATTACAACTACTCATGTTGAAAAGGTAGCATCAATCTTGGGAACTATTTCATCACATCACTTGTCATTTTTATCTGAAGAAGGTTGCTGCTGACTTTTATTCAGGCAACGAACATTTGGACGCAAAAATGAAGAACGACCAAACCTTGTGGCCATTGGGAAGGAGATAATGAAGAAGTGTGGGGGTGTACCTTTAGCTGCAAAAGCCCTCAGAGGGCTAATGCTCTTCAGAAGTGAGGAAAATGAGTGGTGTTTTGTTAAAGAAAGTGAAATTTGGAACTTTCCCCACAATGAAAATTCTCTATTGCCTGCCATAAGATTAAGCTACTATAATCTTCCATTGAAATTGAGACGATGTTTTGTTTATTGTGCCTTTATATATATATATATATAGGTTCTAGAATTGGAGAGGAAAATTTAATTCATCTTTGGATGGCTAATGACTTTATTTCATCCAATGAACAATCGGAGTTAGAAGATATTGAAAATGGGATATGGAATGAGTTATATTGGAGATCTTTTTTCCAAGATGTGGACAGAGAACTGGGAAACATTACTTTCAAAATGCATGATCTTATCCACGATCTTGTCCAATCTATTATGGGAGATGAATATCATATGATGGAGTCTGAAAACTCAAGTAATATATCAAAGCAAAGAATTCGCCATTTTCTTGTGACTTCACAAATTTTGGTACGCTGAGAGTGGGGCATCAACATGAAATGGCCTTGGAGAAATTGAATGTTAGTGGGTGCCCTAACCTAGTGACTCTTCCACAGAGCATTAAACATCTTAATTCCCTTCGACACCTAACTATTTCTGGTCAACCCACATGCAGGAGATCGGATAATCTAGTTATTTGTGCAAAGTGGAAGACTTTGCCCGAAGCATTGCATCATGTCCCAGGATTACAATCTCTATCAATCTCTGGGTATCACGAGCTCACATCACTTCCTGAATGGTTGGGATTCGGGAAACCTTACATCTCTTCAATCATTTTGCATTTGGGACTGCCCCGAGATTCCATCACTACTACATAGCTTTCAAAGCCTAAACCAAACTCCAAACTTCCAAACTTTGAGCATTTGTGGATGCAGTCCTGAATTGGCAAGGTGATGTTAAAAGGGAAATGAGGAGGATTGGTATAAGATAGCACACGTTCCAGATATCAATCTGTAAATACATGGAATCTACTCGTTAATCATGAGTGAGTGAAGTGCAGAAAGGAATGCACATATTACATGTGGAAATTCCTTATAGACCAAGATAAATTCTCTTTCACTTATTCGAATGTTTCTTGAAATGATTCTTACGGATCTGCTTGTCAGTAAAATTTGTAGTAAAGTGATATTTAAACAAAATGTCTTTTTGTACTCCTGAAGGCTGAAGTCCTTGTTCAGTATGAATGTTTGTGGACTTCTTTGTAAAGACCTATTGCTTTGCTCTGAAAGATCCCATTTATGTTTGGTTTGTTTATTTTCTTGCACACACAGAAAATAGAGCTTGGTTCACATCAACGGATTGATTAACAACTCGGGCAATCAACTCATAAACATGTAAAACAAATTTCGTCAGTTTTAAACATATGACTAACATGTCATTGATATTTCTTAAACTCTTAAACAATTGGACTGATTCATCTCACTTGGATTAAGATTCGGAACCTGATTTGAGTCGAGATCATTCAACTGGACATGTTTAGCTACCTCTTATAACAGGGATTAATGACAAATGCGATTCATTTTGAAATGTTCCTGTTCAATACAATACATGATTTTAGGAGTTCAATTTCCATTGTCAGTTATTGTTATTGGAGAAATGATCGATTTTAGCTGAACTTTAACCTCTCTTTGTTGCTGATTATTGGTGTGTCAAAATTTGAAATGTATTCAAAACTTGTTCATGTAATAATTTATTAAGCAGTTGGTGTTGGGATCCGGGATCCCGCCCAAGACCTTGCGGAAATTATACCATGCAGAAAAACACACCCACACTCAAGGAGACACAATATTTTACGTGGTTCGGCCTCAATGCCTACGTCCACGGGAGAGTAACCGGTTTGCACTATATCAATGGGGAGATTACATAAAGATTACAATAGAGGAGGAGTTCACACTCTCCTCACTCAGTCACTCTCCCGTCTCCCTCGCTCACACCGAGGGAGACGGTCTCTCCGCCTCACATCTCGCACACCCTTTGGTTGCTCTTGCTTTGGTTCTCACTCACTCATTTTGCTCTCTCCTTACCCTCACCATTTATAGACTTCATGGAGGAAGAAGAGAGGGGTTGGCAGCACATGGCCAGCTCCCTTTGTTGTTGGCATCAACATGGCTCAACATGGCCAACTCCATGCTGTCCCACCCATGTGAATATTGAGCTGCCAAGAGTTTCCTTTTGTTGCTGGCAAGCATGGCAAGCATGGCAAGCCTCATGGCTGCCAACCTCAAGTGGGTTGATTATCCTACAAATCACCCCCTCAACCCATGTGAGGTGATCCACAGCACACATTGTTGCTAATCTTGTCACACCCAAATTTCAGCATAATCTGCATCTTATCACTGAGACGCTTGCACCCCCTGAAGCTAAAGATAACACAGCAGAGATACAAGAGAATGAGGAAATCCTACATCCTCCATTCAACTCATACCACTCTGATTTGGAGAGAGCCTCTGCTCCTATCTCCTCCAGATCTCTTCCACGCTTCTGTCTCGGATGTCTATACCTGCTATGCTTGAACTTGCGTAACCAAGATATCCGACACCCCCTGATTGGATGTCCTGCACCCCCTGCTGGAATGCCCTTTGACTGTCATGCATTACCTCGCAGCATCAGTCATTGGAGCAATAGAAAACTCGTTGTTTATCCCATCAACGTCCTCTGTTTTCTTTGCTCGGAGCTTTTTCTCTGAACTTTCAGCCTTTGCCTTCTGCACTTCTGAACAACCTCCTGGCGTTTCCACATACGCTTGTTGTCTGTGCCTGTGCAATCCCTGATTTGCTGTCCAGTAGCTCGATGGTTGACAGTAGCTCCATCTGTCAAAGCATCGACAGCTATGCAATTCCTTGCATAGGCCCGTACCCATGGCTTCTGGTCTCCCGGCGTCGAGCTCGCCTGAGAGATCCGCATCAACTCTATCCTCCGTTGCCATGGAAGAAACCACCATAGAAGAAAAAAGACTTGCCACTCGTTGGCGCGCACTCTTGCGTTTGTCTCAATTTCTCTGTCTGGAAGTTCCTGTGAACTTTCAACAACCCGCTGCTGCACACTCCTCTTGCGCCTCTGTACGACACTGTACCCTTGCACTACTGCACGTCTACATTTGTGCTCTTGCGCTTAGTATGCTCCTCTGCAACTATTGTTCTACACGCCCACATACCACCAGTACTTACTCGTATACAGTAGCTCCAACAGCCACAGCATTTCCCTAAGCCTGAACTGGTTGCCAAATCATCTATCCGTCGATGAATGGTCTTTTTGATTGATTGAACCAGATCTTCTGACGAACTCCGGAGATAATCATTTCTGCAATCCTCTGATCACCCCTGACCAATCCTGATCTCCCTCGATCTGCCATTTGATCAAGCCTGATCTCCTCTGGTCTTCAATGATCTATCTCGAGTTGCATCTGGTTGTTCAATCTGGTCAGAATCTGTCCATTCTAACCTCTTCAGTGAATCCACAGCGTTCCACAATATCCGGCAACCTCCCTTCGAGTATTAAAGATGATAAACTCCCATATTTTAACAATCTTTAAAAAACCGTTCAGAATTTCACCATTCTGACCTCGCGGTTGCGTCCGGAACGGTCCGATTAGCTAGGACCAACCTTCGCTGCATTTCCGGGGATCTCACTGACAAATATCCCCGAAAGCTGGGCCAAACCACAATTTTCTGAAAATTTTGGGCCAAATTGCAATTTTCAGAAGTTCAGGGAATATTCCGTGTACCAACAGAATATTCCGTCCGCTGCACCCGATGCCGTCTGTCTCTTTAATCTGCCTTCCTTTTACAGAAACTCCGTCTCCAAAATCTGACCGTACGGATGTGTCCGGAATACACCAAATAGTCGGAAACCACTATTGGATTGCCAAAAACGGACTCCAAATGGCTTAGATCTAGCCAAAACATTTTGTACGTCTCAGATCTGCGGCTGCACCATAGTCGCGAAGCACTGGATCTCCTCCTCCGTGTGCTGACGTGGCAGTGATGACGTGGCATTCTCTGCTGACTTGGTGATGACGTGGACCACCACGTGTGCCGACGTGGACTGCCACGTGGCGATGACCTGGCTTGCTGCGTGGCACCACGTGGCACCCAGGATGACGTGGCTGCTGACGTGTTCCGACACGCGGCCTGCGCGTGCCGAGCGCGCGTGTGATGCACGCGCTGCCTCCCCACTCGTCTTCTTCCTCTGCGCGCGCGTGCGGCGCGTGTGCGCGCGTGTGATGACGCGCCGGATCCTCCAACGGCGCGTGGAGCGCGTGCCTGCGAGTGGGACTCACGCGCCACCTTCTTGGGGCGCGTGAGGGCACGTCCGGCCTCCGTTTGGGGTGTTCTTCGCATTTCTGGACTCCTCTCGTCGAGCCCTTGCTCCTGGTATGCTCAAAACCTGATTTCGAGCAATTCGATTTCTGGGCAATTTCGAGGAACACACTGTTTTTGTTCCGAAACGCCACCGACGAGGCTCTGATACCAATTGTTGGGATCCGGGATCCCGCCCAAGACCTTGCGGAAATTATACCATGCAGAAAAACACACCCACACTCAAGGAGACACAATATTTTACGCGGTTCGGCCTCAATGCCTACGTCCACGGGAGAGTAACCGGTTTGCACTATACCAATGGGGAGATTACAGAAAGATTACATTAGAGAAGGAGCTCACACTCTCCTCACTCAGTCACTCTCCCGTCTCCCCCGCTCACACCGAGGGAGACGGTCTCTCCGCCTCACATCTCGTACACCCTTTGGTTGCTCTTGCTTTGGTTCTCACTCACTCATTTTGCTCTCTCCTTACCCTCACCATTTATAGACTTCATGGAGGAAGAAAAGAGGGGCTGGCAGCACATGGCCAGCTCCCTTTGTTGTTGGCATCAACATGGCTCAACATGACCAACTCCATGCTGTCCCACCCATGTGAATATTGAGCTGCCAAGAGTTTCCTTTTGTTGCTGGCAAGCATGGCAAGCCTCATGGCTGCCAACCTCAAGTGGGTTGATTATCCTACAGTTGGTATGTACAACGAAGTTAGCTTTTTGTGAGTGCTATCTAAGATGGTCGAGTTTGGATTGCAAATGGGATTTGACTTTGATCTTAGCACCGAGATGACTGTGAAACAGAAATGTCTAAAGTTTACATTTTGTGCTGAAAGTCTGAAATTGTCTCCAATTTCCAGAGACAAGAGTGTAGCAGCTGGAATTATAAGATTATACTCGATGATTAATATAGAATGTATGTTTGTAAATCATTTATGTAGTTATTCATTTCTGTTCATCTTCGTAAGTTATCCATTATTTTTTCCATTCTGCGTTTGTACTAGTATATATATTTACATTTATTAGTATATATATTTACATTTATTTATTTATTTTTAAAATGATGGTTAGTGGCACCATTCTTTTGGATCACAATTGCAGTACAATAGCTGCTGGTTCTAAAGTGGCTGTGAGAATGGATATGTTGCTGGTGGAAGGTTTTGGGCTGAGGTGGGCGTGTGCGCAAGGGGCTTTTAGTCAGTTGTTGCATTCCCAGACTCCTCTGTGTCAGTCAGTGCACAGTCTCAGCCGCTTTGTGGGGTAGAGATTTCTGGTCACTCTCGCTAGAGCTGTGCAAAGAATATATGTTGCTAATGAAATGCCAATTGCAGAGGCAATGAGATGCCAGATTGAAGCAGAGAAAAGATTGTGGGGGCGACTTGAGGTATCTCTATCATTTGACAGTTTGACAATCATTTTCCCTCTTAACTGTAGGCCTCTTATTTATAGTGTGTCACAAACCTTTTGCTAATTCATGCCATGGATTTTGGCCATTGTCAGATTTTTATTTTATTTTTTTCCTCTTTCGTTTTCCCAATATGTCATAGGTACAAAAGAAGGTGCAGATGAGAATACAATCACGAGGGATGTAATTGCAATCAATATTAGAGACAAGCTCAAAAGAGCCTAACACTTGACATCAACTGCCTATCAGTCTTGAGTCAACTCACCAACATCGATTTGTCTGAGTCAAATCTTATGGAGAATAGTAACTATTCAAATTTTAGCTTTTGTCTGTTATCATGAATCAATAGGATTAACCATTAGCAATCTGAATTTGTAAGTCTTTATCAACCATGGTTTAAATCAAATCCATGTATCATTCATCATGAATTCAATCAGTCTGCATAACTTTTTCTTCCTTTACTTTCTTCTTCTTCTTCTAGTAATGTTGGAAACCCATAAGGTTAACTCAATTTGCATCATTCCACATCAATGAAAAAAGGACCAAGGGAGGATGCAAAAACCTCCACAGAAAATGGGAAACAGCCCTCAAAAGACCAAAATAGACCAGAAAGAAACCTCCATTCATTTTCAGGACAATGGAGAAACATGAAGCAATCAGCCTACAACTTAACTTTCTCATTTCCCCCCTTTCTTTTTAGGCAACAGAATAAATTATGTGGTAAATTTTGTGAGTAGAAACATTTCACCCAAAAAATCAATCAAATGAATTCTGATAAAAATCAATCCCCCCTTGCATCAATACTACATAGGAAAATGAAAATGACGAGGAAGCCCGTGCAGTTTCCTCCAAACTTCAATCTACTGTGGAATTCTTCTCTAAAAGATAAAGAATTTGAATGAAAGTTTGCAGGTTAAAAGTATAATTTACCCTAAAATTTAACAAAAGCTAATTTGGATATTTCGTGTTACCTCTCTCTTCTTCTTCTCTATAGACTAAAGAAGAAAGGGCAAATTACATTTTATCCCCTTCAACTATCACTATTTTTCACTTTATCCCATTAAACTAAAAATTGATACAATATACCTCTTTAGTCTTTTGAAAGTTTTTAATCTAATCCTTGTATCTCCATCTTGTTAATAAAACAGACAGAAAATATGCATGTAATAGCACATGGCATGATTATGATGAAAATACCCTTCAAAAGATTTGTTACAAATATGACGTGCACATTTTCTGCCATTTTTGTTATCAGAAATGATTAGATTAAAAACTTTCAGAAGATAAAAAATGTACGTTGTATCAATTTTTAATATAAGAGAATAAAGTGAAAAATAATAATAATTGAGCAGAATAAAGTGTAATTTACCAACAAAAAATTGTGGTAAACTTGGAGTAAAAACATTTCACCCAAAAACAATCCAATCAAATTTGATATAGTTGTATCCCCATTGCATCAAAAGTCAAATGCAACTAGGAAAAATGAAGCCTAATGTAGTTTCCTCCAAACTTCAGGCCTCCAAACAATCCAACCAAATTTGATAAAGTTGCATCCCCATTGCATCAAAAGTCAAATGCAACTAGGAAAAATGAAGCCTAATGTAGTTTCCTCCGAACTTCCTCCGTTAAGAATAAGTTATTTTAATAATTTTTTAATTTTTTGATTAAAATATGAGATGAAAAAATTAATATGTTTGGAATAATTTTTTAATTTTTTACAAAAAAAAATGTGTAAAAATTAGAGAGAAAATAGAATCTTTAACTTTTTAGGATATGTTATTGGTTTTTTAATTTTTAAACTAAAATATTAAATTACCAAATGAGACCCATCATGGAATCTAACGGTAAAGATATCTCATTATCCCATTTTTTCTCCTACTTCGTGATATTTTTTGGGCAGAGGCTTGGCATTTCAATTTTAATCAACTACTAATCTCAATTGATATCATTTAAATAAGTACCTCTTAAAATGGGGTGATTATTCTGTTATCTGAGAGTTATATGGTGTTTCATGATAGTATGATTGATAGAGAAGGTAGAGTATCAATTGTTTGTATTAAATAATTGAAGAACATGTGAGGACACAATGAATAGTATACATTATTATCAGAAAGGATTAGATTAAAAAAATTTTAAAAAAAAATGAAGGACGTAGATTATGTCAATTTTTAATTTAAAAAGATAAAATAAAAAATTATAATAGTTGAGCAGGTGTAATTTTCCCAACAAGAAATTGTGTGGTAAACTTGGAGTACAAACATTTCACCAAAAAAAAATCCGATCAAATCTGATAAAAGCGCATCCCCATTGCATCAAAAGTCAAATGCAACTACAAAAAATGAAGCCTAATGTAGTTTCCTCGAAACTTCAATGATGATGGAAGCTAACTGTAAAGATTCTATCTTATTTTTTTCTCCTACTTTGTGAATTCTTTCAGGTAGAGGCTTGGCATTTTCAATTTTAATCAACGACTAATTATAATTGATATCATTTAAATAAGTGCCTCTTAAAATAAAAATATAAGTTAAAATTTAAAAAAAAAATTAAATCATATAAAACTTATTTAATTTTAATTAAATTTATAAACATTAAATAAAAGTATCGACATATATTACTATAAACTTACTATCAATACCATCACCACTACTACTACCACTATCACTACCACCACCATCATGCTATTGCTGCTGCCACCACCACCACTATCACTGCTATCGCTACAACTACCACCACTACCAGCATGTCACCACCACCACTACCACCCATTGTCATTGTTGCCACGCCACCATCATTTTACTACCACTACCATCATTACCACCATCATCAACGCTACCACCACAACTACCACCACCAACACGCCACCGTCATTACCACTACAACCACCACCACCACCCATCACCATCATACCATCACCATTACCACTACCACCATCACCACCACCGTCATAATATAAAAATTGAAATATACAATTTAAAAATAATAAATTCTAATTTGATCTTATATATATTAAACAACTTATTTTTAGTTCAGCACAATTTTTATCAAACAACTTTTTAGCTTAAAAAATTCATCATTCAATTTTCAATTTAGTCTTCATTTTTCAACTTTATCAATTCAACATTTAAAACTGAATGTATTAAGTACTAATCAATTAAGTCCATTGATATCACTTAAAAATTTAAATATGTCTTGAAATGTAGTTAAAACTTAAGAAAAATTTTAAATCATATGAAACTTATTTAATTCTGACTGAATTTATAAAATATTAAACATAAATATTGATATATACTATTATAAACTCACTACCATTACCACTATCGCCGCCGCCGCCACCGCCCCCCACCAACATTATGCCACCACCCCCATGTCACCACGACCACCACCACTATTACCACCACCTTTATCACCATTGTCATTGTTTCTATAAGCACAATTACCATCGCTATCGCTACCACCATCAATGCTATCATGCCGCCGCCACCACTACCACTACCACCAACACCATTATAACCGTCATATCATCATCACCACCACTACTACCACTACCACCACCATCACAATATAAAATTTGAAATATAATTTAAAAATAATAAATTTCAAATTTAATCTTATACATATCAAACAATTTGTTTTTAATTAAGCACTTAAATTTTTATCAACTAGCTTTTTCAGTTTAAAAATTCAACATTCAATTTTTAACACATAATTTTCAATTTTTAGCTTTATCAAACATCACCTAAGTGATTATATCAATTGATCCTTTATATATATATAGTTATTTAAGGAAGAAAATAGGACAAAGAAAGGAAATTTATATAACCAATGGAAGCAAAAATTTTAACTATTCAAACCATCCTTGCAACATTAAGGTATTAAATTTTTTAAATTATTTTTATGGTACTTAAGTGGTGATTTATGGATATTACACATAAATCATTCTCATTCGTTAGATCTGTATAAAGAGGGGGGAAAAAAATCAATCGTTGATTTGCTAATGAGTAAAATCAAATGAAAGAAATGAGATGATTTCCAGAGTCATTTCTATCACTAGAACTAATTCTACTAACCAAACAACATAATTTATTTTTTATTTCTATTTTAAACTCGAATTATTAAATTATATATAGAGTTTAAAATAGAAATAACAATATATTTTCTCATTTCATGTAGTAGAGGAGCTGGCATCTCTATCTCAAAATTCAACTGACGAGCTTACTTTCTTGTTTTTCTAATAATATGGTACTTACTATTGGATCCCCCATTACAAGGGTTCCCACTGCATGAACTCTGATTTGCTTACCTATTACAAATCCTCAACTTGGACTATCCACCACCAGCTACTTACCTACCTAAAATCTCACAAAATCACCCAAAAAAAATAATAATAGTAAGAGTAGATTCTCTCTCACAACTTGGACAATCCCAAGAAGGTATTCAGTGCTCCCAGGGCAATGTCCAACTGTATCAAAAGCCACACATTCACATGACAATGTGCAACAGTCCTAGGAGCCACACATTCACATGGGAACTGTTATATATATATACACGAAGATTCACTCATGTGAATGTGCGACTCCTGAAAAATGAAAATGTTGAGGCATTCTCTTAGAAGCATACAATAATACTCCCAAACATAACTGTGAGTGGTTTTCAAGTTTCAACCACCCTTTGGCAAAAGAAAAAAGAAAGGAGAAATGCTTTGGGATAGTTAAGAATTGAGCATGCAATGGTTTTAAAAAAAAACATTTAAGGGACACCAAGATTCCCTGCAATTTATTTTGATTAATGAGGGGGCTAACCAAAATGATTAGGCATCAAGTTTCTACAGCATAGAAGGACCAACAAACCATTAATAGCTAGCAACTTAGCAAGAAAAATATGCCTGTACATAATTTTTTTTCATATATGACAAGAAATAATGCCATGCTTTGTATTCTCTAATTTTGTTTTACGTGACAGAAAAAAAAAAAAAAAGATGTGATAAGATTAGCTTTCTGTCACTTAATTGTTTGATGTTTGTATGCCACCACAGCTTGTGGTGTGACCACAGTAACCGTTGGGACAGCTAAATCAAAATTGGCTTGCACTCACTACCACATACAGAACACGGTGATGAATTATATGGTAGGAATGGGCACTGGAACTTGTCAACTCACTGATTAATTGCACGAAGCTCCCACTTGCCCTCGCCATCAATCAATCGTAATTCCGTTGAATGGAATGGTATCAAAGCAGGACGCTGTGAGAAGCAAGAGAAAATGCTACGTGAACCGAACAATTATTTAACAAATTAAAAAATTGAATTCAAAACAGTTTTTGTAGGATGTTAATGAATTACGTTTTGACATGGTAAAGTGCATTGTAAAGAGTTTGAAGGAGATTTATCTGTCACATTGTAGTAAAGCGAGCTATGTTGTATAATGTAATTGCAATGATGAGAGACAAAAAAAAAAGTCCAACTTCAGCACAAAATATACTATGTTGACATGCTTTCTAGCTTACTAAACACAAACCAAGTATCGACAGAAAAGTTTTATCTTATGCATGCCAAACTACAATGTGTTAGATTCATCCTCAGCATATTAATAGAACTTACCTGTGAGGAGGTAACAACTGTGATCCCCATATTACTTGCAAGCCTATATAGATGTTCTTCAACATCAACACTTGTGGCACTGTAAAAAAAAAAGTTTGAAACGAACGAATGAGATATCATAAGATCATAGGCAGGCCTTTGCCTCGAGGACAAAAAGAAGAAAGAGGAATGCAAGTTTTTGTTGCATACTTGGTGCACTCATCAAGGATGCCGAATTTTGGCTTGTGAAAGAAGAGGCGTGCCTTGTAAAACAAAAAATACCATGTCAAAAATTTGAGCATTCCAATTCGCAAATATTAGTTAGTGTTCAAACAAGCATGAGATCAAGGTGGTAATGGTGTAGAATAAGTGAGCTCACCATGCCCAATCTTTGCTGCTCTCCAAGCGATAGGATGTCTTCCCAATTCTGACAAGCATCCCAGCTGCCTTCTCTTTCCAGAAGATATAGCAATTTAACATTTTCTAGAATAGTTTTTAAATGTGCATCAAGACTACTTGTCGCATTGACTGATGTTTGACCTGAGCATATAGAAGATTCTGTTACCCAGGAAACGCGATAAGATAAATAGAAACTATTTTACAAACTGACCAAAAAAAAAAAAAAAAAAGTCAAGCACACTAACATATATATTGAAAAGTGAAAAATGGATAAAAGATTTCTAGTCCATCAAACCACAAAAATACAATAATCTAAATATTAGGGAAATTATTCAATATTTCCGAAGTACCACGTGTCTGTACTCCCTAACAAATCATCATTTGATATGCCCTCTCGTGTTTTCCATTCACCCAACACAATACCCCACCTATCCATTTTCTCCACCAATCATAACACTATGGAATACCACGTGTCCATATTCCGGAATTACTGAATAATTACCTCTATATATTATGTGTAAGAGAGAGAGAGTATCGTCACTGAAAAAAATGCCAAAATTGAACTTCACAACAGGAGTACATGTCAAATTAAGAAAACTCCCACTCCACACTCCCCAACCCACCCCACCCCACCCCACCCCACCCCAAGAAATAAGTTGGGGGGAAAAGGAAAAGAGAACCACTTTCTTTACACTTGTATTCATCCCTTCCCCCCAGTAGGAGAGTAGGGCATGTAAGTTCTCCTCTGCCAAGGTCCTGTACCAGTGAACTTTTGTTGCCATACAACCAGACTGCACGACCTTGAGTTCATGGTAAATTTGAGTGGGTCACACCATTAAGAAAAAAACATATTGATAAACTACCACATGCCTGTATTTCACTAGGGAGAGAGAAGCATCACACCACTACTACGGCTAATAAATCCATCTATTAAATGAAAGAAACCTGGTTCTTTATGAACTTGGTAACTCAGGTGGGATAGGGACCAAGCAAAGAAAAGCTTTCCAATCAAATTTCATTTAAGTAATTGTTCAATACATTGGTGGCGCCACAGCCAACAAAGGGTATTCAATTGATTACCCTTTTTTCCCCCTTAGTACATATAGGTAATATCTACGTCAATTAGTCCACTCATAATTTGAATACCTAAACAAATTCACAAATTTTGAATGCTCATCTCATGAATCTTGAATATCCAAGTCACTCACTTCAAACATTGCACACCCATCCTACAACTCACAATATCTTTTAAAAAAAAAAAAAAATTGTCTATAGAATGAAGTGTATGGTATATATATTTAAAGTTGATGTGATATGAACAATACTCAAAATGCATATAGTACCATCCTTACAAAAACAAAAACAAAAGCAAAATATCTTGATAAATACAGATTGAAAAAAAAAAAAAAAAAAAAAAAAAAAATGATTTCAAGCTCCCATGTATTTCTTATTATTATTTTTTGTTGAAATAATAGTAACGATATGTTAAAATTTCTTCTTTGTTTGTCATTCCAGAATTTTAAATTAAGAAATTATTGAAAATGGATGATAGATTGACAAGTCTGATTTTTTTTCTTTTTCTTTTCTTTGGCATAAATTTTAATCAAGTTTTTGAATGAATACCCTAATTAATATTTCTAGAGCTGCCACTGCCACTAGGTAACTAGACTAATGTGATCATGGTTATCAAAATCCCGATTTGGATCTTACAATCCATTTAGGCACAATCGATCCGGATCTTGTAAAAAATTCCTTATAGGTAGGATCTTTCGATCCTGGTAATGGGATCTTATAAGATCGTGAAATCCCGATCCGAATTTGATCATATCCAATCCAATTTACAAGCTTTGTTTTGTATTGTATAACATATTTTATTGTAAATTTTATATTTGTTGTCTAAATGCCAATTTATGTGGTCAAAATAAATAATAAAAATTAAGTAGTATTGAATCAAATAAATTAAGAAAAATAGACTAAGAAAAACAAACTAGTGAACAAACATTTAAATATTGCGGTAATTTAAGAAAACTAACTAATCCGAAAAACTAACTTAGCTTTGGCGGAGTCTGAGAATGGCAAGATGATTGAAACTTTATCTCAATTTTTGGAGACACTATTTTTGTGACTCAAATCCGCTCCACCAGGGATTCTAACGACAAACCTTATCTTTCGGTTAAGCCACTCTTTTGAATTCTTAATCTATTTTCATATCCAGCTTTGTTAAATATTTTTTCTTCACTTTTTATGCATTATTGTAGATTGTAAAGTATTTTGTTCTAGAATTCTTCTTTTTCACCTTCTTTTTTGATGAAATACAAAACTTTTACCATCGAATTTTTTATTATATAATATTATATGTACATTTTACATGGAGTATTATACTTTTCACCATAGTTATCAAATCAGGATTCGTATCATGAATCGAAATAGCTTCATACCAAATCGCGAATCAAATCGAATCATGATCAGTTTTTTTAAATTACTTAAAAACATATATCTACACATTTATACGTTAAATATATCTTATGAATATGAAATATTTAGACTTAATAAATGCAAATGTTATTTTGAATGTTAATCACGTAGTTTAATAGGTAAGAAGTTAACAAAAGTTCCTATGTAACATCACCATCTTCCGTTTTTTCTTTTGTAGATATTTCTTATAGACCATTCTTAATAAAGATAATAACCAAATACACAAACTATCAATTTTTAAAGTAACAATAATTACCAAAGTAACAATAATTAACAACGATATATTGATATTTGGACAATAAGCATATATATTTTTCTAAGTAACAATGAGCAAGTAATAAGAAATAATTATTTAGAATCTTTCACTTTAAAGCCTAAAACATTTTAAAATGTATAAATGACCTCACACATGTAATATTCAATTATATTCAATTTAATAAAATAACAATAGATAATTCATATTCTAACTTTAATCTTAAACATCTTTAGAAGATATATTATAATTTTTTAAAGGGAAAAAAAATGAGAAGAAATGTTAAAAATATGTTGGGTCTAACTGAATCTAATTAGATCCTATTAAAAACTCCATGATCACTAAAATAATAACAAATCATGTATATATGTTGCTTATTTTGGTATTAAACGCTATTAGAATTTTCACTAAAAAGATGGAGAAAAAAGAGTCGAAAATATGGCGGACACAATAATTTCAAAAATTGCATGAATCAAATCGTGAATTGATTGTGAATCATGCGATTCACAAGAGATTCACTTCTAAAATAGATTTACTCATAGATTCGTATCGATTTTGCAAAAAATACGAATCAAATAGCGAATCATAAGATTCTGATGACAGAGCATTTTACAATATCTTCACTTCTTTTTAATAGAATATAGGCTCATTTTGTGTATACTTTTTAAGAAATGTTTATTTAAATTAAATTATTACGTAATTTGTCTTTTTCAGTAAGATCTTACGATCCTTGATTCAATTCTGCGATCTGATCCTATAAACACCTCCAACAATCCAACGTAGAATCCCGATTTTAACAACCTTGAATGTAATGACTAGATATTTATACCAACTAACCTTCTCTATACGAAGGTAATGTCCTTTGCTCTGCTTCCTCAAGAGAGAGTGGATATATGACTTGATCCCTTAGGGTTCCCAAGCATGTATAAGGTCGCTGCGGTATATAAAAGACACCACAGCCATATCCAGTATCCTCATCGAGCTGTTGGTGCGGTTTAACAAGTCTTCCTCTTACAATGGGCCAAAGACTTCTAAGGACTCTGAAGATAGAACTTTTTCCACTTCCATTTGGACCTTCAAAATTGCAGACTCGTCAGATTTGTATTTACATTAAAAGATCAACAAAGAATATTACACTAACCAGTAACAAGCAGGCTTTTCCCTGGTAGTATGTCACAAGTCAACTTCCTAGCCAACAGTTTCTGAGATGGGCTAATAATATCGACTTTGGAGAAGGAAATGAGATCATTAGATTGAGATTCTGTCAACTTAGTCGGTGATTCAATGAGAGCAACAGGATTATCTGCACGAGCACCGATTTTGTCAGCAGGAATGCATCACTCTCAAGTAACTTTATCAAGAAAAAAATAAGATAGATTCAACTAAACAACTGATAGAAAAAGCAAGGGTTGTTATCAGCAAGGCAACTGATAGTGACAAAAAAACACACATAAAATTTTCATCAAAAATCAATATTGCCTTTCAGGAATTACACACTTGTGGGGTCATAAAAAGTTATTTTCTTTTACTTGAAAAAAAGGCATGCCAAACAATTTTCTGAATAAGATTCTATTGGCCTGACATGCAAGTGAAATGCCCCATTGTATGAAAAATAGAAAGATGAATCTTTTGTCTAAAGAACCCTGGTGTAAGAGGTAATATTACTTGTGGTCCAATATAAATTCACCAGAAACTCTAAAAAGATGCCAAAAAACATAACAAGAGAATTTAAAGCGATCTAACTTCAATTCAAAAAACTTGAAAAATAAGTTACATTATGGAAAACATCCATGCTAAAAAATAGAAGAGACAAGAGACGCACCTTTTTGAGCAACATCTAGAAGCTCTTCCAGCTCAAAAATTCGATTAATACCTCCAGAGAGCTCGAGGTACTTCCTATGCAGTTCAAGAATGTCACCAAAAGCCAAAAAGCTTTGAGATACAACAGATGCTAAGAAACGCAGTGCATGAGCCAGTTCACCTGAAAAAAAAATGAAGTACAAAACAGGCAAACTTCATTTTGTTAAGAAATACAATATTATTGCTCCAGTTCAACAAAATATTATCTACTTAAAGTAACCTTGAGTGGAAGTCAAGGCCCGATCCCCCTTGTGTTCCATAGCATATAACAAGCTCAAAGCCCAAGTAACATTATGTGGGAGCTGCTTTGTGATGAAGTCATCAAGTGTACCAAATAGCCATTTCTTCTGAAGAAGTAACTTAGAGTGATCAAGAAGGTCCTCAAATCTTGATTCAACCATCTGCTTGTCACAAAGAGCACCACCAGAAGATTTTAGATTCATGAAATTTTATGACAAGTGAATTCTATCTTAAAAAGTGACAATATCCTAAGACTTGTTTTGCATTATCCAAAAGTCAGTTTTCTTTCTTAATTTTAGAACTTACTTGTATCTTCTTTGAATGAGGCAAAGTAATAGAGAAAAGGGTATCTTTCCTTTCCTCCCCAAATGAGTTGAGCTTACGTTCTTGATACATACTAGCATCCTAGATTTATTATGTTGGAGACCCTCAAAGCATCACAGACCCATGTTTAATCATTTAATTTCTTTTCTTTAAAAAAAATAAAAATTGATGTTGTTTGCACTGCCATGGAGATGGTCTGCTTAAGACAAAAACAGAAAACTTAGGTGGAAAGGAGAAATAAAAAAACAAGAGGATCAATTGCAGATATCTGTTTTTGAGCTTCATCTTCCAAGTTATGCAATTCGTAATATAGAAATTCAGCTCAATCAATCAAAATTTATATATTTGTCTCATATAATAGTGTACAGAATTATACATATATACATATATATTTATATATATACATTTGTGTGTATGTATATATATTAAACAGCCTCAACTAAGAAGGTAGATTCAATTTAGGAAACAAGCCAAACATCTCACACAGCGTGTAGTGCACCCAACCCAACCATAACCTTCACTGGGTATCTAAATTTACTTTGATTGATAGTGACCCAGTAATGCAAAGATTTATCAGAATTCCCTTTCCTCCTTTTGAAGGAACTTTGATTTCTGAAATGAATATTCAAGCTCTGATTTCAAGTCAAATTTGCTACAAACATGCACCGGCGTGCTGTCTAGTTAGTACATAATAAATTTGTCAACATTATTATATGGTAATGGCCACAAATATACACAATTATGTTTAAACAACAGAAATTAGGCATTCAAGAATGCTTGCCAGAAATATGAAACAATATATATAAAAACAGAGGTGGTAACTCATGAACATTATTTCACGATCTAAATTTGAAACATATATAATATTGTAACATTCAAGAATCCTACCGCTTTTTCCCGAGCACCACCCCCAAAGAAAGCAATAGATTCAGCATGGGTACGCAATCTCTCGTGCATGAACCTAATTAATGCATGATATAATGTCAGATTGATGTTCACAGCAACATAGCTCTAAATCAGCAAAAAAAAAAAAAAAAAAAGTAGCAGTAAATAAAACAAAATGACCTAAAGGTTCCTTCAAGTTGTTGCTCTCGACTTGCCAGATCACCAAAATCAGGAGCAACACTCCTTAGAAAACCCAGACCCAGTAACATATAAGCATATAAAATAGCAACTCCCCTCCTTCCAGTCAGCAGCTTCATTCTCCAGGTGAACCTAAGGAATAGCAGCATTAATTAAGATTATTGAAGGGATCAAGAAAATGTATTCATATTTCCCCATATCAACATCTGCTAATGAAGCCATGGCAAGTGCTGGCTCACCACCCAAAAACAGAATAGACTCAATTATAATTGCACACACTCACCATAAAATGTCAACAGTTGGCTTTACCATTCCAGTAACCAGCCCTGACAAGTCACCGGTTAACTTCTCCAGATCTTGAGTTATTCTCTGATCTGCATCAATATTCATGCTTGACATCTGGAATACCTACAAAAATGTAGATTTTCCATTGGTTTGACAACATTTTAGATGTTTGGCGGCCTAAGTTTTAGGAGCAACAAACAGATCACACAGCATTAAAGCAGAAGCCAAAACTTTTCTGGAATTCAGATTACAATTAAAATCTATGCACATGCACAAGACAGTTTGTTGCGAGTACTCTATGCTTTGAAAAAATTCTTCAAAAAGTATAACAAGATGAAAAAAAAAACTATAAATCCCGTGGAAGCATATTCTATGACAAATTAAGCAAATTCCAAGCAAAGAAAACGATCCAAATCTAAGTTCAAACTGAGTCAAATTAATTGGACAAGGGATTCCTATTTGATTACCTTGTAATATGCATTATTTCTCAAGTAGTTCTTTAGTAAATGTTGTGTCAATCGAATCCTCCATCCGAGGGCAAGCTTTGCTGTCAAGTGCCTATGAAACAAGAAATAATAAATTAAATATTAAACAATTGGCATTGAGATGAAGTCCTGCATTATGTGACAAAAAACTTAAGATCAGTAATGATCTTCAGGTCCAGTTTGTTCATTAATGTTAGATGATCAGAGTGTTCTTAAAAACAATCTATTACATAAGCCAATTCAACAACTGAACCCATTAAAAATAAAAAAGTTTTCCATAACAGATCTGAACATGCCCTTACAATTCATTCACATTCTCAAGACTAAAAAAGACTCATGCTGATGCCATGCAATGATGCAATCACAAGTTTTAGTTAAAAAGTAGCAAATAACGAGTTCCCATTAGCAAAACGTCTTTAGTAATATAGGAATTCTCATGGAGTCTTTAGAAGGTTTTTGTACTTCATTTTTGTGGGTATTAAGTGATGTAATTTGGTTGGAAATTAAGAAAACGTTCAATGTATAGTTTACCTCAAAGAAGGTGCAACAAAAGAAGATGCAGCACTCTGAAGAATACTAACACCAATCAACCGAGTGAAGGCCGCCTTATCTTGCTCTAAAACATACTTTACAGTCGTCCCTGAAAAAACCAACGCATTTAAATCACAAAAGCTTTTCAATTTCCAAGAACATCATAAAGTTTAATTAATTTAGGAAAATAAAAAAGAAAAGAATACCATTTAAAGAGGCAATGCGATCTGATATCCAAGTTCTCGAAATCACAAGTACAGCAACTGCAAGGAGTTGTGCTCCCTGCTTATCAAGCACTGTGGGTACCTAAGAACGACCAGCAAGCAAAGATCAAAACTTTGTGTAAGAATGCAGTTTTCATTTGGCTCAGATATGTCAACATTTCAGATGAGTAATGGAAACAATGAAATATTTATAAATTCAAATAAAGAGCAGTAAAGTCCCCCCCCTCCTTCCCCCTTTTTTTATCAGAGTAGTGAAGTATATTAATAACTGAAGATATACTGACTAAAATATTTTGTTGCATTGTTAGCTTTCAATTTCCCCAACAGGCTACTCCCTTTTTATTATTTGGATAAATGAATATAGCCTTTTAATGTCCTCCATCTTAGATGATAAGACAAACAAAAATTTTCAGAACTGTTATATTTCAACCATTTTACAGCATGCTTAGATGGACACAACTTTGTTTTGAGAAATACTTTGAATTTTGATTTTAATCCTTGTTTCTTTACAGTTCAATACAAAATGGAAATACTTCAGATGTTCCTATGGCAACAAAAAGGAACAAGAACACTTTGAGAAGAACATAAAGATAAATGTCAAGAGATATATACATCTGGAATTGTTTAGTCACACATCAAGAAGTTGGACCTGGGCACTCACCCCTGAAGCTCAAAAAAACAAGATGATGACAAGCCAACCAATTGTGCTATAGGAACAACAAAGAAGGCAGAACATTGACTAAAAAAACTTAGAAAAGAGATTCTAAGTACAGAATCTGTTTCTTCAATTCCGAGATACACTACTTGCCCTTGGGTATTTTTGAACACGAAAATGTTTCATATGCTAAAAACTATTTTCAAGGAACTCAATATTTTATATGCAACAAGGAATTGGGGGGGGGGGGGGGTGTGGGTTAAGAAATCAGCATCTTTCGGATTTTTCTTCTGCCTACCATAGAGAGAAATCAGCATCTTTCGGATTTTTCTTGTGCCTAACATAGCAAGATGGCACAGATCGAGTACTAGGCAAACAATGCAGTACTTGGTTCATAATTTCCAGAAAACAACAAATTATTCTTATGTTGCTAAGAAATCAAGCTGGAACAGAATAAAATAAAATTACAGATAGCCGAACCCTGTTTGGTTTTTTCAAGTGCTATGATATGTTTTTAACTCCTCACTAGTTCAGCCTAGCATAAGAAACAAAGGTAACTAAATCAACTTAATTGAAAAACAAAAGCCTCCACTTAATTGAATAACAAACATTATTAGATTTAATTATATCAGAAAGGGAAAAAATGGAACACTCGTATTGATCAGCAATCAGTGGCTTATAATGACCAGTAACTAAAGGATCTTTTACAACTTCTTAGTCAACCTCATACCAGCCAGCATCATTACCAACATCAGTTATATAAATCATCACCATCCACCACTTTGTATGCATCACTGACCCTGCAATTATGCTCGCAGTGCTTTATCAACTAATCTCAGGTTCCCAGGGCAGTCTAATGCCTTCTATCAATGACGTGAGACAACCACAAGATCTTATAAATTTGAAAATCACCAGTAAAATGTAGCATTCCTATGGGGACAACAGAGAGACATCCAGAGACAAACAAGCAACAGCTGTGACATGTATTAAGCCAAGAAAGCATAGTGGAATCAATGCTTTTGAGGTCGCAGCTCTCGCATCACAAATCCAGAACTGACACCAACAAGCATCACCGCAAAACATTCGACTTTAAGCAGAATGCATATGAACACAAGTACCTTGAACATTTATGGAAGGTGAGGGTGAATGCAAGGTCTGAGGCTAATAAATCATTGCATAAAGTCCAGACGAGAACTTTAAAAAATATTACAGTAGAGAGAGAGAGAGATGTGTTCTTGCAGCTAAAGGCACTCACCAGTATTTTAAACATGGCAGCTACTCTCAACGGCAATAACCTTGGAGCAGTTTGGAGTTGTGGAACTAGGGGCAATGGAACATCATGATTCACAGGGGGGGATGCTGCTATTAGCTTCGAAACATATGATTGTGACTTTGAATTTGAGATTGAAGAATCCTAGATACAAGGTAACAACCAAAATTTGAAAATTCAAAGTTAGATCCAATAAAATAAAATAAAAAGAAAAGAAAAGAAAAAAGCAATTCCATAATAAAAGAACGTGTGATTTTTTAGCCCTTTCTTATGCACAATACCTTTTTTGCACTGGCAAATGCACGTTGAACTGCCATAGCATCACTTTGGCGTTCTGTTTCAGAAGGTTTCATCATATTGACCCCAGCTTCACCAAGAACTGCAGAGTCCTCCCTGAAGGTTCCAGAACAGTGTTATAAAAACAAATATTAGCAGTTCGTACAGTGAATAAACATGGACAATTTGAATCACCAACCCAAAAATCTAACCTCTTGTAATAAACCTGCCAGCCTCCTTCACCATCCAAGGACAGAACCACATCATGAAATGCCACTAGTGCAGGGCGATGGGATATGGTGATGCAAGATGTTCCCATTGCTCTGACCTTGGCACAGAAGCGCTCCTCCATGTCATTTGTCACGGCACTGGTGCATTCATCAAGAATAGCAAATTTGGGCTTATGGTAAAAGAGTCTGGCCATTCCCAATCTTTGTTGTTCTCCCAAAGATAGTTCATCACCCCAATTTATCTCTTTTTCAGATGGGTAACGATCTAATAAGTACTCAAGATCAACCTAGTAAAATGACAAAAATTTTCCACTAAAAGTCGATCCAAGTTGAATTTATGATTTCTTTAAGAGTCAAGAGATGACTGAGTACCATGGCAAGAGAGACTAAGTGAAAATGACACGGCTAAATTTCTTACATTTTTCAACAGTTCAACCATTTCACTGTGTGTCAGTGGCTCAGCCTCTTGATCTGCAGTAAGGGGATAGATTAACTGGTCACGAAGAGTTCCTACTGCTGTATATGGTCGTTGTGGCACATAGAAAATCTCCTTATTAAGATCAGAACCAAATCCAGGTTTCACAATATGGCCAGACACCAGTGGCCAAAGTCCTCCTAAAACTCGGAAAAGTGAGCTTTTGCCACTACCATTAGGACCTTCAAACGAGATTGCAAAACAAGTTCCAATAAGATTAAAACCATAAGCAGTATCCATGAAAATCATGTTTTGAAACATTTGTATTAAAACAAAGTTTAGAACTCTTCATGAAATTTCTTGTTATTCTTAGGGTATGAGAGAGGCGCACACGCACACACACACACACAAAGGGATGGCTACTGATATTGCTCCAGCAAATAATTGTCATTACAAAATTATTACAAGGAAGAAGGGAAGGGGTTCTCAGAAAAGAAAAACAAAAGGTTGGTTGCCATAAGCAACACAAAATGGAAAATAATGACGGATTGAATGCACAAACAATATGTAAAGTAAGAATGAAGTTTTGAAAACATTTATTTGCTAGCTACCCCAATGAACAGTCAGAAATAAAACTTATGTGAGGCACATACTTCAAAAAATTTTAAGTAACTCTGACGGGCACAACATGATAAAGGTACGGGTATAGGTTGATGTGTCCAAAGGCAACTGTAAGTGAAAGAGGAACTAATTTAAATTTAATGATATTTTTTCCCTTCTTCTAGATTAGTGAATGAATGATTTAAATGAAATTCCATGGCATGACCCCGTTTTGCATTCCTTGACAACATAATTTCCCAGAGTGTAGTGCTGGGGATGGAGACTCTATGCTGAGTAAAAAAATCCTTATATTATACACAAAGAACTTTTAAACAAAACAGTGAAAATCATGCTCACTTTTCCTAATGTGTGGATTAAACTAATCCAACCCTTAGATGCATGGTTTAGTCCATGTGCGAAGGACCCTTTGACACTCAAATATAACGACATAACAAAACATGTGATTTCTAGACTAAGGCACAGCTCACATTGTTAACGGGCTACAACAAAAAGTCCATTATATCCCCATATCAAGTTTGTCTTCAACCCCTAAGGCTTAAATAAACCTATTTTTCATCTTCAACCTTTAAAGCTAAAATAAACCTATTTTTCACTGTAATTTCATCTTCAACCCTTTAAAGCTTAAATAAACCTAATTTTCACCACCTGAAACCCTACACTTCAATACAAAATTTGTTCTTTAAAGCACTAATTTGAACTATGAAATATTAGGGCTTTTAAAGCCCATAAAGATCCATATGTGTTACTAGAAAACATTAATACCATAGCAATATATGTTTTGGGACAAGCATTCCAAAACATGGTACAGCATTGTTTTACGTTGATCCCGAAGCTTTTCCTATTCATTTCCTTAACAATAAAAAACAAATAAAACAAGCTAAAATTTAGATAGAGTAGAGTTCTGACAAGATAAAAAAATGTGCCATAATGCTCTTACACACGTGTTTTATATAATTAACTTGAAAAATAATATAAAGTACGGAACAAAAAGATTCTAACTGCCCAAGTAAAGAACTGGCACAATGAATGAAGAAACTGACAACTCATGTTTTTCGATGAATCATTTCTTCGGATAGAAGAAGATTATGAAACACTCATTCAAAATCTCACTTATAAAGATTAACCTGTGGAACACACTTCTTTTTTTTCCCGAGGAATTCGCCATAATACATCTAATATCATAAAAATAGAAAAAATTAATACAAATGTATTTTTTTATTGATGTTCGAAAGGAATTTACTTGTGTTTAGATACTCTCTATACAAATACCACAATTTTGGGTAAGTAGCGCACCACGTTCCCACTGTACCACAACAAATCGTGTTCCAAGTAAGATAGATTCAAACCTGATGGAATCAAACACATTGGAAAACGCAACTTGGATGGCTGGATTTCCTATTCCAAGAGTTCTCTACCACCAAAAACCTTAAACAGTGAGTTTTGTCCTTTTTTATCCCAAAAGTCTAGATTGTTCGTAATCAAGCCCTTGAGTATTGTCTGAAAATAAATTTTGAACACAAGGATTTAATATTTGACAATTTTGTATATGAATTCATTGACCAATTTTATCAAAACCAGTGATGTTGGGTGTGGTTTTTGCATAAATCCTTTACATCATGATTTCTCTCATCACTGGGCATAAAATTCAACCAAGAACACATTGAGGCCCCATTTGGGAAATTGGCTATTTTCGTTGGCTTTTTACAAAAAGATTTTAATCAATTCTCACTCTAAATGAGTGAATTGAACAACCACCCAAACTAAATCTCATGATTACATGAAACTACGGTTTGTAATTAATTTCAATTGGTAATCTAATCTGAACAAGGCTTGAACCAACTTGTCATAATAGATTGGGGCTACAGAAGTCCTATGATTCCATGTCTAATTATATAATTTAATTTTCACTCAAATATGCAGTAATTTTAACCAAGATTATCAAGAACAATATTATAGGCATTTTGATCATTTTAATGGGTGAGAAATGGAAGATATTTGTGGAGCTAACACGTGACATACAAGAACAGTTAAGTTGGATGGAAAATTTTGCATTTTAGTCAAAAAATCACATTGGGGTTATATGGTTATATTTGAATGTCAGGGGGTCATCTACACATGACCAAACCACAAGGGGGTAGAATGAATTTTGCCCTACTTTTTAAAAATGCCTATCAAACTAAGGAAGATAATGAAGAACTTGGAATGACACTTGGACATCAACACAAAACATATAAAGATGTTACCAAGTTATTTACTTGCCACAGACAGTAATTAAATCCACATAAAAAAACAAAATACAAATAAATACTCAGTCATAATTTGATTTTTCCACATGCTCAGTTATAGCTCTATTTATTTAAAACCCTCTGGATTCTAGAGCCTCTCTTCAAACTTTTAGTTTACCATTCATCTTACATTTGTTTAAATTTACTAAAACAAAAACTGCCAAGAACATTGCACAAATATTATCTGATAGCTTTATTTGATTTTTCAATCATTTTTTACTATAAACACAAGAAATGCATGACAAATACACTCTTTCATACTGCATTCATGTTCTTCAAGGATGAATTTTCACAACAGTTGACAAAGCTTAGGTTTGGAGCTCAATGACAGTTTGCTTACTTTTTGGAGAATTAGCTTTGAATGTCAGAAAATACCAGACTGAACAATTCCAATAGCTAGACTCAACTTTAAAAACCTTTTGTTTCTTTGGGTAGAAAACATTTTTTGGAAATCAATTTTTGTGCACTTTATAGCATTTGGTACGCTAGAAAACGAAAGTCAACCAAAAAAAAAAAAAAACCAGTGGATAGACGCAAAACAGTTTACAATAGCAATTGACCAAAGAAAAAAGCCAATGCCTAGCCAATACTAAACACAACATATAAAATGCAGAACAATTCATTTTTAACAATATTAACTAAGCTCCAACAACCAGTCAAACCCTGTAGCTCAGCCAACAATGACCCCACCTACTCCAGAGAGAGAGAGAGCTTACAATGAAGTATCAAACCCGTATTATGAATCCATACAAGAAATATTCTCTTATATTTCACGGTGGAGCAAAAGTTAACCGCATTTACAAAGACAAGCTGATGAAAAAATAACAAAATACATGCAAAAAATATGGATCATGTTCAAGTCAAAGAAAATACCTGTAATCAATAGATTAGATCCTGATTCAACCCTTAGAGTCAAATCCTCCACCAAAACATTACCAGTTGGAGTAACAACCTGTGGAAGGCACAACAAAACTATAAGAACGTGGGTAACACAAATTGATCCAAAACAGGGCAAGGTCTCCAATAATTTTTCAAGTACCTTCACATTATCAAACTCAATGTAATTAGCTTCACTAACATAATTCCTACTCCCTGTTCTTTGTAGAGAAGATGTATCTTGAATGCTTAGCTCTCTTGATACAATCATCAGTTCATGAATGCGATCAGCATAACCACTGCATATTATAAATGACCACAAAGTAAGGTACCAAAAGACAAACTGTCTGAGCATGCTTCATTCTTTCCACTATGTTCTATTGCCTTTAAAACCTAACAGGAAATTAGTAACTGCAAATACATCACAATAAATTACTGCAGGTCCATCAGAATTCATCAAAATTCAGCATAAAATACAGTTGGCATCTAAGGAGATTCATTCCAAAACAAAACACCTGTGTCCAGTAATTCAGTTTAAAATTCAACCTGCCTGAAATGATTCAGTCGCAGAAGAGAAAAAGTGAGCGAGAATCTGAACAATGAATTAAAGTATAAATTCTTCAATCCACCAAATTTGCAGATATTTGGTGATGAAATGAGAAAGTTATAACTTAAGATAATAACCATCTGAAAGTGTTTCACCCTAAACTGTTGAATATCACGTAATACCTAAGTCGATTAAGCCGCCTTTGACTAATGGATAGAGTTCCCAGGGACTGAAATAGTGATATTATAACACTAGTATGATATCTTAGATTGCTCAGCATCTCCGCCCGTCCTAAAGTTGAAGTATCAGGTCTTAGATCACCAGAAAAGAACGGCTCAATAATCAAGATAACGGCAACAGTAGCACCAAGATACTTTAGTAAGAAATCTTGGATCATGCCAAACCACCAATGGTCATGAAGAACAACACGCATATGCCGAACAAGAGTCTTAAACTTCTGCTGAATATGGGATTCCTCTCTAGTTTCACCACCATAAAAAGCGATACTCTCTGCATGAGTCCTTAATCGTGAGTGAACCTGCCTATACTCCCCTTCCAATTGCTGTTCTTTAGACATTAGTGTCCCAAATGAAGGAGAGAAGTTTCTGATCATGGCTCCTGCCCCTAAAACATAAGCCTGGAAAGAAAAAATTTATTTTGAGATGACAAACTACTAACTGAAATAATTATCATGATAAGTTTAAAAATCAATCATTAAGAGGAATGCAATGTTGAGCAATAGTTTTACAAAAGCATCTAATATCAACGCCCACAAATCAAGTTGACAAGTTAAAGTAGTCCAAGGATGCAGATTTACCAATATCCAGAAAACATATTTTGGGCTTGCATATGAACATAGGCGCCAAGTATAGAGCAGACCATCAGTGACTGCTGTGAGATCATCCTGAACAATATCACTCAACTCAGAACAGAACCTTGGTACATCACTTGCAATCCGTTGTTCAGGATTAGTTATCCGACCATCAACATGTGACATTTTGTAGTATACCATGTTCTGAAACACAGATAACAGATAAATAAACAACACAGAAAACAAATGCATTCATGGGAAAGTATATCCAGTCAAAAGTGACTAGTTCACCAAATTATGTGGCTCCATTGTTCTCTTCGTCTTAAGTAAGTTTGACCCATCAGTCTCATCCTTGTTATTATTGACTAATTGTCATCAAATAACAATTTTCATATATATCTATATAGAGAAAGAGAGAGAAACAGAGAGCAACAAATGAATGTTATCTATATGTACATATTTTGTTTGACCATCTAAATGTATGTGTTTATTGTTTGCTAATATGTGTGTGTGTCTGTAAAGCTCCAGATTTTTTGACTTCATTTAGTCAAACCAACCTCATTGAATTAAGATCAGCATCAGGCTTTGGCAAGCAAGCTCGGCGTCACGGACTGAGCGCTTGTCATCCTCCCGAGAAGTTGGCTCCGCGAGTGGTACTGCATACCCTCGTGCATTAAGCTCAAGGATCCAACCTAGGTGATGCGATAGAGATCTACTCTGTCTGCCTTGCTGCTCACACACTTATGTGCTTGCAAGATGCTTGATGTAGAACTCGCATTACTAATGAGTCAATACGTGACATGCTACCATCGCCAATCCCTAACACCCTCGTCAGGCTTGCCTTCATGCTATTCCCCTACCCATGGGAACCCGCCCAACGCAGACACCACCCTTGGCTCGAACCCCACAATGAAGGTGCTTGGTGTAAGTCCCACGTACCGTTCCAGCTACAATGCCCCTAGGTTGGCTTTGATACCACTTCTCATGGACTGAGCACTTGTCATCCTCCCGAGAAGCCGACTCCACAAGTGGTACTGTGTACCCCGTGCATTAAGCCCAAGGATCCAACCCAAGTGATGCGATAGGGATCTACCCTATCTGCCTTGCTACTCACACACTTATGTGTTTGTAAAGTACTTGGTGTAGAACTCACATTACCAATGAGTCGGTACGTGACATTAGGCTCAACCTGGGCTTATGTGATACCCCTATTTTCAAGCTAGGTTTGGACAGACCTTCAACACAACTAAACACATCCGATTTACACCCGTAACATTACATTATTTCAAAGCAAAAGCCAGGTTAGCTTGTGCAGCTGTCTCTGCACAGAGATTTCAAAAATAACCCATCCTCAGGTCAATTTCCACTTGAGCAGTGAAAAAAGTAGTAATGCTATGATTAACTATGAAGGCATAAATAGCAACTGGAGGGTACTTCTTATAGGAAAATTAGGCTACATTACTTACATGAGCTCTTTTGCAAAGGGATAGGTCTACAGCTCCCTATTGGTTACAGGTTTGCATTTATCATACAGAAGAACAAATGCAGATCTAACAAGTGAACAACCAACTGCCAACAATATGAGAGAACTTGCACAGGGCATTGAT
Source organism: Camellia granthamiana (assembly GCA_036172215.1). Taxonomy (NCBI): domain Eukaryota; kingdom Viridiplantae; phylum Streptophyta; class Magnoliopsida; order Ericales; family Theaceae; genus Camellia; species Camellia granthamiana. The sequence goes on along the minus strand of JAXFYN010000094.1, from coordinate 592,062 downwards.
TATGCCCACAATGCAATGCTATGTGTACACTCAGCACCATGTAGAGGAGAAATAACTGAACTAGAAAAAACAATTGGTGATGGGGAAAAAACAATCAATCCAACTAATCAAAAGAGATTAAAATAAGCAGCCACGGAAACAATAGGTATTGAACGATAGATATAGTAGTCTGCCAGTAACATTTGTGTCAATAACTACCTGAAAATACTGTGCATGAATAAGCTTTGTCAATATTTTTCTGAACCGCAGGCTTAAGGTCCCCGTTATGTACTTCGATGTAGAATGCAAGGTTGACTGAAGGAAACACAGCAGAAGATTTTCCAAAATCAGACGGAAAAAAGTTGGTACACGTCGAAGAAAAGCAGCACGGAATAGGAATCCTTGCACTTTTGCTAATCTATTGCTTAAAGCAGTTCGCAACACCTGCAAAAAGGTACAAAAAAGCAAACATTAAATTAAAGGCAGAACCAATCCTTTCCATGATTCTAACTCATGTTTTACAGATAATCGTAATCAAATGGAAAGATCAATTTAAGTTTTGATAGTTTCAGCCGGAGCGTAAAAAGACAAAAAAATTAAAACCAAACATACAAATCTTCAGAACCCAACAATAGATTCTTCCAATTAAAAATAAACAGAAAATTAAAATGAAACACTATCCATTGTCAAACTAGAACTTACATACTGTTTTTTTTACCAAAAAGAAAGCTTTATGTTTAAACAAAAACAACAATCTTATCCTTTTTCAATTAAATATAAAAAAAATAAAAAATAAAAAATAATTATGGTACATAACACTTACCTTATTATGAAAACAAAAGTAAAGATTCTAAAATTTATATTCTTTAGGTTGCCATTTGAACCAATGCATGATAGTGCACACCATCTTTCCAAAATTATTGCCTAATAAACCTCAAATGCATTCACAACTATAGATTATGTATTCCATGTCTGCCCTTATGAGGTCTGAGTTTGACATTATTTGTGGTCAAGGTGGCACATATTAAGAACTGGTGTGATCGAAAATTGAGTAATTACTACTCAATTGAATTTTGACTGTGATTTGGACTTCTAAATACACTGCATCTTTTAAATCTTTACACTGATCAATCAATGAAAATGTTTCTAACATTTTTACCCCCAAGCAAAATTACACTTGAAGAAGAAAATTAATTAAATTTCTTTCCAACCACCCAATTCTTTCCCTATCTCTATTATTCTTAATCTCACTCAAAAATCACAACCAATCTCATAAACTATGGTCATTGTTGTATAATTCATATTTATTTGAGTAATGGAGGATTCTAGTAACAAAAATGTGCATATTTTTCTACATAATTGGTGATTTTAAAACCTCTTTCCAGGTTAAAGCTTTGTTGAACCAACCAAGCCCAGACATACTTGATATGGTCAACGATCTTACTTGGCTAAGACCAAACAATCTTAGTTTTTTCAGTGAACCAAGGTCGAATGGAGCTTTTTCTCCCGTTTTCCAAAATGAAAGGATCTACATCAAACCACTCCCAAATAACTCTCATTCTCGAAAAACTCCCAAACTGTTCAAAACAATAAACAACATTTTACAATAAACTAATATCTGTAAACCCTAAAATTTCAAACTGGGAATTGTCAGCAATGGAGCAGTGGGCCAACCAGAGGTGGGTGGAGGACGATCATCGATGACAAGCTGGTCGGTGGTCTACAATGGTCTGACTGGCAGTGGGCGGCCGGATGAGCATTGGTGACCAGCCAGCTGGTGGTCTATGATGGTCTGACAGGTGGTGGGAGAATGGGTAGGTGTACAAAAAAAAAATGAGCATGATCTGAGGATGGGATTAATTTTGTTATAAATTGTTTGGTGGGTGTAGCGAGAGGCAGTGGGTATAGAGTTTCCCTTCTAAAAAAGGAAATGTGAACACTAAATTTACAACTTAGGCAAATGGTCTATTTACCAAAACCCCAGTGTTCCTATTATAATTTCTATGAGATTCTGATGCATTTTCTTCACATACAAAGGAAAAGCGTAAAACCAAATTCCAAGAATATCTTATAGATTATTAGTCTATCTACAAGTTTATTATGGTTTTCTTCTCCGACAAAGTATAGATACAGTTTTTCAAAAGATAGAAACATGTACAGCCAACAAGCACATATTTACAGAGTACCTTTAAATGCCACAAAACAGTCAAGGGCTTCAGCATTTAAAACTAACAAAATAAAGCCTTGCGTCCCAATCAATTGTGGTTAGCTACATGAATCTTTTTTTCCTCCATTTTGTTCTGTCAAGGGCCGTATGCTCAATTAAATTAGGTACCAAATGTTTGTATTCGCATTCATGTTCATACAGGATCCGACGGGGTTTTAACGTGTTGGCTGTCTAGCTACCTAACACACAATAGATGAAAGCTGAAATTTTGATGTTGGGGGTTTCATTCTATAAATGCTGAAATTTGCAGATCTTTTTCGCATGTTGGGCTCAGAGTTGCCAAAGAAAGAAAGAAAAGAAAGTGTAAGAGACCACTCTTTTATGAGTTATATGAAGTATTTGGATGGAAAGACATTGTAGGTCTTTGAGGAGGTTGAGCTTTTGATTCATTGTCTGAGGAAAAAGTTGCACATTTACCTGATTTTGTTGACAAGAGAGTCTGTCCCTTGCTGTTTTTTGTTGATTGCTGACTTTTGGGAGAATTGTATATACCTGTAGATTATAGTCAATATAGTTTTGTCTCGGTCTATAAAAGGTTGCATGGTTGCACCCTACCGTTGGCACTTAATAATTTTTTCCTTATAATGATGATAATAATAATACATATTAATATACTAGTTCTATAGGTAAATGCATTGCACTTACCAATCCTGTTTAACGTTTTTGATCATCTTGCAAATTTCCAAGCATCTTGAAATGTTTCTGTTTATTCAATTATAATTCTTGCAAAGTAAGTATTCAAATGAATATGTAATAGAACAAATATTAACAGCCCTTTCAACAGCATTCACAAAGGGAATAAAGCAGAAATCACCAGAAAGTAATGAAGGAAACAGAGCAGCATATCAAAGTCACCAGATATAGTATTTTGAGGAGACACTAGTTTCAGACACATGAGACACATAAATCCACTAAAAAAGCAATATGAGTAAACAGAACATAGCATATCTAAACCACAAAATGCAGGCATGGTCAAAAGAGGCTTACCACTATGCCCAATAAAGAGAGAAGATCCCTTGCCCCAATTCGCCCCATACGAGATAGAAGAATTGAAGCTAAAACCTGAAGTGACTTCAATCCACCTTTCTTTTTTTGCCTACTTTTCTTTACAATATTTTCATTCCCAACCACCTTCTCTAATTGTTCTTTATTATCACTGAGCCCATTGTAGTGACCAAAACAATCAGGCCTTTTGCCACAATATCTTGATCGCAAGTATGCAGGCTGTCCCACCAGCAACCACGACACAAGTAGCAAGTAGTATTGTTTTCCTGTAGAAGAAAAGAAAAACTATGGGTCCACCACTGACAGAATGAAAATAGAAGGATCATACTAGAAAAGGAGTCACTCAAAAAGATGGTTCCAAAGCAATGAATTTACAGTTGATGCCAAGGACCATCCTAAATTTAAACAAGTCTTGAATTGCCTCATATTAGGTTAAATCTGGACAGACTAAATTTTTTAAATGTTTTTAATTATTTCAGTAAATTTCGTCAAATCCTACCAGACTCCACAAATTCTCATTCAAACAAAAACTATTATTTATTTTCTTAGTAACAAATAAAGCTATCACTAAATAGCACCAGAAGAGGTGCAATACAAATAGGCATGGGCATACAAAAGAGACTGCCTTGAAGGTCACATATTTAGCCTGTAATGCAAGTAGTTGAAACAAAACCCTTCATTGGAAGCCATGAATACAAAAGAGCATACCATGCTTAATCTTGTGGACCAGGATCTCATCCTCCTCAATGTAGGTCTACACAATTATCTCTATACAGTCCACCAAACACTAGACATTCAAATTATGGCCCCGTTTGGCACCTTGGTTTTTTGACTAATAAAGGCAAAAAGCTACTAAAAGACCAAAAGGTCAAAATTACTAAAAAAATCAAATCAAACACACTAGTCATTCAAGTTTTTTAATACAACTAAAAAAAGTCATTCCCAAACACATTAACTTTTTTGTTATACTCAACAAGTTAAAAATTCACTAAAAATGCCAAACCCCAAACGAGGACTATAACTCATTTGTCTTGCTGTTGTTCTAATTCAATAAACGAGTCCAATACAAATCTGAAATTCACCAAAGTTTTGCACATATAGGTTGCGTACAGTTTCACATCATAGTTTAACAACAGATGCGTGATAATATATTCTGAGAAGTTATGTAATCCTTTGCATTGAAATGATTGAATGCAAGGTAAAAGAGCTAACTTTGTGTGTTTATGATAAAAAATAAAAAACAAAAAAGTATTGACGATTCTGTGTAGGCATGGCAATAGGTTCAAGATTGAGATTTGATTTCTAGTTCTTGAGTTTTTTAGTTTTATATTGAAATTTTGGATTAGTCAATGCTTCATTTAGTGAGAATCTCACTTGCATAGAGATATTTGCAATAGGGTTTTTTTCAATAAAATTGGATTCATGCCTTAGTCTACAATATATGTGCTATGATTATCTTAATGCGTTGACAGCCTTCCCTAAATTCAATTGTATGCTATTGGAACTATCAATGTTTTCATTCTAATCCTTTTACTTTGTTACCAACTACATGTACTTGCTACAAGGACATGCTATAAAGTTCAAGATCTACAGTATGTTTTCACAAGATCAAAGGTAGTCGCTTCTATGCCCAAATCAGAACTGGATCTCTAGAAACACTATGAATGATGGCCAGCGGTCAATACTATGTATTTATTAACCAATGGGTCATCTAAACATCTAATTATTCCAAACTTCCAGCCATGAAAATATCCATCATTGAATCCATTAAATATTGGGTGCTGAACTTCTATTTGCATGCATTGTGTTCTTGACAGTTAACTCACCCACTAGGCTAAAAACTTTTCACCAATCACAACAGTAAAATGATGAAAATTTGACCAGCCCTCCCTCGCTCTGCTGTTTGTCATTACCAACCCTAATGACTAGGGCTGGTTTTGGAACCAGCTTTAGGGCTTTTTTGTCTTTATTTTCCATTTTTAGACTAAATTTCCACAGAAAATTTGTTTTTAAAAAAATGAATGTCAATTGAAAAATAGCAATGAAGACGAAAAATACACCCAAAAATGCTGGTTCTAAATGACCCCTAAAGATCTCATCAATTATTCTCTCCTCACTACTATTTCAAAGATGAACACTTGAAAATGGTAGTAGATGGCAGCACAAGCTCATGTTAAACTTTTCTCGTATTCCACCAGTACAATTTTAACATACTTGAATGCAAGTAGTTTGAAATTTGAACACTTCTCCAATCATAAACTTCTCATATAGTTGAGGAGTATACAGGATATTGTAGGAGTTTCCTTGAGAAATATAATGATGAAGCATAATCCATGCTTAATAAGTTTTCCTACACTTAACTAACTGCTTTGATTATTAGTCTTATCATTGACCATCATCCAAGCCATACAGCAGCAACTGCCCGCTACAACTGTGCATCCAAACATGAAGTGTGCCCAGAGTGGGCTAGTCTATGATCAACAATTCATAGCAGTCGCCTAGATAATCTATGTCGCCTAGATAATCTATGATCAACAATTCATAGAAGTCACCTAGTTAATCTATGAGCAAAAAATTCAGCAATTCAATAATCAGTTTTTGAGTAGACAGGATTAGTTGCACTAGTAGCCGAGATCCATTTAAAGGGGTGACAAAGTCAAAATATACCAAAAAACATTTTCTTTACTACATAAAGACAGCACATTGAACGCCTTAGATATATAATGTGACGATAGAGCTATGTGACTCCAATGATAATATTCAAATGTTATGGGAATTCTAGATTTAGCATCAATAATAACACAATAGAACAGTCGGTACCAGAGTTATGGGAAGTCCAGACTTATCATTAATAATAGCAATAAGAGTAGAACAGTCAATACCTCCTTGAGGCCAAAAGGCTATGACCATGTTCAGTTAACTGCAATAGCTGAAGAGACGGCATAGATAAAGATGAACCTTCCCAAACCAACAAATATCAGTAGCTTGGATGGCTTCCTCTCAATTTCTGAAAAAACAAACACAACAAAAAAAAATTTTCATTGAAAACAACTTAAAATGGTTATTCCCACAACAGCCAACACAATAGGAACAAAGAAAAATAAAACAAACAAAATTCTTTCAGTGCAGATGTGGCAAACCATATACAAAAGACAGCTTCAAAGAGGCATCAAAATTACTATGATAATAGAGAAACATGTGTCGCAGCAAAGCATTCCCTTAATCACAAAAGTAGGCAACTGAGTGACGTCTGTTTACAAAATCTTCCAATTCAAAACATATATGACCATACAGAACATAAGTAACCAACCAAGCCCAGAAGACCCACACTGAAATGATGTTCGGTGCGGTTTTTTTGTATTCTATTGAGACGGTTCAAATGATTGCATATATATGATGTGGGTATTCTAGGGTTCACTCTGTCCGATTGGTTTCAGGATCGGATAGTTGTTTGAGGATCTTGATTACCCAACTGTGCACTGCGTTCTGAGCTTCGGATTCAGAGATAGATAGGCAGAGAAAGTGATGTCGTTGGGATTTTCTGTTGAAGATCAGGTAAGCGCAGTAGTTCTCTTCTTCTGTTGTTTCCTTGTTTGGTTGGTGAGAAAACTTGGGAAAACAATCGTAAAATCGAATTTGTTATTTGTCAATTGAATTTTAATTTTTTTTTAAATTTTGTTGCATTCTCAAAAGCAAAGGAGGTCGCGCCAACTTTGCGAAATGTTTTTGTTACTCTCATTAGTAGTTGAGGTATATGCTACAGAAGTTGCTCTTCCAGCAATAGGGTTATGCTTTTTCTAACCATATTTGCTAGGTGTTGGTCTAATTCAATTTTGTAATGGGTTACTGGCATTGTGCAGGGATGCATATTTACTTTGAAAGGATTGGGTATACTTATTTAATTTTGTATTCTGGATTTTCTATTTCTGTCTTAGTAAGGTACCATATAAATAAAGTCTGAATAGTTAGTTATGGGTTTAGACCGACTAGGGGGATGAGAGATTTTGACTCATTTATACGAGAGTGTGAGCTGGTGGATCCTCCTTTGTGCAATACCAGATTTACTTGGTCTAACCTCCAAGAGAATTTGGTATGCTGTAGACTGGACAGATTTCTATATTCCTTGGGGTGGGATGGGGTTTTTCCCAATTCAAGACAAGAATCGCTGCCTAGAGTAGTTTCAGATCATTGTCCTATTGTGCTAGAAAGTTGTCCATTAAAATGGGGTCCGACGCCTTTTAGATTTGAGAACATGTGGTTGGAGCATGTAGGTTTTAAGCGAAATTTTGAGGAATGGTGGTCCAATGCAAGTTGTCACGGTTGGGAAGGTTTTAAATTTATGAGAAAGTTGAAGATGGTCAAGGAGAAGGTAAAGTGTTGGAATAGGGAGGTGTTTGGGTCTTTGGAATATTCAAAAAAGGGAGTAATGAGTAGAATAGTAGAGTTAGATGAGTTGGAGACGCATGGGGGTCTAGATGAGTCATTGAGGAGGGAAAGATCTGAGTGTAGGTTGAAATTGGAGGAGCTGACTTTTAGAGAGCAAATTTTTTGGGCTCAAAAAGCAAAGATCAAATGGTTGAAGGAAGGGGACGTTAGTTCAAAATTTTTTCACAAGGTTGCAGATGGGAAAAGGAAAAAGAAGTTCATCAAGAGACTTGAAATAAGTCCAGGGGTTGTGGAGGATAGGGAGGATCAGATTGTCAGTGGCATTTATGAGTTTTATTCCCAACTTTATTCGAAGGAAGAGATGAGTAGACCGGGGATTGAAGGACTGGAATGGGGAACCATTGTTCCGGAAGTTGCAGCATGGCTTGAAAGGCCTTTTGATGAAACAGAGATTCAAGAGGCGGTTTTTGATTGTGAGAGAGATAAAGCTCCAGGTCCGGATGGTTTCTCTATGGCTGTCTTTCAAGATTGCTGGGAGGTGGTGAAAGGGGATTTGTTGAGAGTGTTTTTGGAATTTTATGAGTCGGGGATTGTTAATTTGAGCTCAAATGCCACATTCATCTGTTTAATTCCTAAAAAAGTCAATGCCGTTAGAATTGGAGATTTCAGGCCTATCAGTTTGGTAACGTCATTGTATAAGATTTTGGGCAAGGTTTTATCAAAAAGACTAAGGATGTCCTTAGGGGATACGGTGTCTAGGGTGCAGGGGGCTTTTGTGAAAGGAAGACAAATTTTAGATGTCGCCTTAGTGGCAAATGAAATAGTGGAGGAATATAGGAGTTCAGGAAGGGAGGGGCTTATTTTTAAGGTGGATTTTGAAAAGGCATATGACAATGTGGATTGGCAATTTTTAGATTTTGTAATGGATAAGAAAGGATACGGGGGTCGATGGAGATCTTGGATTAGGGGATGTTTGTCGACTTGCAATATGTCAGTCATAGTTAATGGTAAACCAGGGGAGTGTTTTAGGGCTACGCGAGGGCTTCGACAAGGGGACCCACTTTCTCCTTTTCTTTTTATTTTAGTGGCGGATGTTTTGGGTAGAATGGTTGATAGAGCTAAAGAAACAGGTCTTGTTGAGGGGTTGGAGGTGGGGAGGGATAGAGTTAGTGTGACCCATTTACAATATGCAGATGATACTATATTTTTTTCCACAGGGGATGAAAATCAGATACTTAACCTTTATTCGATCTTGAGAATTTTTGGGCTTATTTCGGGGCTCAAGGTTAATTTGGGAAAAAGTAGTGTGGTGGGAATTAATATGCAGCTAGGTCAACTTCAGAATAGGGCGTCTCTTTTAGGTTGTGGTATAGAGTCCCTTCCGATTAAGTATTTGGGCCTCCCATTGGGGGGTAATCCTAGAAGTGAAGCTTTTTGGACTCCAGTAATGGAAAAGATTGGTAAAAGGTTGGAAGGTTGGAGTAAGGCTTTATTATCTCGAGGGGGAAGGTACACTTTGGTTAAGACTGTTTTGAGCGGAATTCCTATCTATTATTTATCTTTGTTCAAGATTCCGGTTAAGGTAGCAAGGTCAATAGAAAAGTTGATGCGGGATTTTCTTTGGGAAGGTAGGGATGAGGGGAAAAAGGATCATTTGGTGAATTGGGAGGTGGTGTCGTTACCTAAGGAGAAAGGGGGTTTGGCTATTGGTAACATTGTAGCTAGGAATTTGGCCCTTCTTGGCAAGTGGTTATGGAGATTTCCACTGGAAATTGATTCACTATGGCATTCGGTTATAAGGAGCAAATACGGGATTCAAGACAATGGGAGGGATTCACGAGTGGTTTTACGAGGTAGTTGCCGTGCTCCTTGGAAGTCAATTTCTCAAATTTTCTCGTGTTGGTCTCGACATCTTTCTTTAAGGGTGGGTAACGGGGAAATTGTTCGATTTTGGGAAGATGTTTGGATGGGTCAATCTTCTTTTGCTGCAGATTTTCCTCATCTTTATCGACTGGCTCGGTCTCATAATTCTTCAATTGCTTCCATGGCTTGCTCTCTCTCAGCTCCAATTGCTTGGAATTTTGACTTTTCTAGAAATCTTAATGATAGGGAGGCTTCACAGTTGGTTTCTTTATTATCTAGAACTGATCACTTTTCTTTATCTCCTCTTTTGGAGGATAAGAGGGTTTGGGCACTTCATTCGTCCGGAATATTTTCTTCTAAGTCTTTTTTTGATTACATCATCGATAATGCTCAAATCTCTCAATTTCCTTTTTGTAAAAAAGTTTGGAAGGCTTGTGCTCCTTTAAAGGTTAAGGTGTTCATGTGGGCCTTGGTTCATGGGGGTATTTTGACAAATGATACATTGCAGAAAAGGAGACCCAATCGTTTTTTAAATCCTCAGTGGTGCATTCTATGTTGTAAGAGCGGGGAATACGTGGATCATTTATTCTTGCATTGTCCAATAGCTTTGATGTTATGGCATAGATTGTTTTGTGTTGGAAGTGGTATGTGGGTGGCGCCGGAAAAGTGTGTGCATATGCTCCTTATTGATTTTCAAACATTTGGAAGATCGAAGAGAGCCAAAATTTTATGGACTTGTGCTGTCTTTGCCACTTTTTGGGTGCTATGGTGGGAGCGAAATCAACGGTTGTTTGAAGATAAGTTTCGGGAGGTGGATTGTTTATGGGATCATGTTTGTCACTTATCTTCTTTTTGGGCGTCGGGGAACTCTTTATTTAAGGGAGTTCCTCTTTTTTTGTTAGCTAGAGATTGGTTGGCAGTGTGTGCTTTGTAAGCTTTTGCTTGTTTTTAGCCGGTTAGGGGCTTTTTTGTTTGTCTCTTCATTGCTTTGTATTGTGAGGATGCCTCATCCTCCTCCTTCTCTTTCAGTTTTATTAATAAAACTTTTGTTGTTCATCAAAAAAAAAAAAAAAGTTACCTGGGTTGTGTCTAATTGTGTTGAAAATTGGCAAATTAACCGGTTCCAGACAGTGGTTATCAAGTTTTAAAAGGGTTGTACATTCATCATAAAATTGGGGTAGGTAAGGTATTTACAACCATTTAATGATTGTTATGAAAGTCAGAGCAATTACAAGATAGAGATATTTATTTTCTTTTTGACAAATAAAAGTCTATTATTAACAGAGAAGAATCAAGGTGATGCTAACAAATACAATGAAAAAGAATCAACAGAAAACCCAAACCTAAACACGAAGAGTATCTAAAAATCAACAAAAGCAAACAAATCTGGGACACTCTCCCCAAAACCAACTGTACCAAATCACCAAAATCCGATCCTTCATATGAGCCGCCAATTCATTCACCCCCTAAAAAATATGCCAATTACACTATGACCAAATCATCCACGTCAAACACAGAGGTGCCAAAGCCTACGTCTTCCTAAGCCCCTGGCCTCCAGCTGTGAAAAACACCCTCGGCACTCCCTTGTTGCACCCAAACCATTTCAAACATAGAAAAAATCAACACTCAAAGCTGATATGCCACCAAACAATGAAGAAGAAGATAAGACAAGGACTCCGCAACCCCACGATACATACAACACCAATTGACCATAATCTGCCGTTGCCAAATAAGATTATCAATTGTGAGAATCCTATCTAACGCTTCCATTCACGCAAAGAACGCTACATGAGAAGGAACTCCAACAATCCAAATACTCTGCCACGGAAAATGAGTATCTACACCTCCCACCAAAACTTGGAAAAAAGATTATTCCAAAAACACTCCCTTGGATCATTCCAATTCCTTTATTGGATTGTTTGATTTGCTAGATATTAGAACATTACTTGTTATTGGTGTAGATGGGTTGAGATTAATTGTTGTGAGGAGTAATGTAAGGTTGAAAATTTACAGTTTTTCAATTCTACTGGAACCATATTTGAAAAATTAGTATCACAATAAGCTTTTACTCTAGTTTCCAAATTTTTGAATTTTTGTTATATATCTATTATTTTATTTTATATTTTACCTTTTGTTTTGGTTAGATAGAAAATAATATGAATTGAAAAAGTTGAAGACTAGACAATATAAGATGCCTAACCACATACCCTCAGGCCATCAAGGTAAGAGGCATACCCTTGACAACACTGGATTGCAGGGTATCCATATGAAACACAAAAGAACAGATTGAATCTGTTTACAATTAAGAGGTCCCCTAGATGACTCGCTACATGCAGAGCCCACTAGTAAGATGGGTCCAGAGCTACCAAAGTGTCCTGAACACTACAAATCTGGCAAAGCAATTCTTAACATCCTGATTATCATATTGCATCATGTAATTTTGAGCCCACTAGTATGATTTTGGATACATTGGAGCAATAATGCAATTATTGAAGCTCTTATCCATCTGTAATCATCTCAGAATCTTTGGGTGGGCATTTGAAATCATTCATGATAACATTGGATTAATTTAGGAGATGAATGACTTGGAATTTCTTGAGTTGAGTACTTGTGTATGTTTTTCTTCTTATTATTTCCCATTATGAATTTATGATATATCATCAGTTGTCTGAATTTATATAAATTAGTTGAATGACACAATATATAGGTATCACTTGATTAAGTAAACCCATATAAATTGGAATAGCATACTAGTTAGAGAACATAATTACGAGAATGTTATTAGTTACTCTCTAAAAAACTTAAATTTAATATTATTATTTTTATCTAGTGTATTTAATTAAATAAACTAGATAGTTTATTTGGTTTATTTAATTAAATGCCACAATTTACAGGTACCGTTTAATCAAGTTAAACTCGTAAATTAGACACGTGAATGAAATAAATTAGTCACAGTTATGTTTTTAACTTTTTACTCATAATAGAAGTTCCAGGTATGTTGTGCTCGACTGTTGCTGGGGATTGTTATTGTACAACAAACTATACATGCAAAGAAAGCCATAGTTGCTGGTTTGAAGCTTACAAGTACAATCTTTGATGTTGTAGAAGTTTGTACTACTACTGACTTCTACACGTGATGGAGCATGGTTAGCAACCTTGGCTTCGGTAAGGTAGTCTAGTTAACCCCATTTCTTAGTGGAGCATTATTGGCGCGCGCATACATTTTCTTTTCTTTTTTTTTGATCAGCAACAAAAGAAGATTTTATTAAAATGGAGAAAAGAGAAAAAATGAGTACAAAGTCCTCAAAAGCAAAAACCAAGGAAACCTAAAAAATGACACATGGACTTCTAATCGCTAGAAATCAAAAAAAGCAGGATTCCCTTAAATGGGGGAGCCCCGAGGGCCAAAAAGATGCCAAGAATCTGATTTTCTCCCACATCGAACAGACATCAATGCATTTATCCTCAAAGATTCTCACATTCCTTTCCAACCATATGACCCAAAACAGAGTAGAAACTGCACAAATCCCCAACATCTTTGCCTTTTTATTTAAGCCCAAAAATCGAAAATCAACAGAGAGCATTGAACTACATGATTCAGGTGCCACCCTAGCTAGACCACCCCATGAAAAGAACTGCTGCCACAAACTCCTTGTCACTGGGCAATGCAAAAAAAGATGATTTAGAGTCTTCCCCCTCTCCCTTACACATAATGCACCATTGAGGAGAAAGATAATGATTAGTCCTGCTCTTTTGAAGGACATCATTGTTCAAGATGCTTCTATGAACCAAAAACCATTAAAAAAAAAAACTTCACTTTGAGAGACGCAAAAGACTTCCAGATTCTTTTGTGAAGAGGAAAAATGGGGACATTTGGCTTCTCAATGATTTTTTCGAAAAAAGATTTGCAAGAAAAAACACCGGAGGAATTTAGGACCCAAACCAATTTATCATTCAAGGAAGAAATCAAAGACAAATGCTCAATACGAGATAACAAGGAAGCTAAATCCCCAATCTCCCTATCAGTGAGATTTCTAGAAAATCTAACATTCCATGCAATTGGAGCCAAACTAGGACATGCCAACAACACAATAGAGGAACCATGAGAGTTTGCAACCCTGTAAAGACCCTGGAAATCCCGAGCAAGAGAAGAATTTCTAACCCGCATGTCCTCCCAAAACAAAATTGACTCCCCATTTCCCACCCTAAGAGAGAAATCTAGAGAAAAGAGGGAAAATATGGGATATTGACTTCCAAGACGATCGACAATTATCCGTCAAAACCACATGAATAGACCTACCATCATCATGAACCCCATACTTGTTTTTAATAATAGAATGCCATAATAAGTCACTCTCCAAAGGGAATCTTCATAGCCACTTTCCCAGAAGAGCGAGATTTCTTGCTACAATATTGGCACACACTCTCGGGAGTGTCTAGTCGCTACTTGCTACTATAGGTCTTTGATTGATAGGTTACCATCTCCATAATGCTTAGTTGAATCAATCATTTCATTGCAGATTTTTTTGAAAGGCGTGTTTTTTCATGTTTGTATGATAGTGCATGAAGAACAGCTAAGAATTCAAATATGATTTCTCAAATGCCAATAAAAACTATCCATTTGTGCTCTCTTCTTATGCATGTACTTTTATAGACATGAAATTGGTGATGTGTTCATGGGCAATTCACAAATTGACATGCATGTATCCATGTTAACTTAAGACATACTGGCCATCTGCCAAATTTTCCATTTTGGGTTATACATGCTGTGCTCTTCCTTAAATTTGTAGCACAACCAAATATGAAGTTTGTTTATCTGATTTGGAAAATTCCCACCATACTGGAGTAATTTCCTGGTGGATTCAGGAGACAATTAAAGGCTCAACTTATGTTGATTACCCTATTTCTTAGTGTTTGTCATCTTAATTTTAATTATTTCAATAACCCGACCTCATGTAGAATGAGTAGAGGGCAGGCATGCTTTTGAATTTTCATCAGATTTATGAAATTTAAAATGTGCAACTCTGGGCAAAAGTATGCATGATGGTCAAAGCAATAGAGGGTGATTTAGAGTATCTGTTGTATGCAGTTTTCATCATTTGATGTTTTAACCTATTGAAGTCAACCAGAAAGGGGATAGTTGGCACTTGGCTGGGAGCCATTCCTCCAAAGTGTCTGGGTTCGGGACTGCCCCCATGGGGCTAGTACCCTATTGATAAATTCAGATGTTTTCTTGATATATGGTGGTACCTGTATCCAGGACTTTCGTTTATTGGTGGCAAAAACCTTATCTAGGTACACAAATTTGTTTCCTCATTTTTCTTTATTTTATCACAATTAAGCCTTAAATTTAAATGCAACTGAACAAAAGTGACCCTAATGTCAAGCCTCAAACATAAACTAAATTTAGCACATCAACAAACTTCAACAATTAAACTCAAAAGTGACCCTAATGTCAAGCCTCTAAAGATAAAGGCATTTCTTAAGGAGAAAGGTAAAATTAATGATGCAGAACTACACTGTTGGAGAAAGGTAAAATTAATAAAGGCATTTCTTAAGGAGAAAGGTAAAATTAATAAAGGCATTTCTTCCCTATTCTCCTAAAATTAAATTGGCTTGGATGAATTGTCAACCCAGACAAGATTTTCAAACATTTATGAAATTATTTGTTCATGTCTTAAGGAGAAAGGTAAAATTAAAATAAAATATAATATTACAAAAAATAAAACAGTTCAGGAACATTAAACCCAAACTGTTCTACAACTGTAGCATCCACTTAAGAATGAATCATGATATCCACCTCACAAGCTGGGTTCAAATTCTAGAAGATCCTTCTCAGCAAAACCATAAAGAACAAAATAAGAAACTCATACCCAAGCAAGTCCATATACACTTTACATAAAGACCTAAGCATCAAAGATTTACATTCAAACCTAAGCATTAAGAAGTTTGAGATAATCCAATGCCTCTCATATATTTTGAACTTCCTTTCTATTTTTTGACAGGGTAAAACAGATTTGATTTCGTATTGGTAGAACGCAAGTTTAACTAGATTAAGGATGTTGATGTGCTTTAGTGGCAGATAATAAGGGGATTGCATAAACATAGAAAACTACATGAACTATGGATAATAATTAATAAGCAGGATTGGGTAACCACATAAGCATATAGATGAGATCAAATAAAATAAACATGTCTAAGGTAAACTATAACTACATAAATCTTAAATAACCTAAATATCAAAATTAGTGCAAACACTAAACAGGGTCTAAAATTTGATCAAAAAGCAAGAGACCCAGATGATCAAAACCCAAATATATGCATGAGAAGATCAGAGAACCCAGAATAGCAAACATAGCAAAACGTTTATTAGATATGGGTAAAATCCAAATTATAAAAAAGAAAATTATTCAAATAAATATAAAATATATGTGCGACTACATGAACCAGAAACCAAAAACCAAAATCGATGAGAGAGAGAGAGAGAGAGAGAGAGAGAGAGAGAGAGAGAGCAACCAGAAACCAAAAACAAACCCTAATCGGATTTGAGCAACCAAAAACCAAAAAAATCCTAAATCGATGTGTATATCTAATATATATATATCTATATATAACAAAACATAGGGTTTAGGGTTTCAAATCTTACTTTTTGGTGGAGATCAACAGAAAACAGGGATGATCGCCGGCGATCTTCGATGTGTGGAGCAGTTCTTCGTCATTCGGCAGCGAGAGAAGAGAAGAAGAGGAGAGCATCGTTTCAAAGGAGAAGTGTTAGGTCTGAACTCAGAAATATATACTGGCATTTTCGTAATTTCTTAAGTTTTTGGAGAGCATTTACGTCATTTTGTCCCTCCAAATCAACTGCACGCTTAAGCTAAATTTATAAGAACCCTCGGAGCAACTTTCAGATTTAAACCGAAAATGGCTTAAATTAAGCTATAATCTATGCCTTAGAGCAACTCCAACCACACTCTTTATTTTTCACTACCTAAAGTATAAAAAAAATACTCTTTATTTTACCAAATTAGTTTAGCTATTGTGTGTTCCAACCATACTCTTTATTATCATTAGTCATTCAAACTAACTTAACTAATTTTGAAAATAAACAATGCTATATATATTACTGTATTTTTCATAAAATGCCACATACGCACCAAATGCTAATATGGTTGTCAATGTGACATTTGCGATAATATTTTTAAAAATAATATTTTTTAATATTAGTTTTAAAAATATTATAAAAATTAATTTTTAACTAATATTTAAGTTGTTTTATAAAATGTATAGTATGTCAATATATACCAACATATGAATTTTGTGGAACCATTTGGAAGGGGAAGGGAGGGGAAAAATAAAAGAAAACAATAAAGAATTTTTAAAAAAATAACAATACAACGGAAATTGTAATTTATTAAATTAAGAACCGAAAGAACACAAATTAACTAATCATGGAAATTACAAAGGTCAATGAATAAAATAAGAAAGAAAGAAAAAAAAAAAACCATAAATAGCAAAGTTAGGAATAAATTTCAAAACAAATAAACTATTTCTAATTCAAATTGTTACAAATCTCCATATTGATGCCACAAATGCTCAACTAGGTCTGCTTGGAGTTTAGAATAAGTTTGTCTATCTCTGATGCGATGATGATTTTGAATAAATTCATAAAGTTCGGGTGTGCGCTCGTGCGACACTGCTGGAGGGAGACTTTCATCAATTGCCACATTGTTTGGGATCTTCAATGTAGATCAGTTGAATGTTATCGTCACAAGAAAACTAAACCCCCAATATATAATCATATAATACACATAGAAATATTAATTTATTAGCAAAGCCTGCAACAACAAATGCAAACTTCTAAAGAGAACCAAATCTAATCTTGGTAATAACAAAAATTGGTTCAACAGAAATTGGCATGGGGGACCTTAGGCCTATCAGAAACAAAATTCACTTGTCTAACAGCCTCATCATCATCATCATCATCATCATCATCATCATTCATCCCTTTTCAACTGTGTTCACAAACATGATCTATGGTATTCCTAAAGGAAGTATCTTCTCCATCCGTATTCAATATAACCTTTGGTCAAGTTGAACCTCCCATTACAGTTCCCATCATGGGTCATATATATTATTCAAGGTGGGTCCATGAGAACATGTAACTCCGCCGAGGTTGTAACAGAAGTGCCAGAGAATCAATTTGGGTTTATGCCCGGCAGGTCAACAATGGAAGCGACTTATCTTTTGAGAAGAGTAATAGAAAAGTACAGAGAAAAGAAAAGAGACATTCATATGGTGTTTATCGACCTTGAGAAAACATATAATAGAGTGCCCCGAGATATAATTTGGTGGGTGTTAGAGAAGAAAGGAATGACAAAATGTTACATTAATGTGATTAGGGACATGTATGAAGAGGTGGTGACCACTATTAGATCGCCTGCTGGAGAGAAATAAATTTCCTATTACTGTTCGGTTACACCAAGGATCTACCTTAAGCCCTTATGTTTTTGCTTTAGTTATGGATGAGTTGACGAGAAATATTCAGGATGACGTGCCATTGTGTATGCTTTTTGCAGACGATATCGTGCTAATAGATGACACTAGAGAAGGAGTTAATACAAAGTTGGAGATTTGGAAAAAAACTCTTGAATCGAAAAGATTCCGGATAAGCAGAACTAAGACAGAGTACATGGAGTGTAAATTTAGTAACAGTAACAATGAAAGCAGAGGAGAAGTGAAGATTAAGAACCAAGAACTTCTTAAGGGTGAACATTTTCGTTATTTAGGATCGATTATCACAACAGCGGGGGAGATTGATGCGGATGTGGCCCATAGGATTAAGGCGGGATGGTGTAAGTGAAGAAGTGCGTCTGGCGTACTGTGCGATAAACGAATACCCACTAGACTAAAAGGTAAGTTCTATAGAATGGCTATTAGACCCGCGATGTTGTATGGAACGGAGTGTTGGGCAACCAAGAAACAACATGCAGATAAGATGAGTGTGGCTGAGATCAGGATGCTAAGGTGGATGTGTGGCAAGACTAGACAAAACAGGACAGAATTAGGAATGAGTGTATTCGGGAATAGATAGGAATAGCACCGATAGAAAATAAGTTGAGAAATAATCGATTGAGATGGTTTGGTCACATTCAACGGAGACCAACAAACGCAGTAGTGAAGAGATGCGATGCTGTAACGGTAAAAGGGAGTGTTAGAGGATGGGCAGGCCTAGATTAACGTTGGCTAACGTTGTGAATAGAGATATGGATCTACTTAATTTGACTAGCGAAATGGCCTTTGATAGGGCCGCGTAGAGAAGAAGGATTCATGTAGCCGACCCCATTTGATGGGACTTAAGGCTTAGTTTAGTTTGGTTTGGTTTGGTTTGGTTTGGTTTGGTTTGGGTCCATGAGAACATGTGGAGTTTTTAAAGAACTATCCATGTTTCTCCCCCATTTTCATTCCCATTCCCAAACTCTTTTTTCACTTTATATTTATAATTTGTATGAATGCCAACAAAAACACATGTCCTTCCATGTTTCTCCCCTGTTCATTTCATTCCCAAACTATTTCACTTTCGAAAAATTCCCATAAAATGGATTGGAGAAAGAAGGAACAAACGAATGAACATATGTTTAGAACTGAGTTTCTATGCTTGCATTTAACACCTACTTAGTAGAGTAGTGGTTATTAAAGTCGAGGCACATCTCCCACATAACAAAAATAGGAGGCCTTTTTGACATTTTTCATTGAACTATAGTCACACAATGAGTTCTCAGTTTCAAAGATTACTTGTCAATCAGAGACTATTACCTAAAAGAAAGAGCAACTCTGAGACTTAATTGGCTATATCCCCCACAGGAGCACCCCAACCAATACAGAATAATGAAGTACAAGCATCACTACAAATAAAGGAAAAACATGATAATAGGCTCATAGCACACCTTGTAAGAACAATGAGCAATATGAACAGCTGATTAAATTTCATATAATATTGTTCAAATACTATGCAGAGGGAGAGGGAGAGGGAGAGTTTATCCATCCAATTATCCTATTGCATTCTCTCATAATGAAGCAAGACAAGATGACTATGTTGAACTTAGAGAAACATTTTTTTTCAATGAAGTAAACATATCAACCATTAATATCAATAATGTTGACAACTGTGTCTGGTTTCAGTTCCAAATTTCTAGGTTAACTTAAATGATACTCAAACAAAAACTTACATAAAGAAAAAATCATTTAAATAGCAAATCAAGCACTGTAATAAATTTTATAAGCCAAATTACAAGTTCCAATCATTCAGTGAATCTCAATAAAAGCTCTTCTCATACCACTTAGAATTACAAACCAGCCAAGATCAAAAGATTCCCATTAAAAAAAATTCCAACCAAGTATTTACTAACAGTTGTTGGTGACAAAAGAATGCAAAAAATCTATATTTATGAAAACTAAAATTCAATATGAAGCTTTGGAAGTTATTAATAGAGATATACAAAAAAGTCTCAAACCTTGAGATGCATGAAGTGGCATGCATGCAATCCAATTGAAAAAGATAAAGAATCACACATCAAACAAAAAGAATGTGTTTCAAGGAAATCACTGACCAATGATTTGCAGGTTACATGTCCAACATTAGTTTATGAAATTCAGGGCATAAACATTGAAAGTTTATGACATAAACTACAAACTAAAAACTAATAATATTATCCCTGACCTATTTCATAAACTAAAAACATTGAAATCACTGACCAATGATTTGCAGGTCCTGATTCATAAACTAATTTTATCTCTATGTCCTGATTGCTGATCATTGAAAGTAAAATTCATAAACTAAACATCATCTATATTCAAGGAAACAAGGTAACACCACCTCAAAATTTCACAGAAATTTTACTCAAAACTCAATTGAAACACATAAACATAACCTGCAAATCAAAAAACTAGATAAAAGTAAAACAAACCCAATTTGATCTTTCCCAAAACCCATCAAATTGGCGTCTTATGATAATTGAATGTAGGAAAAAAAAAAGATTTCAACCAATTAAAATCAACAATATTTTCACATACATGAATCTAAACAACTGTAGCAGCAGCATACAAGACTACCAATCTCAGATACATACATGTGAAAAACAAAGAAAATAATGCAGATAATAGACGAACAAGAATGGATGGGGGTTGGAAGATGGGTTTGGGAAGGGGCTTTCGCAAAGATGGGTAAAAATGGGGTTCATAGAAGGGGAACTACAAATCAAAAGGGAAAAAAGGATTCACAGATAGGGGTTTGCATAGAAGGGGAAGACAAAGAGATAGAAGGATCCATACCTTAAGGAAGAGGTCAGATGGAGGGAGTTGCAGACGACGCTGGAGGAGAAGATCGATTTCGCGCTGAAGTAGAGGATCGATTTCGCGGGAGAGACTTCACTGTAGAGTTTGGAGAGCCTTCAATCACTCTCCAATACCAATTGTAGCCAGCGGAGAAGGGATCAGGACAAATTGGAAGCCCTTTAGCCAGTCCATTGGAGTAAGAATATTAGGGTAATGTTACCTAAAATACCTAACAATATCAATATGCCTCTTGGATTATAAGTTACTAGACAGTCAGCCGTGCTATGTAGAAATAATTATGATTATTTATATTTGTTTTAGATTTTTTTTAATATATAAATTATGTTTTTTAAGATTTTTTATAAAAATAATTTAACAATTTTATCACTAACCATAGTATATAAGAGAAGTTAAAAAAAGTACTGCAGTAACTATATACAGATTGTATCTATAATTATTTATATGAGGACATTTTAAATGCTGATTAGGGGATTTTGACTAAATCAATAAATGCAGGCATGTGGAAAGACATGTAGATTGAAAAAAGTTAATAAATACTGACCAGGAGATTTTGACCAAATCAATAAATGCTGAGTTTTTTTTTTTAATAAAAAATTTAGAAAATTCAAATTGAAATATTGAAGCTCCCACAGGCCTTGGGGGTTAAAAACCTCCTTTTGTTTAATATATAGTATAGATATCAAACACACTGACATAACAATTTTAGCCAAAAGTTGATTTAAGCTGAAATTTTTTTTACCAGACAGACACTTTATTGAATTTGTTAATTCTATTTACTGTTATCCAAAGTGATTGAGACCGCCTCCAATTATCACCCCACACATATGTGGAGGCTAGTGATTGGAGGAGAAGAAGAAAAAAAAAAGAAAAAAATTGGCCAATCACAACCAGAGGGGGGCGTGCCTCTGTGGAGGTCCAAATCATTTTTCTTACTGTTATTTATCTATTTTGGCTAATTATTTTGTTTACTGTTATTTATCTATTTTGGCTAATTATTTTGTTAGTAACTTAACAAAGTGCAAATCTTTTTGTTATTGGGAAACTTCTAATAACCCATATCAAAACTTTCTAAAATTTTTAAGAGAAAAAAATGAATTTGTCAAAAAAAACTTCAAAAATATTATAAAAATTATAGCCAAATACCATGTTTATCTATAATTCACAATTATACCTAGTTAACTATGAATTAAAATAACGTTGATTGAGTGTCAACCTTATTTATGATGAATGCCTAACCACCCAATCAATGACTTTAAGCCCTATTTTGAATGAGGCCTCAAAATTTTCTTTATCTACAAATTTAATAATTAGAAATATATTAATACTATAATGACACTTTTTTATTATATTTTACTAGCATATCAACCGTGCTATGCACAAGATAACATAATATAATATTTATTAAAAATACGATAATTATATTGAATCTTTTTTATATTTTGTCTCTCGTAAATAAAATTTTATATATAAATTTAAACGTTTTATTTCAAATGTGCCTTTACTATAATATATAGGATAGATAGATTAAAATTATTGTATTGACAATTAATAATTAAAATTATACTTGATTATAAAAAAAAAAAATGACATAGTTCTAATACTTCATTATTTTGGAATAAAAATATACGAATTTTAAAAAATTATTATATTAGTTTTTAAAAAGAAAATAATTTTTAAAAAAAATTAAAAACTTAATGATGAAGAAAGAAATCATCGTAACATATAAAACCACTAAAATCATCGTTAAACCAACAAATCATTCAAACAAAAAACGGTTTAGCTTAATCAATTAGGTCAAAAGACTAACCAGCTTACACAAAAATTAATTAATTAACACTTTTAAATTTTATTATATTAAAATTTAAACTGTCACTAAATATGGAAAGCAATCTATTAATTTAAATTTAAAATTGACACAATATAAATTTAAAATTATAATAATTTATCTCGTAATTTATAAGTTTTAAATACAAATTTGAAATTATCATAATTATCTCATAATTTTTGTATTAAGGAGCAGTAAGAGTGACATTGAGATTATTGATATATCTATATATTTTATAAAAGAATACTTTTAAGTAGAGATATTATGAGAGTTTCAAAATCCCATAGAAAATTATTTTTAAAATCAAAACCTCTATGTAGGATTGTAAAAATAAAAGTTAAATGGAAACTAACCAATGGAAATTTTCTTAATTATTTAAAATTAATAAAATCAAAAAAATAATTGAGATATTGATCATATGGCTTCTCACTAAAGATCTCCCTATGCTTAGATAAATGGGAGCGTAAGATTCACTTTATGTAAGTGAAACAATTCACTTTTTCCTTCTTTTCTTGATATGGGATTATAAAATAAAAGTTAAATAGAAATTAGCCAATGGGACTTTTCTTAATTGTTTAAAAGTTAACAATTGTTTCGGAGGGAAGTTTATTTCGAATAGAGCAATCTTAGCCGTTTAATCTTTAATTAGGTCAATCTTTAATTTATTTCGAATCAAACAAATTTAACTAATATATTTTGATAAAACTGCTAAAATCGCAGTTAAACTAGTGAATCAGTCAAATCGAAAACGGTTCACCCTATCCGCTAGGTCAAAGGACCAACTAATTTATACAAAAAATTAATTAATTACAACTTTTAAATTTTATTTTGATTTTAAAATTTAAATTGTGTTGAACTAAAACATACACAACACTACAATATTAAATGGGAGCATAAGATTTATATAGTAAAACAACTCATTTTTTCTCCTTTTCTTGATGTGGAATTGTAAAATAAAAGTTAACAGTCGTTTGGGCAGGAAGTTCATTTCTAATTAAGTAATCTCAGTCATTCAATTTTTAATATGGTCAAACTAGTTTGTTTCAAATCAAACAAATCTAAGCAATATATATTGATAAAACAGTTAAAACCGTAGTTAAACCAGTGAATCAGTCAAACTGAAAATGATTCAACCTAATCGACTAAGTCAAAAGATCAACCAATTTACAACAAAATTAATTAATTAACACTTTAAATTTTATTTTAAAATTTAAATCATCTTAAACGGAAGCATGTACAATACTATAATATTAAATGAGAGTATAAGATTCACTTTATATAAGTGAAACAACTCACTTTTTCTTTATTTTTTCGATGTGGATTCTAATTATTTTACAGTTAAATATTATGAGAGTTTCAAAATCTCATACAAAATTATTTTTAAAAACAAAACCAATTGTAAAATAAAAGTTAAATGGAAGCTAATCAATAGAGATTTTCTTAATTGTTTAAAATTAAGAAAATAAAAAAAAAACTGGTATTGATTATAGGGCTTCTCACTAAAAATCTCATTTTTCTTATATAAATGGAAGCATAAGATTCACTTTATATAAGTGAAACAATTCACTTTTTCTTTCTTTTTCCGATGTGAGATTGTAAAATAAAAATTAAATAGAAGTTAGCTAATGGGGGTTTTCTTAATTGTTTAAATTAAGAAAATTCAATAATTTATATAAATTTGAGCATAAGATTCACTTTACATAAATGAAACAATTCACTGTTTCCTTTTTTTCCTGTTGTGAGATTGTAAAATAAAAGGTAAATAGATGCTAGTCAATTGAGATTTTCTTAATTGTTTAAAATCAAGAAAATTCAATAATTTTAGAATAAACGTTTGGAGCTTCTAGAAAGCTTCTCCCTCAAAACCCCATTTATAAGATTCACTTTATATAAATGAAACAACTTACTTTTTCTTTTTTTTCTCGATATGGGATTGTAACACTTTATATAAGTGAAACAACTCACTTTTTTTTTTTTTCTCTTTTCAATGTAGGATTGTAATTATTTTAAATTTAAATATTATGAGAGTTTCAAAATCTCATACAAAATTATTTTTAAAATCAAAACGGCTATGTAAGATTACAAAATAAAAGTTAAATGGAAACCAATCAATGGGAATTTTCTTAATTGTTTAAAATTAATAAAATCAAAAAAATAAGTATGAGATATTGATCATAGGGCTTCTCACTAACAATCTACTTTTGCTTATATAAATTAGTTTGTTTCAAATTTAATCAATATGTTTTGATAAAATCGCTAAAATCGCGGTTAAACCAACGAATCAATCAAATCAAAAATGATTTAGTCTAATCAGCTAGATCATAATTAATTAATTAAAACTTTTAAAATTTAAACTATATTGAATTGAACGGGATGGGAGTATAAGATTCACTTTATATGAGTAAAACAACTCAATTCTTTCCTTATTTTCTCGATGTGGGATTATCAAATAAAAGTTAGTCAATGAAGATTTTCTTAATTGTTTAAAATTAAGAGAATCAAGAAAATTAGAATGAGGATTTGGAGTTCTTAGAAGGCTTCTCATTAAAAATCTATTTTTTTTAATATATAAATAGATAGATTTATTATATCATCCCTGAAAATTGTATACTTGGGATTAGCTCTTCTTCCTACTCATCTCACTTTGAATTATATTCCTTTCCATTTTTTATAATATTTTTAGACCCTTTTTTTTTTTATTAAAAGTAATAAATTTTAAAAAAAAGTTAGAAGATCCAAAAAACAATGTTTAACCTATTATAATTCAAAATATAATTTTGCAACATTTGAAGTAATAGCATCAGGCTCTAATATTTTGAAATCATAAGAACAATAACAATTTTAAAAATTGTATCATCCCTTTCTATCTATTTATGTATATACTATTCAACATATATGTTCACGTCATCTATCGATCCACGTGTTCCTTATCTGTCCACTTAATCTATCTATTTCTTCATACCACCACCACCACAGGTCACCTCTGTGCAACTTTTGTCAATGACTTTTTTGATAATCAGTGGCTTTTTCAATGGTTGACGTCTGGTGGTAATGGAAAAAAATGAAAAAAATGATATTATCCTTCAAAATAATAACTTGTCATTCTCACCAAACAATTTCATTAATTGTGTCCATACAATCAAAGAAAAAAATCATTGAACTTAATGCTATACAACCCACTAGAAATGGATTTCTCAACAAATTTTTCTAAAATATAGTAAAAAATTGTGGTAAATATAGTATTATTGAAAAAAAAAATCATTTTAAAAGACCCAACCAAAAAATAGTGCCCCAAAAAAATCTTATGTCAAGACTCAACCATAAAAAATAAAAAAATAAAAAAATCTGTCCAAAAGCCTCAATGATAAAGAGTGAAGAAAATTCCTCTTTATCAAAAATACCAAAAAATAAAAGTATATCTTTAAGTAAAGACAATTAATCAAAAAAAGCTAAAAAAAATCCTTATATAAATAAATAAAAACTTTACATTCAAAGGCTCAAGCTATCTAACAATAAAAAATTAAAATAAATAAAAAAAACTCAGCTAAAGAAAACGTGCTTTTATTAATATTTACAAAATTTTTAATTAATTAATTAAATGATACTTTGATTATGTCCAAAATATGCTTAAGTTTATGAAACAATGTAGTGTACCATATCTCTCCTAATACAACTTGAGCATTTTTTTTTTCTTTCTATATGAATACCAAAGAATTGGAGACATTTCTTTATGTTTTTGTTTTTTGTTTTTATTTTTTCTTGAAACTATAACCAAAAAATTATTTGGGAAAAAAAATTGATTATAAAAAAAACAATGATTGAGACCCCCTTTTTTGGGGAACTCCCACAACTCCCTTTGTATCTCAACTATTGATGGTGTGAACCCTATACATACATAAGTGAGTCTTACACATACATCGATGGTTGAGATCCAAAGAAGATTGTGAGGGTTTCCAAAAAAAAGGAGTCCCAAGCATTTTTCATAAAAAACAACAAAATCAAAAATATTGTAAATGAAAAAAAAAATATTTTTACTTATTTAAAAGCAATTTTTCACTTTCTCTTACTAACCCACCACTTATGGTCACAATCCATTCCCGCCATCGGACGCTACTATCACCTTTCAACAACTCTCTGATGATTGGCTAGTTACTATTGTGATCAAGAACAGATCTAAAATTAATACTAGGGGATGTAAAAGTATATTTAGGAGTGCAAATTCTTATAATTTTGAATTATTTTAAAATTTTCAATATAATATTTGACATTTTCCAAATTTTTGGTAGTGTGATCGCCCCACCTGCACCCCTAGATCCATTGTTGACTGTGACCTTCGACAACCTTTCGGTAGCCCTCCGACCATCACAAAACGTAGTTCTCTAATTTTATTTTATTTTTATTTTTTGAAAAATATTTTTATATACCAAAACAAATATTTTTTGTAAACAAAAACTTGATAACGTTAACAAATGATCCATTAATGTTTTTTTCTAAAGTTTTATTTTCTGGTATGTTGTTCTTATTCTATTTCTATATCGGTGGCACTACATGCACTAATTAGTGTACTAACTAATGTACCAATTAATGATATGACATAATTTAAGAAATTTTTGATATTTGCAACTTGTATAATTAGTTGGGTCAATAATAATATCGTAACTAGTGTTGGTACATTAGGTAGTATACTAATTAATGTATATAGTATTATTTTTCTTTAATTGAGATTCATTGTATTAAGTGAAATCCAAAATAATGGATTGTGGTGATTAGTAAAAGAGACAAAATAGTATTCATCTATCATGAAATGAGAATACAAAATTATTTTTTATCGACAGTTATGGTGATAATGGATTGTGGTGATTAGTGAAAGAGACAAAATAATATTCATCTATCATGAAAATGAGAAAACAAAATTATTTTTTATCGACAATTATGGTGCAAATGTATAATAAGGTGCAATAATGTAAGATTTATTATCTTTAATTATTATATTAAGGGTAAATTGCAGTTTGTCCATTTGTGTTCGGCTATTTTCTCATTTTGGCCTTTCAAATTTTTTTTTTTTCACTTTGACTTTTCATATTTCAAATTTTTTCAATTTATTTCTAAAGTTAACTTATGTTTAAAATTAAACACAAAATGTCGCATTAACTGCCACATAATATAAAAATATTATTATATTAGAGTTTAAGTTTGGGTTAGAGGTGTGAGTTATATATGACATAATATTTTTATGTCACATAACTGTCAATGTGTCATTTTTTGCCTAATTTTGGATATAAGTTAGCTTTTAATATAAATTGGGAAAAACTTGAACATGAAGGACCAAAGTAAAAAAAAGAAAAAGAAAAAAAAGAAGCAAATTTTAAGAACCAAAGTGAAAAAATGATGGAATATAAAGTGGCAAAGTGTAATTTTCCCTTATATTAATTATCATATTCCTTTACAGCTTGATGTGAGATATTCACTATAATTAATGTTATAGGTCCCATTAATTTGTAACATTATACATGATATAAATAGGATATGATAATTTATATTTATAAAAATACGGTAAACAAATTGGGAAAGATTACGTCCAATTAATTTATTGTTTGGACTAATGGGGCCTATTTGAGTTTGTTGTATGTACGTCGTGAGTCTACTCCAATAATTTGAGTTATTCGTCTTCATAAGTTTCAGTGTATACATTATTTACAAAGAAAAAAAATTATATAATAGGATAATTATAACATATTACCACATGATTTTTATTAGTATATTTTTATTCAAATAAATGAATGACAATAATGAAATCATTTATTTTTTTTAAAAAAATATAATAAAATTATATGAGTGAATAATAAGATATATTACAAATAATGATTGATAAGTGATGAGTAAAAGATATAAGAAGAGATATAAAAAGTATAAAATAATAGTCAAGTGTAATTTTTATTGTGTTTTGGTTTTACTATAGTTTACAAAAAATTAAATTATATATATATCTATATGATAAAGCAGGACGGTTTTTGAATCTTCAACATATTTTTGTTCTACTAAGACATTTGGATGGCTCAGATCTGTTCAAATTATAAAATAATGGCTAAGATATATTTTTCAAAAAATGTTCTACATATATATTTTTTACTTTCCTGCTTCTCTCTCTTAATTTTTCCTTTTCTCACCCATTCTTCTATGATCCTACCATCCCACCTTCCTCTTTCTTTTCTTTTTATTTTTTTATTTCTCCCATTTTTATTTTTCTCTCTATTTGTTTTTTTTTTCTCATTTTTGTTCACTTATTTTTTTTAATATTATATGGAAAAGTTTGCTCTCCCAGAATTAGGAGCCAGATTTTACTGTGTGCAGTGGAGATTAAATTAATAAATTTTATAGTCCACAAATTAAATAAATTTGAATAATTAATTATTATTTTTAAATATATTGAATACCTGATAGACTTCATAAATTTAGATATCATATGAATTTTCAACATCTATATAATAAAACAGGATGGTTTTTGAATTTGTCGTACACACATTTATCCTACCGCGACATTTGGACGGCTCAAATCTATTTAAATTATAAAACAACGGCTGAGATATATTTTCTAAAAAATATCATACATGTACATTTTGTATTTTCTCGCTTCTCTCTCCTACTTTTTCTTTTTCTTACCCATCCTTCTATGATCCCATGTTCCCACCTTCATCTCTCTTTTCTTTTTATTTTTTTTTTATTTTCTCCCATTTTTATTTTTCTCTCTATTTGTTTATTTTTTTTATTTTCTCATTTTTGTTCACTTATTTTTATTCATATTATATGGAAACGTCTGCGATCCCAGAATTAGGAACCAAATTTTATTGTGTGTTGTGGAGATTAAATTAATGAATTTTATAGTCCACAAATTAAATAAATTTGAACAATTAATTATTATTTTTAAATATATTGAATACCTGATAGACTTTATAAATTTAGATCTCATATGAATCTTCAACATCTATATAATAAAGTAGGATGGTTTTTGAATTTGTCCTGCACACATTTGTCCAACTAGGACATTTTGACGGCTTAAATCTATTCAAATTATAAAATAACGGCTGAGATATATTTTTTCAAAAAATATCCTACATGTACATTTTCTATTTTCCCGTTTCTCGCTCTTACTTTTTCTTTTTCTCACCCATCCTTCTATGATCCTGTGATCCCACCTTCATTTCTCTTTTCTTTTTTTTATTTTTATTTTCTCCTGGTTTTATTTTTCTCTCTTTTTGTTTTTTTTTTTTATTTTATCATTTTTGTTCACTTATTTTTATTCATATTATATGGAAAAAGTCTGCGATTTCATAATTATGAGCCAAATTTTATTGTGTGCAGTGGAGATTAAATTAATGAATTTTATAGTCCACAAATTAAATGAATTTGAATAATTAATTATTATTTTTAAATATAGTGAATACTTGATAAACTTCATAAATTTAGACCTCATATGAATCTTCAACATCTATATAATAAAGCAGGATTTTTTTTGAATTTGTCCTACACACATTTGTCCTACTAGGACATTTGAATGGTTTAGATCTATTCAAATTACAAAACAACAGCTGAGATATATTTTTCAAAAAATATCCTACATGTACATTTTCTATTTTCTCGCTTTTCTCTCTTACTTTTTCCTTTTTTCACACATCATTCCATGATCTCACCTTCCTCTCTCTTTTCTTTTTATTTTTTTATTTTCTCTCATTTTTATTTTTCTCTCTATTTGTTTTTTTTTCTTCTCCATTTTGTTCACTTATTTTTATTCATATTATATTGAAAAGTTTGCGATCCCAGAATTAGGAGTCAGATTTTACTGTGTGTAGTAGAGATTATATTAATGAATTTTTTAGTCCACAAATTAAATGAATTTGAACAATTAATTATTATTTTTAAATATATTGAATACCTGATAGACTTCGTAAATTTAGACCTTATATGAATCTTCAACATATAATCTCTATGGTGGTGTTTGGGAAGAAAAGTTGCCAAATTTTTTAGTTGGTTTTCCACTAAAAGACAAAACTTTTGCAAAACCAAAAAAAACACATCCAAACAAAATATCACATCCAACCCCATAATCATTTCACTTTTTCTCTCACAAACATTACATCCAACCACATAAAAACCCAACTATCTTCCCAAACACTAAAAATTTTTTATCTCATAAAAACCTACATCTACTAAAATCTACATAAAAACTCACTTCCCAAACACCATCATAGTTTTATCCTATTAGGACATTTGGATGGCTCAGATCTGTTCAAATTATAAAACTTTGGCTTACATATGTTTTTCAAAAAATGTTCTACATATACATTTTCTACTTTCCCGCTTCTCACTCTCTTACTTTTCCCTTTTCTCACACCCCTTCATCGATGATCCCATAATCTTGCA
Organism: Camellia granthamiana; assembly: GCA_036172215.1. Classification (NCBI taxonomy): domain Eukaryota; kingdom Viridiplantae; phylum Streptophyta; class Magnoliopsida; order Ericales; family Theaceae; genus Camellia; species Camellia granthamiana. The sequence goes on along the minus strand of JAXFYN010000094.1, from coordinate 561,007 downwards.
TTCCTCTCTCTTTTCTTTTATTTTCTTTATTTTCTCCCGTTTTTATTTTTCTCTCTATTTGTTTTTTTATTTTTTTTTATTTTCTCTTTTTTGTTCGATATATTTTACATATATTTCCATACAATATATGTATGCCCTAATACACTAGGGTATTACAGGCATACATACTATTTCCATATAATTATATAAGTAAAAGCAGTATTGTATGTATGCCCATGGAAATTGTATGTATGTTAGGCACATCTATCTATCTACCTATCTAGCTATATATTATATAAGCAAAAGTGAGTTTTCGTGAGGAGTTTTCACAGTTTTCGTGAGGAGTTTTGTGAAAACTCTAAAATTTTATAATAAATTTGTGATTTTATCAAATTAAAAAATAAATTTAAATAGTGTTGGGATTATAATTATATTTAAATCCTAATATTACTTACACCGTGCCTTCAGGCACGAGCATATGCTATTATATATATATATTATACAAAGAGAGGGTAGAACACCTCTCACAGCTTCTTTATGGAGGGGAGATATACAAGCCACGAAAAATTGTTATCTTCAATAATGTGGTTATAATTATTGAATAAATTTAGTTTTTTATACACAAAATCTTATGAAATAAGTAGTTCAATAACAGGTGATGAACTCTACAAATTTAGACGCCACAGTCTGATTTGGAGTCCTTGTACAAACCTCTGTTTGATTTCATTTTTTTAATTTTTTATTTTTTGAAAAAGTAGATTTAGTTTGATGAAAATAAATACAAAAACATAATTTATAAATTGTAAAAATCATTTTTACTCTAAAAAAACCATATTATCATTTTTTAGTTTTCTCATTTATTTATGCTAATTTTTAAGAGAATTGGTGACAAGTCTATCCAAAAGGGATATAAGGCATTAAATCTAAGGTAAAATCTTATTTAGTGATAAAGACAAGCTAGAAAAGGTCATTGACGCCAGAAAAGTCACTGGCAACCGGCAGCTAGTGACAACATGTGGTGGTGGTGAGCTAGAGAAATATATAATATTCGACAGATATATTGTTGAATGAATGACATGTCACATTTGGATAGATAATTAGATAGGTAGATTTCGAAATTATGAGTGACTGATAAGAGCATCAAGTTTGTTTGTACCACTCAAAAAATAAAAAATATTAAAATAAACAAAAATTATAATGGTCATAGTTATGTACCTATATTATTATCTATGTTGGGGATCAAGCTGCCCGGTCAGCTCGCGGGGGTTCGGGGGGCAGTGCCCATGCGGGGTTAAGAAGCAGCGCCCCTGAAGGAAAAAACAAAATTGCAGTCGAAGTTGTTTAGTCCGCTCGAGCGGGCATTTCTGCGCTCAAGCAGAGATTGCGACCTTTTAGAAGTTTCACTCACTTGCAAAAGTACTGGGAGTTGTTTTTTTCTGCTCGAGCGGCCATTCTTGCGCTCGAGCTGAGATCACGGTTCTATTTTCTATAAATATGCGGTTCAATCAAATTTTAGAGTTACGACTTCCAGATCTTCTTCTTGGGTATTAGGGTTTTCATCTGGGGCTTCTTTGTTGTTTCCTTTGATATCTGTGAGAGTTTAATCATGAATTGAGTAGACGATTAAGGCCGAAATGTACATCATTGAGGCCGTTAATTAAAATCTCTTAACTTCACTTGCTGGTCAAACCGTGTATTTTATGTGTGTTGAATGTCAATCAGGTTGTACATCATTGGAGCATAAAATGGGCAAAAAGACAAAATTTAGAGAGAGTTGACTTTTTCTGGAAAAGTCAAACTGATGTTTTAAACTTGTTTGGAAGTGAGTAGAAGTATAAATAGAAAAGGAAAAGGCTTTTCTGGGGTTCTGAAGTTGTTTTGACCTAAAGAGAGAGGCTAGGGTTTGGAAGGGAAGAGAAACAAAAAGCTTCAAGGATGTCTCCAATGGTGGTTTCTTCTCCATCTACCTCCTCCCACTCGTCCATGAGTGGCTAGTCTCATTTTCTAGGGTTTTGATGAAACCCTAGCCATGTAACTATTTTGTTTTCCTTTTGATTCTCAATTATGTAAAGGTTTGAACCATTGTATGGTGTTTTAGAAATTCTTTATATATAATTTTCATTATCTTTTCAAATATTTGACTTTCTGTGATTGTTGAATGTTATCCATACACGAGTTTTCTATTCTTTCACATTCAAGGTATGAGACGAACCATACTACGAGGGACGAGTCGTGTCACTACCCTAGTTTAGAGTGAACGGTTCGTACTACTTGAGATGGTTCATGCCCGTACGTTGAATGTGATGATTTTCTTGTTAAATGCTTTGAACTTGTAGTTGCAAAGCATTAATCTGTTCAAACCCTAGGATAATTGATTTCAATTGGAAACCCTAGTTACGTGGCTAGTGGTGGATTCTTTGCCCTAGTTTTCTCCCTAATTCAGTAAACCAATTTCATTTATTATTAATAATTTAATTCCTTAGTTTAATTTATTCGTTATTAAATTAGGTTATGATCATTCAATCTTTTTATCAAAATTAATTTAGGAATTTAATAATTAAATTAGTTTAATTTCACAATAGTCCCTGTGGATCGATACCTGGACTTGCCATTATTCTGATTGAATTTGGTATAGTTTAGTATTTAATTTTGGTGTGTTCAACGACCCATCAGTAGATTATATCAAAGGGTTTGTTTAGTTTGTTTTATTCACAAAAGAGAGAGAGAGAATTGTTCTTCGGTGGATTTCGGGGAATTTGGGCCTGAAGCTTTGGTGGATTCTGGAGTGGCCCATCATCGTGGATTTGACATCGACGCTATAGATTCAATGTTGGGCAAGACAATTTCGATGTGAAAACCGTGGTGGAAGAGGCATATAGGGGGTGGTTCAATTCGAGCGTGGATTCGCTAGGTAATTGAGAGTACACTTGTCACGCCCTCATAATTACAACACAAAACAAACATCCATGAGATCTATAATCATAAAGAAAACATTATATTTCATTCATCAGAGTGTTCTATACAGAGGGTAGTACATGTTAATCAACAAAATAGATGCCTTACGGGCTTATAACCTTCCAAGTAAACACTTGGTCACCACAAAAGAAGAGTTCTAACTCTTTACATATAAAGCCCTCGGCTTGAATTTACATTTAATATCAAAACAAAATAACAAAAGAGAGTCTTCAACTCTAAAACCTCCCAAGCTAAGACCTTGGAGGCGGTATGTCCCCTGTTCCTGAAAAATGATCTCCCAAATAGGGTGAGCCAAAGCCCAGTAGAGATACGCTGAACATCATATGAGAATTAACTAAAACATCAGTATCCGATAAATGTTTAACACAAGTAAACTACGTACATGCTCTCCATAACCAATTAACATTCACATCCATAACTCAGTCCATTCTCATTTATTTATCCAATCAATTTATTGACATAGTCAATATTATCCAAACAGTTTAAAATGAGACTACAACTCATGTAACAACACTTCAATAACAAACATCATTCATCACTTCCATAACTTGCCATTTTACGGAACTACGTCTGAGGGAACCGGCACCCATAAATAAAGAAGATTTCGGGACTTACACCCTGGACACTCTGGCCAACTTAGTTATCAATGGAGTCCATTCCCTATCTCCTCCCACACAATGGAGTACATCCCCTATCTCCTCACATACAAAGATACATATACAATGTATTAAATATGTTGGCATATACAATGACCCAACAATTTTACATATTCAATATTTATGTCCAACCGTCATATTCAATGATATTAACCAAGTGATTAGTTTCAATTTACCTAATCATCATGCAATTTCTACAACAATAATGGCTATCCTCCACCGATAGCCCAAAACAGTTACTTCTAAATAGATAAATAAATTTATCAAACAGATAATTTATTATCTTTTCTATAGGTGAGTGATTCATCAATCCAACTACACCAATTAGTCCCAATTCCATCCAATTTCATGATTCCCAAATCAATTTCATATTTCCACAATTTATTTCATTAATTATACAAATGATTTATTCAATTTAAATTAGGGCATTAATCCCCCTTTCTCAATTATTGCACCCAAGGCCCAATTTCACCAATTACATACACATAACTCCTTTTTAAGACCTCACATACACAACGGAGCCCAAAAGTAGAGAACCCCTCTTTCAAACATTTCAAATCTCAAACCCCAACTTCCCAAAATTTCAAAATCACACCATTTATACAAACTGACTAACACTTATGTTAAAGCTCATAAAAATGAGTACATTATCCCTACCTCAAATGGAGAAGCTCAAGGAAGAAGAAGGTAGAAGTCCAAAGATGCTCCAAATCCCACTATAATCGGATTTAAAAGGAAGCCCAAGCAATCCTCTACCCTTTTTACAAAAGAAGTAAGGTAGAGACACTCTAGATCATGCGTATTTGTAGAGAGAGGGGGTGTTCTAGAGAGAGAAGTAGCTGGATCTAGGGTTTAGAGAGAAAAGAAGATCAAAAGTGATAAAGAATCACGCTACTACGAACTGATATACACAGGGCTCGCTTGAGCGAAGGAGTGGTCGCTCGAGCGACCAGACACAACAAACACCTCGCTCGAGCGCAAGAAGCGTCACTCGAGCAAACAATGCAAAGCTTCAGGTCTGCCACACGCAGATGCACGCTCGAGCGCAAGAGTTCTTGCTTGAGCGAAGGGACAAACAACACAGGGCTCGCTCGAGTGCAAGAAAGCTCGCTCGAGCGAGGAATGCCATTCTTCAGGTCTAAAAGAGACGCAGACGTATGCTCGAGCGCAGGACTGCTCGCTTGAGCGCAAGACTGCTCGCTCAAGTGCAAGAAAGCTCGCTCGAACCGAAGCTGCGTCTGAAAAGAAACTTGAAGACCCATAATACTTGCTCGAGCGCACAAATCCTCACTCGAGCGAAGAAGCAAACACCCAAGGCTCGCTCGAGTGAAGAAAGAAAAACCTGCGCAGCAACCATTTGTTTCAACTCACAACCATCCTGCTTCAAACTTACCCAACACATCCCACAACTCAAATACAAAGAATTAAAGGATGGAAACAAGATATAGACAACAACAAAAAACCACGGAACTCGAGCCCAGAATAAAATAAATGACGGGGAAAAATCAGGATCGCTATAACACTTGTGTAATTCTTTTTGTCTTCTTAGTAGATTGTTTTGTGGCTTTGGCCCGTGATTTTTTTTTATCACAATTGAAGTCGCTCCAATTGTGGTTTTTCCACGTTAAAATCGTTGTGTCAATTTGTCTTGATTGTTTAATTGAGATTATTATTTACTGCCTAAAATTGATATATAATCACAAATCAATATATAGGGGATTTCTAGATTTTTCAATGATTACATCTTATACTATATATATAGGTACATAATGTATTGATAAATATAAAATAATAGGAATTCAAAATCAAAAATTATAGAATTTATCATAAAAGAATTATCATTTTAATTGAATTTAAAAATAGATTAGTATATTTTTTTCTTTTATAAATCCCTTTTAGAGGTGTTCTATTCCAATAAGTCCACAAACTATTCTTGTAGCCTAGTAGTCCCATGTATTTATAGTTTTATTCCACGAGGTCCTTTTTTCTTGATTTAGATTTTTTGTTGGACTATTATACCCTTATTTTACTTTATTCATATGTACAACACACAAAATAAGATATACACGTTTTTCATATTTTGCTCTTTTTGATATATACAATTTTCATTTTTTGCTCTTTCTGTTTTAGCAATTTTGCATGATCAGTGTTTGCTAGGGATTCATTTTTTGCTCTTTCTAAAACAATGTGAATGTTCACATTGTTTTTATAATCTCTAAAAATATTACAATATCAACATTGCAATAACCACAAACCATCATTTCTATGTGTACACAAACATGTAGTATGCATAATCAAATTATTGATGTGAGTGTTAACATCACGAATAAAATATCAAATAAATTAGTTTAGTCACGTGAAACTAATAGTTATGTGTACATAATTATAAAGCAACAGAAACCAATGTGAATATTAGCATTGACTTTGTAATAGCAAACATTTTGATAACATACCAGTGTATCTTATTAGGCACAACTAAAATAATTAATTTTGGTTCTTTTGTTCAATCAATATATATTCCAATATTTTTACAAAATTGCAAAGGATGTGAAGTTCACATCCATTGGTAGTGGATATATTGGTTTTGTATGTAAATAATGGGTTTTGTATTGGAGAAAACCATAATATTCACATCAATAATAGTTTTTGGCATGCTTGTATGCTTTCAATGCGCGTACGATGACATCATCAAACTTCATGCATTTGGCGTGGTCAATCTTGGCATTCATCAATGCATCAAATAATATAAAAAATGGAGTTTGCCTCAAACAGTTCAACTGAGCCTCTGAGAACTGAGTGCTCTTCATCAATTTAATTAATCCTGTAATATTTGATCGATGGTAGTTAACACAACGCAAGTCGATGTGGGTGCTTCTCTCTATCAGTGCGTTATCGTCTTTGACATGGTAATCCTCTCTATTCCTCTTTGTGCAGAATTTAGAGCAACATCTGCTACATAGACATGCACATTAGTGAGTGTCTATATGAACATTCAAATTGTTAACATCACAAAACAGTTAAACTTAAACCAATAGTTAAGGTTCACATCAAAATCGAACTACAATTAGAAGACACTTTATTATTTGGAGGTTAGCTTGATGTGAATGTTCACAATATATCATACAAATGGGTAGATCCACAACAATCATGTAACAAATTTTTTCACAGCATGGGCCACTAAGACATCACCAACATATCATTGATTTCAAAGTATATCATATTGGCAAGAACATAATTTCTCAACACAAAGGAAACATTTACATATTATCTCAACAATAACATTCACATAACCATATTGACTAGAACCATGTAACAATTATTTTAGCAATAAGAACAATGTGAATGTTCACACTGACATTTACATGAGCTATATTGTGAGTTGTGGCATTTGTATCTTTCAAAACTTTTGGGGAAGTGTATTTGAATCCTTTATTTTTATTTTAGAAATCTTTGGTGTTGTTGTACGTTGGTTTTGGAGGAGTACAATCCGATTTAAACTTGTTGGGTTTGGTTGTTCGTACTTATTCTTGTCAAAAGTTCCTTGGAGACATAGAAATTCTATTCTAGGGTCGACACCAGCCTTCCTAAGGGTCGACCCTTACCTGTTGGTGAAGTTTCTGGAAGTGTTGCTCGAAGATAGGGTAGACACCAGACTGGAGAGGGTCGACCCTCTTATGTCTGTGTGTTAGTTGCTGGAAGATAGGGTAGACACCAGACTAGAGAGGGTCGACCCTCTTATGTTTGTGTGTTAGTTGCTGGAAGATAGGGTAGACACCAGACTGGGGAGGGTCGACCCTCTTATGTCTGTGTGTTAGTTGCTGGAAAATAGGGCCGACCCCCTCTTGTCTAAGAGTCGACCCCTACGTGTTTTTTTTCAGATTTTTGAGGTTCGAATGGGCCCTAACTAAAGGGGGGTTTGGGGACTATTATTTTATTTGACCTTAGGGCTATTCCTTACTACTATAAATAGGCCCAAACTATTTTTCTCTCATGATTTTCCTTCTCTTTTTCCTCTTAAACAGTGATTTCTCTCTTCTCTCTCTAAAACTTAAACTTTTTCACTTAAATCTCTAGATCTACTCACCTAGAGTGATCTTTTCACCTTGCTCATTTGAGATTAAGTGTAGAGCTCGTCAAGGGTTTCGATTTGATCGGGGCAAAACGTGGTTTCGTCACCACCGACTTTTGAGCTTTCTCTCTTCTCTCACATCTAAGCTTGAGGTAGGGATATTCTACTTTTTAATATGGGTTTTAACCTAGATATTTGTCATTTTGCATAAATGGTGGGATTTGGGAAGATTTTGGTAAAAGTTAAGGTTTGGGTTCTAAACTAAAGGGGGGTTTTCATGTTGGCTTACAAAGTAACCTTAGGGGTTTATGTATGAAGTTCTTTATTGTTGAAATGGTGAGATTTAGACCTATGGGTTGATATTTTGGAAAAGAGGGAAATTTTGCCCTAAGTTGAGTTGGAATAACTATTTATGTAAATTATGAAATTGGTTTGGGAATCATGAAATTAGGGGAATATGTGATTGAATGGTGTAGTTTGCTTTGAGAAATCACACTCCTATGGAATTTGATAAATTATTTGTTGATAGATTTATTTATTTGTTTAGATATATCTGCTTTGGGCTATCGGTGGAGGATAGCTATGATTGTTGTTGAAATTGCATGAGAACTAGGCAAATTGAAACTAGTCATATGAGTTATGTCATTGAATATGACATGTTGATTAAATTGTTGAATATGTGATTTGATTAGTCATTGTGTATGACAACGTGTTTAAATACATTGTATATGTATCATTGTTTGGGAGGAGATAGGGGATGTACTCCATTGTGTTGGAGGAGATAGGGGATGGACTCCATTGATAATTAAGTTGGCCGGAGTGTCCAGGGTGAAAGTCCCGAAATCTTATATATTTATGGGTGCCGGTTCCCTCAGACGTGGTTCCGTAAAATGGAAAGAAATAGAAGTGTTGGATTTGATGAATGTATTGAATTGTGAACCATTGAGTTGTAGTCTCATATTGGTTGCTTGATAATAATGAATTTGGCTAATTGATTTACCCAAAATGGTAGAATGGAAATGAATTGAGGTTTTGGTTATCTATATTGAATGACCTTGAAAAGAATATGTGTTGGCTAAGAATGTTGCACATTTATTTGATACTTATATTTTAGTTAATTCTCATGTATGGTTTAGCATATCTCTACTGGGCTTTGGCTCACCCTACTTGGGAAACCATTTTCAGGTACAGGTGACATGTCGCCTCCAAGGACATAGCTTGAGAGGCTTAGGGGCTAAAGGCTCCACCTTTGTGATTTTGTTTTGAGTTGAATGTTTATTCAAGCCGAGGGCTTTACTTGTATAGAGACCAGACTCTTCTTTTGTTGTAACCAAGCGAAGTCTTGGAAAGATATAAGCCCTTAGGGCATTTATTTTGTTGTTTTAAACTAGAGTTACATGCTATAGTTTCAAGATGAATATTTATGAAAGTGTAATGCATGTGATATCTTTTGTAATATTAACTCTGATGAATGAAAATATAACATGTCTATTATGTCTCTAAAATTTATGAATGGTTGATTTGTATAATATTTTGAGGGCGTTACATGAATAATGTTAAACTTTAGAAAAATCTAATTAAGCCATAATTATAGCAACACAAAACCATTATGTTTAAAATAAAAACGGCTTGTATAGTGTCAACATGCACAGAAAAACATTGAACAATATGAATATTCACACATATTACTGAGAGTACAAAAATGAGAATAAACCTCATAATCAAACAACATATGATATGAATGTTCACAGCCATTAACAAGGGGATGCTCAATTTAAGCCGATTGTTAATGTTCACATCAAAATAACATACAACAACAACAATAACAACAACAACTAAAACAAGTGAGTTGGTCCATAATTGTGTTTTTCATATGAATGTTCACTACTATTAATTGCAACAATAACAACTGTTATTGTAACTTTTTTTCATGGAAAAAAATCATATAATTGGGGGTGAGGGGTTCACATTCAATCATGAATAATATTAATAACAACAATCACACGATTAAGGGAATAACAACAATAATATGAGCTTCCACACATTATATGAATAGAATCAAGGGATATGTGTGGAAATCTACATTGGTGCAAATTCAGGAAGAGTTTTAGGGTTTGTGTAGAAAATAGGTGATGAATACTTACGTTGGTGACCATTTCGATGGTTTGATTGCCACAAGTGGTTGGCAATGGTGATTCCGACGAATATGGAGATGACAATGGCAATTTTGGCGAAGAGCGACACAGAGACGATGGACATCGCGATGAGAGGGAAAATAGGGGATTGATGACTAGGGTTTAGGGTTTTGAAAGGTTGAGAGATCTTCTCCGCGATTTTCTGGAGAAGAGAGAGAGAGAGTGAGAGAGAGTGCGTGTGTTATTTGGTTCAAAGATGATGAGTGTGGCTTTTGGCTTGAGGGGTTTTTGGTCTTTATATAATGAGTAGGACCTAATGGAATAATCTAAAACGTTTTAGGTTGTATAGTATAGAACTCTTAGAAAGATGATTTACTAAAAAAGCTCCTTACTCTTTCTTTTTTTTTTTTTTTTTTTTAAATCATAAATCATGGTATAATTACCTAATACAACACCGGAATCAATCGACACGTGTGAATCGCCTCGTGTGGCGTGCTAGCCCGATTGGTAAAACGGTTTGGTTAAATTTCGGGAATAGGATTTTTTTTATATTATTATAGGGATAATTACAAAAATAAGTAAATAAATAATATTTGACCCTTGTAACAATATAAACTTTGAATTTTTAATTTTATCAATTTAATTTCTAATTTTTTAATTTGTTTTTAATCTAAACTATTTGTTTATTTTTATTAATTAAAATTAGCAAAAAAAAAGTATTTTAGTCATTAAACTCAATATAAATATACATAAAATATCTAAAATACTCATTAAGTTTAATGAGTAAAATACTTTATTTATTTATTTATTTATTTATTTATTGATTTTACTTCACAAAAATAGGTAAATGGTTTATATTGGAAACAAATAAAAAATTCAAGGTTTAAATTGATAAAATTATAAACTCAATGTTTATTTGAATACAATAGTCAAAACTTGAGGTGTTTTTTTTGTAATTTTCCCTATAATTATTTTAAGGATAAATTACACTTTGCCCTCCTTATGTTCGGTTACTTTTTCACTTTAGGTTTTGAGGTTTGTTTTTTCTCACTTTGGCCTTTCATGTTTGAAATTTTTTTTGTCAATTTACTCCTAAAGTTAATTTCTGTTCAAAACTTGACAGAAAATGCCACGATAATTGTCACATAACATAAAAAATAAATTACTATATTGGGATTTGAGTTTGTGTCAGATGTGCGAATTATATATAATAAAAGGTGAATTACACTAATAGTTTATGTAGTTTGGAGCTTGTATCACTTTGGTTTCTGACTTTTCAATTGTGATATATTTGACCTTAAATTTTGAATCTTGTTCCAAATAAGGATGATTAAAGACATTGTTATTCTATTTCAAGGGCAAAGTTGTCAATTTGATAAAATATAAACTAGTTTGGCAAAAATAAATGTCAAAAAAATATTTTAAAATTTTTAAAAATTATATCTACTCACCAAAGATAAAATTATATAAAAATGATAATTTTTTTATTTTTTATTTTTTTACCAAATTAATTTTTATTATGTGTTTAGATACTAATCATGTAATGGGTGGTTATTTTTGTTGATATTTTTGGATGGTTATCATGTGCTAATGGTTGTATTTGTTGTTAACATATATTTTTAGATAGTTTTTGTGGGAGGCCAAAACAAATCAGGTTGAGGCAAGACTGAATGTCCTAGACTAGTAACAAGAAGAACACGACACGACACCAGCAAAATAGAAAATCAGCCTAGGATAATTTGGGTTTAGTCTGGAGGCCTAGGACCAGACTAGGACAGGAAAATTTAGGACATGAGAGAGGCGACAGTAAGCACACCCAGGAAGGGCGCATACCCAGTCAATCCACGTCCCCTCATTTTAGGCTCAACCAACTCCTAGAAATCCGCGCCTGGTGGAACATGATCCCTAAAGAAAGGGAGTTGACGCAAGGAGTGGGAAAAAACCTAACAGCCCACAACGACTAGCAAGAGCCAGCTATAAAAGGGAAAACAATCAGCACCATTAAGGTATACATTCACTTTGATCTGAACCCTACTATTATAATCTTGCACCTTTGCCTACTTTGTCACTGACTTAGGCATCGGAGAGTCCTCAGGCTGCTCCAGCCGCTCCCTTTTGCCTTTCTCTAAGCATTTTTGAGGTCAGGAATCAAGCTATACCCATCGTGTCGCCTCCGCAGCTAAGTGGTTCAATTTTTACCCACCACAGTTATCATGTAATGGATGGTTAGTAGACTTTTAATGTATAATCAATATGTTTAATATATGAAATATTTTTAGTTTTGAATTTTTGTGGTTTAATGGATTGGTTTAATAATGATATCAAAGTTGTCGTCATATTTCACTTTTGAAAAAATAAAAACTAATTTAATGAAAATAAATATAAACAAAAAATTATATCTACCCTCCCAAAAGATAATATTATATAAAAATGGTGTGTTTTTAACTTTTTTTTACCAATTTAATTTTTAGTTTCTTATTTTTTTTTTTTTGAAAATAGATTTTGAAAAGCAAACCAAATAGAACTTTATAACCAAAAAAATTTCAGCATTATTCATTAAAAAATTATCATTATATTTCAAACAACATATAAGTTAACCAACACAAAATAAGTTGTACGATGACTTTACCCTTCAAATAGAGCAACAATGTCTTCAATTATCCTTATTTGGAACAAGCTTCAAAATTTAGGGGGTCAAATGTATCACAATTGAAAGGTCAGGGATCAAAGTGGTACAAGCCCCAAACTATAGGAACTGTTAGTGTAATTCACCCTATAATGAAATATGTTTATGTCACGTGACTATCAATGTGTCATTTTCTGTCTAATTTTTAATAGAAATTAGTTTAGGTGTAAACTGGGGAAAAAGCTTAAAATATGAAGGGCTAAAGTGGAAAAAAAATAAATTTCAAGGATCAAAGTAGAAAAATGGTCAAATACAAAAAGGGCAAAGTGTAATTTACTCATTGTGAGTCTTATTAACAAGAGCTCTTAGAAGACATATTTGTAGAACACAAATACACTTTTCACTAATTTCAATGCAATTTTAATGAAATCAATACACTTTATGACATTTGTACACATTTTTAAGGGACTTTTTACACACTTCCTAACATTAAACAATGCTCATAGGATGCTTGTTAGTATTTGCTTTTATTTAAAGGATTATCAAGAAGGGGGAAAAAAAAGTTAAAAAGCCATTAAATATTTATTATCAGTTAAAAAAAATTAAATGTCACACTAATTTTTACTAAAAAAATAACATTTTTGATAGGAAAATTATATTCATATATAAAATTCAACAAAATATTTCACAAGAATGATGCGGTAATGTTATTATTGTAAATAAATTTATATTCAATGGTATTTTGTTTTGAAGTGAAATGTCTATAATAAGCCATATCATTATGTATAAAAATTATGTATGAATTTTTTTGTTTATATAGTACTAGCGCAAAATCCGTGTTATGCACTGACAAGTAACAAAAGGTGATACAACAATGCTAAACATGTTAAAAATTAACAAAATACTATGATATTAATTTAGATGAGTATTTAAATAATAGATTTGAGTGATTTCACTATGTTTATATAGATATACAAGACTAATTTAATTTCTTTTGAAATACACTCAATCGAATAAACTCAATTAAAAAGGAAAAATAAGAGTACAATTGTATAAATATAAGATAAAGTTAAAAAAAAATAAGTTAAAAAAAAATAAGTTTAAATTTGAAGATAAACTATAAGAATATAGAAAATAAAATTAGATAAATTTTCAAAAAAGAATAAACTTAGCTGAAAAATCAAAAACTGTGACGTTCCGAATCCTTTAAAGCAAATTGAGTGCATTAATTGGTAATCTCTGTCTTTTTGTGTTGTCTTCATCATTGTTAAACCTTTTTGGGTCTTGTGTTCTTATCCATTATTCCTTGTGGTTGTTCTGGTAGGTACATCTTAGTGTGTTTCGAGATGTCATCTTGTACTTTTGGGGATTGAAAACAAATCGGGAAGGTTGGCTAATGTTTTGTAGTTTCTTTGTCTCACCTTCAGGTTAAGATCGCTCGAGCGGTGAAATCGACGTTCTAGTATCTCGTTTTGTAGTCTGAACTTTTGAGAGCTTGCATTCTTCGCTCAAGCAAAGTTTCATCGCTTGAGCGGTCTTTTATAGAGGGGAGTGGAGATTCTGGGAGTGGGTATATTTCGCTTGAGCGCATGTTTGATCGTTCAAGCGGTCTCTCAAATTTGAATTGTTCGCTTGAGCGCAGGTTTGGTTGCTTGAGCAGTCTGTCCGCAGTCTGCTCCTAAAATTGTGTTAAATCACTTCAAAAGTTGAGTCTTACACACTTTTCTATCACTTTTCACTTCACACTCTCTTTCTACATTAAGTCTCACTCCCTTTTCTCTCATCTCTCACTAGAAAACCCTCCACCTACTTCATTTAGTCTTTGATCACTTATCATCCGTTGAGATTTTGACCTTCGTGTCTTCTTTAATTTTGGAGAGTTCGTCAAGAGCTACGTTGTGTACGGTGGAGATCGGATTTTAACGCCATTAATTTCGGAGCTTTTCAACTTTCTTGCTCAAGGTCTTGAGGTAGGGATGTTTGTTTGAGTTATATATATGGTTTTAGCATATCTTGTTCATTCCACTACGATTTCTAGTTTGGGTTTGGATTATGAGAGGTTGAACCTAGAAAAAAAATGTTAGAGAAATGACTTTTTTCTCATGATTTGGTCCAAGATAAATCCTTTTGTGAACTATGAACCCTTTGGGGATGCATGCTTGTACTTATTTTGAAAATGAAGGAAAAAACCCTCTTTTGATCAAACTCTAGATTTTGGGGAAATTTGGAAAAAAAGTGAAATTGGTTTAATATTCCTGAAATTGATGTTAAATCTTTTGAGAAATTAAAGAAATCCTCTTAGGGTGTTATGTTATTGAGGCACTCATGGAAGGAATGAGAAATTTCGATTGAACAATTATAGTAATATGTGATGTTTATGTTTGAAAATTTGGAAAATTGACAGATGGACGTTGATTGTGAATATGAGGAAATGTCATATGTCACATGGATTCGTACCTTGCTATGATTTTGAGAACTATTGAATCATGAAAGCTCTACTTGAATAAATATAAGAATTATGGAGATATTGTGGAAAGAAGATATTTATATGTAATTTTTTTTCATTTCATTCATTTGCATTATCTTGAAATATTGTCCACTTACAATCTTGACTCGGAAATAAATTCATTGTTTTGAGAAAACAATTGTTATTTTTAAAAATGTTTCGGGGTAAATACGTTTGGTAAGTTTGGTTAAGGGTGTAGATTGGAAATTAAGTTGGCCTAAGTATCCTTAGTGTAAGACTAGAAACACGCGTGTACGGGTTGTCGGAACAATCTTCTGTGTAAAATAAAAAACTTGAAACTAAATCAAATAAATAAAATAAATTACTTATTGAATTTATTTTACCGAATTGAATAAATATTTAAAAGATCAAGTCGAGTGTGTGACACTCTATTCTTAAGATAGATTCGCCCCGTTACGGTGCTTACGGATAAAAGGCGTCTCCCAGGATACAATGATCTTCACAAATTGTAGTAGCACTCCAAACAATTTGTTCGGCGAACAAAACCTGTGTTCTAAACTCTCTGAATTTTTCCCTAAAATAATATGAAGAATAAGTTGATGTAAGAGAGCAAAATGAAGGCAAAGAAAATGAATTTTCGGAATACCAAAATGCTAGAACATATCTGGTTTTATAGACCCGAACAGGTGTTATTTCAAACTGGAACAGATTGCTTTTGAAACCAACAGGTGCACACAGTTTGAATAGATACAGATTCGAAATTTGAAGAGATCTGGTCACTGTTTGAATTTGTAAACTGCTGGCAGTTTAGGGAAGTTAAAAAACCTGTTTAACAGTTGGGAATTTAGTGGAATTCGGAGGCACAATTTTTTGGACAAAAAATTTGATTTCAAACACATTTTGAAATTCAAATAATTTCCTGCAAGAATTTTGTCAAAAAAATTAATACTAGAATCGACCTGACCCACACCGACACTGACACCCGGCACAGCTCGGCTAGCCGATCGGACGGCGGCGGCGCGCGCGCGTGTGGTGGTTTGAGCCAAAGTTCCATTTGTCCATAACTCCTCCCTTCTATAAACTTAGGGTGCCCCTTAGGGCCCAACCCAAGGTTGTACACCTAGAGCTTATATACTCACATAAGATCTCTTAAAGTTTCAATGTGGGACAACCTATTTCAAGGAAACTCACATTTACTTCTTTAATTTCTTATTTCACAAACCTGAAAATAACGTCAACTTCCTATTCACTCATAAATGGTTTTGACAAACCGTCTTTACCGTGTGACTTGTCATACGGCAAGGAACACGTTACCTCTTTGGACCCACCTCAAAAAAACGTGTGGACCCCACTCAGGTTTGGGCTCAAAGTTGGCCCAAAATAAGCCTATAAAAACCAATTTTCCAACACGGGTGCCTAAGCCCTCCGGTTAGTAGCCGGTAAGGTAGGATTTGGTAGTGCTTGATACGCCTACTTGCAGACACTAGCCATGGGGAATTACCTGAGTTGTATTTACCACCCCATTATCTAAATTTGGCTTTCATGAAGATAATAAACTATGAATGAAATATCGCATGGATTTTGAAAGAAATGGAAAACTTTGGCATTTGAATGTGACATGGAATCACATTCACCTATATGAGATTGCTTAAAACATATATACTTTGTTAAGATATCTCTACTGGGCCTTGTGCTCACCCCTAGTTAAAGGTGTGGAATGTATTGAGGACAAGAGACTCTCCTTTTTTTTATGATGTTAACCAAGCTTAAGCCTTAAAACTTGTAGCCTCAGGGCATCTATTTTGTTGTTCTTTTCTTTCACTTTTGTATAGTTACACATGTTATGGATTCTTCTTTTTAGGAGGGCGAATATGTATTGCATGTGAATACTTCGTTTGTATACTTCTTCTATGAAATGATGTACTAATTGAGGAAGTTGGTTGATCGAGACAAGATCGTGTGTTAAGCATATTTATCTTATTTAATTTATTGTTTATAATTTTGGGGGCATTACAAGAGCAATAGTGGATTCTGTAAATATAAAATAAAGATAAAAAAATTAAGTATACAACTCTAATAATAGGAGCACAAAAGAGGGTTGTAGTTTAAAATTAGATATGAGTGAAATGTCACCTATAATTTTTAAAATTTGTTAAAAAAAAAAACTTGAAAAATAAGAATTGACGTGTAGTAAGTTAAAAATTAGATAAGAGTTAAATGCCACCTATAATTTTTTAAAATTTAAATTTCATGTAGTTAAAAAATAAACATTTATTATATCTTATTATACAAATTTTAACTCTATTTTTTTGTATACTACTAATAATTATTAACAATTTTTGTATTCTAAAGTTACTTAATTAAAAAAAAATAAAATCAATGGATCACCTTTTTATTTCTTAATTTTATTTTGTGTTAATAATCTATAAATTTCAGTAACCTTTGTATTCTTAAACTACTAAATAAAAAAAAAGAAAAAGAAAAAAAAGTTATCACTCTTCCTTTTAAAATCTTTAGTTAGTTTCATTGTAATTTTGTTTTGTGTCAATAACCTATTGTAGACACCCCATTTTTGACTGACCTTAAGACTCAAACGTAATCGATTGAGCGCTCGGTGTTCGCGCATATTTGTGCTCGTTTCGACTTTTTGGAGTTTTGGCCGAGTGCCTTACCTCCGGGCCTCTGAACTCTTTGTGTCTTGGCTCGGTTTGTGGACCAAGCCTTGCTAACCTTGCTTGAAGGGGAGAGAGAGGTCCGTAGACCACTGTTTGTGGTCGTAGACCACTTTTCCCTTTTGTCGACTAGTTTCCGGTTTCCGGAGCTTTTGGCCGAGTGCCTTGTCTTGTTGTTTTCCCTTGCCTGGAGAGAGGGAGAGGTCTTGTAGACCACCTTTTTGTGGTCGTAGACCACTTTTCCTGCTTGGAGACTAGTTTTCAGTTTTCGGAGCCTTCGGCCGCGCGCCTTGTCTCGGGACCGCTTAATGTTCTCCGTTTGGCTTGGTTTTTGAACCATGCCTTGTTGACCTTGCCTAGAGGGACACTGTGGTCTCGTAGACCACTTTTTGTAGTTATAGACTACTTTTCTCTCGTAGACCACTTTTGGTGCTCGTAGACTAGTTTTCGGGGCTTCCGGCTCCGCGCCTTGACCCCCGGACCCTTGTCTTTCATCCTTTTGGGTTTGTTTTTGGTACAAACCTTGTTTTCCTTGCTTGGAGGGTGGAATAAGGGTGGGAGACCAGTTCTTCCCCTTGGAGACCACTTTTCCTGCCTGCCAGCCAGTTTTCTAGTTGGCCAACTGGTTTTCTTGGTCTTTAGACCACCAATAGTGGTCTCCCACCATGCCATTAACTTGCTTTTATGGTGCAGACCACCTTTCCACCATGGCCGACCACTTCATTTCCTGGGAGACCACTTGTGGTGGTCGGCCAACCACTACAAGTAGCTGGCCGACCAGTAAAAGTAACTGGCCGACCACTTCAACTAGTCAGCAGCTTTCCTTCAGTTTCCTGGAGATATTTTCTTGCCAGCTGTGCCAGCTGTTGGGCACAGAAAGCATCTTCCATACACGTGTATAGAGGGATGGCTTGAAGGCTTAAGTGTGTTCAACAAGCTTAAACTTTGTTTTTCTATATAAGGGAGCCTCCTCCCTCATGCCTTAGGTTCAGAAAAGTTGGCTTGAGCTATAGATACACATATATCTCTATATCTCTCTTTGTCTCATTTTTGTGCTTGAAAGTGCATTTTCATCATACTATTGCACACAAACACACACTCAAACACCATACCCTTGGAGCTAAGGCACTTTGAGGTTGGTTTTGGAGTTTTTGGACTGGTTTTGATCCAAAAAAGCTGCTGGAGTTGTTGCTCTAAAGTGGTTCTGCAAGGGTGAGCTTCTAACCTCTTAATCCCTTGTTTTTGATTAGGCTTATGGCCCTACTTGCATGTTGTTTTAGGCCTAACTTTCTACTACCAAAAGTTCTGATTTTACATGCTTGTAATGTTTGTTTAAGGTCTCTTTTGTGTTGGGGGTAGTCTACCCCCTCTTAGGCCTTGTTTGGCCTTGTTTTTGTGCTATCCTCATAAGCTATTGGGACCACCTCCTTTTGGCCTTCTCACCATTGAAACTTAGAGGAATTTTAGTAGTGGAAATAGTGTTTTGAGGTCCCAAATAGGAGAGGGTCATCCCCTTTCCTTGTGTCTTGCATGCTTGCTTTGTATGCCTCATGTTTGAGCATGTTGGTTAAGCTTGTGTTGGCTCCATCTTAGCATGTATTTGGGGTTGTTTTGACATGGCATACCATTGTTTTGACTTGGTTTTGTCATCCCTTGTATGCTTTATACACTTGTAGTGTAAATTTTGCAAACTAGCCTTGCATGCCTCATGAAGAAGCATGTCTTTCTAGCATGTTTTGAGTCCATCTCAGTAGGGTTTTGGTGTTGTTTTAACATGCCTTAGATCTGTTTTAGGTTGGTTTGATGGCCCCATGCATGCTCCATGCACTTGTAGTGCAATTCCATTAACTAGCCTAACATGCATCATGCTTTTGGACATCATTCTAGCATGATTTTGACTTGACTCTAAGAAGCTTTTGTTCATGTTTTAGCATGCACAAGCTCTGATTTATGTTGTCTTGGTCATGCATGACTTGCTTTGTATAGCTATAGTGCATTCTAACTTGTTAGCTTTGTGTATCGAGTCCACTAGCATATATTGCTTGGGCTATTTTCATGATTTGACATTTTTCATGATTTGGCATCATTTGGTATGAGATTTCAGTGCATGCTTCATGTTCATGCACTCACATTTGTCACTCTTTCCATGCTTTGGAAGGTTGGTTCTTTATGCCTTAAGAATGAGTCATTGTGTATGCCTTCATGCCTAAGCTTGTGAGCTTTCATTTCAGTATGTTTTTGGGGTTATTTTTCCATGATATAACTCTGATTTTTGTTGGCGAAGCCATCTCATGCTTGGTCTTACTAGGTGTAGTGTAATCCTCCCTTTTGACCTTGCATATTTCATGCTTCATGCCCTTCATGCTAGCATATTTTGGCTTATTTCCATACATGTTTTAGCATCAGTCTAACATGCTCTAGGACTGTTTTGGGTTGTATTTGCCATATGCTTCATGTATTGCATAGCCATAGTGCAATTAGCCTTGCTAGCTTTGAGTTTTGAGCACCATAGCATGCTTCATTTGTGACATGTACATGCTTTGGCATCATTTATCATGTTATTTCAGAGCATGTAGCATTTCCATGTTCCCATTTCTTTCACCCTTTGAGTGCCTCTAAGGGTTGTGCAGTGTTGCCTTGTTTGTGGCCTAGTGTGTATGCATGCATGCTTAGATCTTTGAGTTCCCATCTTAGCATGTTTTGGTCTTTGTTTAGACCTAATTAAGCTCTGTCCATTGTTGGTTCATGCATTTGTGCCATGTGTTGCATGTCCTTTTGTATAGTCCTCTTTGCTAGCTTTAATGCTTAAGGACCCTTGCATGCTTTGCTTGTGTTGTTTGAATGATTTGGCATCATTTCATACCTTATTTCGGAGCTTATAGTGTTGTTACACTTCCATGCTTATCACTTCGTGAGCGCTCTTGAGAGTTGTGCTCTTAGGCCTAGTTGATGGCCAATGCATGTGCATGCTTTGTTTTGCATTTCATGCCATCATTTTAGCATTATGGCCACTCTTTTTGGCATGGCTGAGGTCTATTCATATTTGGTTTAAGTCCATTGAGCATGTTTGCTTGCATGCTTATGTTGCTTTGCATTGTGTATGCATGCCGTTAGCGTTTAATAGGTTGATCATATCATATCACATTGCATTGTGTATGCTATGTTGTTGTTTGCATTGAGTATGCCATGTTGTTATTTGCTTGCATGCATTGCATTGTATTTTGTTTGGATTAGGTGTTAGTCCAAACACGAGAAACGAGAGACGTTTCATACTCGAAGTGATGAAACGTGCCTCATTTCTCGGTCGCCGATCCTCTTGATCATGCATGATAGAGGTCAAGGCTTTATGTGTTTATTTGTGCATTCATTTACATTGATTCGTGCAATCTTTGTTTCTCGGCCATCATGCATCGAGATGCGCGATTGGTGGCCCAAGAGTCGAGAACTGCACTCCCTTGAGATCATAAAATGACAGGGAGGGTGGTTGTGCACACATATCTTGCAAATATATTGCCATGCCCCTTCCTATTCTCTGCTGCAGCAAACTGGAAGAGTGTAGCAAAAACTAGTCGGCAGACTAGTAAAAGTGGCTGGCCGACCACTTTTTCTGGCCTGCAGCAAAGATAAGTGGTCGGCAAGTGGTTGGCACCATCAATAACTGGTCAGCAGCCCTCCTGAGGGTCCCCAAGGTGAGTTAGAAGCTATCTGGAGCTTGGTGCAGTGTTCTGAGAACAAATGAAAACAGAGGCAAATTGGGGCATCGCGGTGGATTTCTGAACAAGGCGACCGAGCATGCATGCGCTTCTCGCCCCGAGGGCTCATCTTTACTGCTTTACTTAGCCTCTTTACTTAGCTGCTTTGTTTAGTAAACTAGTGCTTTGGTTTTGTACTTAAGTAGTTAACGCGCTTAACTATTCAATTTGTGTTATAATAACTTAATTAGTTAACTTGTTAGTTAATTAGTTTTGTGATGTAATAATTAGTTTAATTAGCTTAGATTAGCTAGTTAGCTTCTTATTCAGACCCTCCGTCGAGAGGGCCAACTGTTGTAATAAGCGTGCGTGTGTGTGATGCATGTCTTCCCATCCCCATTTATTTCTTCCTTTTATTTACCAGCTTTCGATGGTTAGTTTTAGGGCATTTTTTCAATTAGCATCCTTATGCTTCGCATGCGTGCATCATTTATCTGTTTCGCATGCACCGGGCTCGGCGTATCATACAAACTGCATTGTATTTCAATACATTTACTTGAATACGTGTTCAATAGCATGTTATCAAGTTTTCACATGACATCTTAGAATAGCCGAGCCTATTTAACTGCATTTTGCATGTGTTGCATTAGTCATCTTAACATGAACTAGGATCATGCATGATTTCTAACCAGTTCTCTGTTTTAGCTCGGAGTACACTGTGAGTGTTTACGCTTCAGCATACTGCATGA
Source organism: Camellia granthamiana (assembly GCA_036172215.1). Lineage (NCBI taxonomy): Eukaryota > Viridiplantae > Streptophyta > Magnoliopsida > Ericales > Theaceae > Camellia > Camellia granthamiana. Next base: position 538,986 of record JAXFYN010000094.1, on the reverse strand, counting down.
GATGTGTATGTTGCCATGTTAGCATGCTTGCCATGAGGCTAACTGTTTAACTGATATAACTGCATGCATACCTGTGGATGAAGTTGGATTACTTGAATTAGAACAATTCATCAAATGCAAGTTTTAAGCCCACTTAAGAGTGTCAAAATCATGTTTTTTAAAGCCCACTTGAAGGTGGCAAATCCACGACATAGCCTACTTGCGAGTAGCAATTCTAAACCATTTTCAAACAAACGAACATGAAATGTTTTGTTCCAACTTAGGCGATCTAGTCTATACTTGTATGCTGTGCGCATCACGTAGTGCGATTAGATTAATAACCGGAATAAGAACACATGTGTTTTCAAAAACAACATATCATGTCAGTAGAGGCCGATCTTTGATCGGGCGAGCGGGGGTGCTCATTGCATGACCTTCCCCTTTCATACCCAAGTTCTCGAGCCGAGGCAACTTTGGTGATGACGGACACGTGGCCTTAGGCACGAGTTAGGGTTTCCTAAATTTCTCCAAAAATAAAACATTTAGGTGGCGACTCTGTATCTGGCAAAGCAGTCAATGTTTGGCACTTCTTTATTAAAATCAGTTTTCCAAAACGATTTGCCGTATTTGGACTCTTTGGTGATTTATCAGTTTTGCATTGCATTTTGCGAGATTAGATTCAGAACCGTGGCAGGAGTCCGAACCGTAGTAGCTAATAACCCAATTCTCTCCCTCGCGCGCGGAGCGAGTTCAGGCGGTCTACAGTTTTTGGCGACTCCGTTGGGGATTTAGAGAACTTGACTCGAACTCATGATATGTTGTTTTATCTACACTTATGTGTTTCTTTGCATTGCATGTGCATTAGTGCACCTAAGACACTGTGTTTGCCATATGCTATTCCTAAACGGTTTGCTGGAGGCTTGCTTTGAGAAGCGTGCCATAAGGCTGACCGGTTGCGGGCTCTGTCACGATAGGAACACAAACCTCAGTTTTTATCGAGGCACCCTTTTTGATCATTCGACCTAGTGCATATCAGAATCTATAGTGACCGTTCCAAGCTAAGACATGTTGCTTACCCGATTATAGGTTGTTTGAAACCGCTGTGTGCGTAGTGAAACCCTAGCTCCTGACAAGATAGGACAAGGAAACCCTACCCCTCCATAGGGGTGTTTTGGCTCTCACTTGCTTGCTATGTGCTTTTAGAGTGTGTCTCTACAGGAATGCATATATCAGTTTGCAAGTCTAGGTATCAGGCCTGCGGGCATCAATATTTGGGAGAATCAGTTTTACCTGAGGGTATCAGTTTTCAGGCAGAATTTAGTAGAGAGCACAGTCATTTAGCTATGCTCATATCTGTTCTGGTGAAATTGGGCTGAGATGCTGCTTGTTTTCTCTTTTGCAGGGTAGTCGTGGAACTATAGCTTCAGAAGGCTCCAATATCTCTCGGGTGCATTGGACTTGTGTTGATAGACTTTGTCAGGTCAAAGATTCAGTTCAAGGGCAATCAATGTTCCTTCGCCAGAGGCAAGGTAAGAAGGCCGGTCAGGCACAGATCACCAGTTCAACAGTCTCTGGATCAACGGTCATTATCTACCTCACCTGTGCGCAGTTGGGCTAAGATATCTGCTTCTACCTCTGAAGGGGAATACACACCTGTTCAGTCAAATCCGCAGTTTTCAGTTAATATGGAGGCCATGATGCGTCAACTCCAAGAGACCATGCAGGCTATGCAACAGGATGTTGCCTGTCAAGCAGAGTTTGCCGCTCGTCAAACAGAGGTTGTGGCTCAACAAGCAGACTTAATCGCTAGGCTTCAGCAGCAACAGTAACCCCAATAAGTCGGAGCGTCTGCTTCGCAGCCACTCCCATCCCCACCCCCACCTATGATTCCAACACTCGGGGAGACGGCTCACGTCCAGGAAAATACGGACGTTCCGACAGGGCCAGTCCCACTGCCAATCCCACCTCAGTTGTCCAAAGCACCGGCTAATCCAGTGGACACGCCGTTTGAATTTGAGGTGGATCCGACCGCCCTGAAGGTTAGCAAGCTTGAAAAGCTATTCAAAAGAGCTCAAGGTGTCAACTCCATTCCAGATATAGAGGATGGTTATACCGACTCAACGGTGACATTACCAAACTGGTTCAAGATGCCACATATCGATCGCTTCGATGGCTCTGAAGACCCAATGGTGCACCTCCACCTGTTCTCTGATGTCTTGAGGCCAATGGGTTTGACCACAGCCCAGAAACTATCACTATTCGGTCGAACCATGTCTGGGATAGCCACAATCTAGTATGCGAAATTAGAAAGCTCTGTGAAACAGAACTGGGAAGAGATAGCTGAGGCCTTCATTGCTCAATACTCCTACAACACACAGATTGAGGTCACAACTCGTGATCTTGAAGTCACCCGCCAAGAGCCAAATGAGGGTTTTTCAGAGTTTGTGACGAGATGGAGAGCAAAGGCCTCGATGGTGACTACAAGGCCTTCCAACAAAGACCAGATAAGGATGGTTGTGTGCAACCTTTAACCCAGGTTCATGCAAAAAATGATAGTCTTACCTCTCCCTACCTTTGCCGACTTGTACGAGATTGGGGTATAGATCGAGGACGCCATGAAGCAGGGCCTTATTGACCAGGAGAGGGAGCAGCCCAGGAGGGGGTTTTCCCACAGTTCGAATGCAACCACCAGTGGTGATGCAGTTGCAAGATCTTCTGAAGTGGGCATGGTCACCACTACCACATCAAAAACGGCTACCCCATTCACCGGTGCGTCCAGAAGTAGCTCACAAACAACCAAATATCCACCTCGAGTCAAGAGGGTTTTTATCTCACTTCATATGCCTTTGTCAAAGGCTTTGGGAGTCCTACTCAGGAAAGGACATTTGAAACTGTTAGAACAACAGCCTCTACCCGATCTTCTCTCTCTAAAGCATGACAAGACTAAGTACTGTGCCTACCATCAATAAACCGGTCATGACACTGACAGTTGCTTTCGTCTTCGCCATGATGTACAAGATTTGATTGACAACAAGGTCGTCGCCGCACCAGTCTTGCAAAGTCTATCGGCACTGGATCAGTAAACTTAGGGGATAATGTGATTATGTCATCGGGGGATGATCCACCTGCGGATGGCACCCAGTTTACTCTAGATGTGATGGTCGGCCCGCACTGTTTTGAGCATTGTGCAAATGCTAGTTTTTGTACTTTCTGACTTAGGTATTGAGTCAGTTCTGTTATGTTGTTTTGAGTCAGTCACTTTATTTTGAGTCAGTCTTTTTGTTCAAGATCTGTCTTGTTGAATTGAGTCAGTCCAGTTGCGTTGTAGTCGGGTGATTTCGGGGGTGTTACCTCGGACATCACTATCTTGTTTTGTGTTTGTCTTTTGCACCCTTTCTTTTGAGTCTGTTTCTGCCATGGAGCCAGTTACGCCAGAAGATCTGAATGAAACAGCAGTGATTTTCACACTCTTGAGTTTGTTTTTGCCTTAAGCTAGTTGTGCCAAAAGATCTGAATGAAACGACAGTGCTTTTCACCTACTTTTCTGTGCCTTGAAATCATTGCATCAACCTAAGTTTTTCAAAACTTTTTGAACATTGTGATGAAAATGAAGAGGAAGGAATTCCTCGGGATTTGCAAAAAATTTGATCATTTGAGGGAAAAAGTGGCGTGCTGAGCCCTTAATGAATGAGATCATGCGTGTTAATATGAGTACTGAAAAGGATCCTGGCTTGATCCAAATTGGTTCTATATTGTCTTCCGCGTGAGCGATTAGTCGCTTTCTTAAAAGATTTCAAAAAATGTTTTACGTGGTCTTGCGAAAACCTGTGTGGAATCGCTCTTAAGATTGTGCAGCATAGGATCGCTCTTAGCCTCAGGACTCAACCCCTTTGGCTTTCAAACCTTGAACTTTGATTCAGAATGTTCAACGATCAAACCACAAAGGAAGCTTGTATGGCCAGATTTGAAGCAACCCTCGAACTAGGGGCAAGAAGGTCAGATATGATCAAAAGAAAGCTTGCAAAGCTAGATGAGAAACAACCCTGGAACTAGGGGCAAAAAATGTCAGATGTGCTCAAAGAGTCAAAAATTGGGACATAGCTCAAGCTAACAAAGATCGGCAAGAATGCCAAACCTCAGAAGGGAGGAAAGAAGAAAGTATTGCTGAAGGACAACCGAGTTCCTATCCACAACATTGGGGGCAATTTTGACCCCATTGGATGGACTTCTACACCATCAGCGAACAACAGCCATTCTCCTGGATTTAGATGGCTTTGAGATCCTAAAACCATTTGACATGGACATGTTAAAACTTTTACCCTTGAGAGGCTCGCTGGGCCGAAAACCCGGAAGGGCGACCTAGGCAAAAATTAGAGCAAATGAAAAAAGAAAAAAATAAAAGAACAAAAAAGAAATGAAGAAAAAGAAATGAAAAATTCTGAAAAGAAATGAACAAAGAAAAGAAGAAATGAAAAGAAAAGAAAACATAGCTCGCAAGGTTGAAAACCCAAAAAGGGCGGCCTTGGCAAAAGTTAGAGCGCAACAGGAGAGGTTAAATACCCGAGTGTACCTTAATCCCAAACTACGTAAGGCTTGATTCCCATCTTTGAGATACGTAGGCAACTTCATTCTGAAGTCCAACCATAAACACTTCCAAATCGACTGTGTCCATGTAATGGTTCTGATCATCTTTGTCTTCTCTGTGTCCGAGCGTTCGGTGGTGGTTATCACTATGAGAACTGGTTACAGTGTGCTGCGGTGCTATTCAAACAAGGGGCAACTTTTCGTTGCCATACAGTGTGCTGCGGTGCTATTCAAACAAGGGGCAACTTTCCGTTGCTATGCAGTGTCATTTAGGCAAGGGGCAATTTTTCATTTTTTGGATCTAAGGTTGTGCATCTCAAGAGTAAATTCTGTGTTGGTCGAGCAGTGGCCATTTGCAAAAACAGTTTTTGAGAATTTTTACTGAGGTTGATTAATTCTCTCGAAAACTATTCCATTTTTCCAAAACTGGACCATTTCTTGGACCCAAAAAGGGAAAATTTTCAGTGCTCATAACCTGACTTGCATGATTTCAAATCAGAAAATCGAACAAGTGTGTTGATCTAACTCTCATATTGGGCAAAATTATTTTAGTAGAAAACCAAAATAAAAAAATGGTCAAAATGATGAACTAGGGGCACAGTTGAGTCAAGGCTTTATGCATCATGCTTTTAGACATCATTCTAGCATGATTTTGACTTGACTCTAAGAAGCTTTTGTTCATGTTTTAGCATGCTCTAGCTCTGATTTATGTTGTCTTGGTCATGCATGACTTTCTTTGTATAGCTATAGTGCATTCTAGCTTGTTAGCTTTGTGTATTGAGTCCACTAGCATGTATTGCTTGGGCTATTTTCATGATTTGTCATCATTTGGTATGAGATTTCAGTGCATGCTTCATGTTCATGCACTCACATTTGTCACTCTTTCCATGCTTTGGAAGGTTGGTTCTTTATGCCTTAAGAATGAGTCATTGTGTATGCCTTCATGCCTAAGCTTGCGAGCTTTCATTTCAGTATGTTTTGGGGGTTATTTTTCCATGATATAACTCTGATTTTTGTTGGCGAAGCCATCTCATGCTTGGTCTTAGTAGGTGTAGTATAATCCTCCCTTTTGGCCTTGCATATTCCATGCTTCATGCCCTTCATGCTAGCATATTTTGGCTTACTTCCATACATGTTTTAGCATCATTCTAACATGCTCTAGGACTGTTTTGGGTTGTATTTGCCATATGCTTCATGTATTGCATAGCCATAGTGCAATTGGCCTTGCTAGCTTTGAGTTTTGAGCACCATAGCATGCTTCATTTGTGACATGTACATGCTTTGGCATCATTTATCATGTTATTTCAGAGCATGTAGCATTTCCATGTTCCCATTTCTTTCACCCTTTGAGTGCCTCTAAGGGTTGTGCAGTGTTGCCTTGTTTGTGGCCTAGTGTGTATGCATGCATGCTTAGATCTTTGAGTTCCCATCTTAGCATGTTTTGGTCTTTGTTTAGACCTAATTAAGCTCTGTCCATTGTTGGTTCATGCATTTGTGCCATGTGTTGCATGTCCCTTTGTATAGTCCTCTTTGCTAGCTTTAATGCTTAAGAACCCTTGCATGCTTTGCTTGTGTTGTTTGAATGATTTGACATCATTTCATACCTTATTTCAGAGCTTATAGTGTTGTTACACTCCCATGCTTATCACTTCTTGAGCGCTCTTGAGAGTTGTGCTCTTAGGCCTAGTTGATGGCCAATGCATGTGCATGCTTTGTTTTGCATTTCATGCCATCATTTTAGCATTATGGCCACTCTTTTTGGCATGGCTGAGGTCTATCCATATTCGGTTTAAGTCCATTGAGCATGTTTGTTTGCATGTTGTTTGCATGCTTATGTTGCTTTGCATTGTGTATGCATGCCGTTAGCATTGAATAGGTTGATCATATCATATCACATTGCATTGTGTATGCTATGTTGTTGTTTGCATTGAGTATGCCATGTTGTTGTTTGCTTGCATGCATTGCATTGCATTTTGTTTGGATTAGGTGTTAGTCCAAACACGAGAAATGAGGGACGTTTCATATTTGAAGTGATGAAATGTGCCTCATTTCTCGGTCGCCGACCCTCTTGATCATGCATGATAGAGGTCAAGGCTTTATGTGTTTATTTGTGCATTCATTTACATTGATTCGTGCAATCTTTGCTTCTTGGCCATCATGCATCGAGATGTGTGATTGGTGGCCCGAGAGTCGAGAACTGCACTCCCTTGAGATCATGAAATGATAGGAAGGGTGGTTGTGCACACATATCTTGCAAATACATTGCCTTGCCCCTTCTTGTTCTCTATTATAGCAAACTGGAAGAGTGCAACAAAAATTGGTTGGCAGACCAGTAAAAGTGGCTGGCCGACCACTTTTTCTGGTCTGCAGCAAAGATAAGTGGTCGGCAGGTGGTTGGCACCACCAATAACTGGTCGGCAGCCCTCTTGACGGTCCCCAAGGTGAGTTAAAAGCTATCTGGAGCTTGGTGCAATGTTCTGAGAACAAATGAAAACAGAGGCAAATTGGGGCATCGCGGTGGATTTCTGAACGAGGCGACCGAGCATGCATGCGCTTCTCGCCCCGAGTGCTCATATTTACTGCTTTACTTAGCCTCTTTACTTAGCTGCTTTGTTTAGTAAACTAGTGCTTTGGTTTTGTACTTAAGTAGTTAACGCGCTTAACTATTCAATTTGTGTTGTAATAACTTAATTAGTTAATTAGTTTTGTGATGTAATAATTAGTTTAATTAGCTTAGATTAGCTAGTTAGCTTCTTATTCGGATCCTCCATCGAGAGGGCCAACTGTTGTAATAAGCGTGCGTGTGCAGTGGCGGAGCCACAGCTAGACCAGGGGGGTCACGTGCCCCCCTTGGATTTTGGAATAAATTTTTATTTATTTATGTAAATATAAAGAAAATATTTTAAACAAAAAAAATTATAAAATATTATTTAGAGTGAAATATCAATGGCATTTTTAAAATTATGAGAATAATAATGGTTGTTTTTTTTTATTGAAAATAAAGATATTACGATAAGTCATATTATTATCTATGAAAATTTAAATACAATCGTGATATCTATTATTATTGACATACAATTATAATTGATCTCAATAAAATTCGAAATTTATTGAATTGTTAGGTACATTTGACATATGGGGTTTATCCTCTATGTGTTTCTTTACTATTGGTTGGTGATATTATATGTCAATGATGACGTGATATTACTATTATATTGAATTTTTATTGAAATTTTGTATAAAAAATTATTTTATCATTATATAATTTATTTTACACTTATATCCATCACTTTTTTTTATTTTATTTTATATATTGTCCATGATATACTAATTACAAATAATATATATATATCTTTCTTGAAACCAATCGTAAAAATTTATATGAAATATTTTGTCAAAATTTTTAATGTTATAATTAATAAGTGCCCCCTTTGATTTAATTTATTGGCTCCGCCACTGTACATGTGTGTGATGCATGTCTTCCCACCCATTTCTTTCTCCTTTTTATTTACCAGCTTTCGATGGTTAGTTTTAGGGCATTTTTTCAATTAGCATCCTTATGCTTCGCATACGTGCATCATTCATCTGTTTCGCATGCATCGGGCTCGGCGTATCATACAAACTGCATTGTATTTCGATACATTTACTTGAATACATGTTCAACAGCATGTTATCAAGTTGCATTCATATGACATCTTAGAATAGTCGAGCCTATTTAAATGAATTTTGCATGTGTTGCATTAGTCATCTTAACATGAACTAGGATCATGCATGATTTTTAATTAGTTCTTTGTTTTGGCTCGGAGTACACTGTGAGTGTTTACGCTTTAGCATACTGCATGAGATGTGTATGTTGCCATGTTAGCATGGTTGCCATGAGGCTAACTGCTTAACTGATATAACTGCATGAATGCCTGTGGATGAAGGTTGGATTACTTGAATTGGAACAATTCATCAAATGCGAGTTTTAAGCCCAGTTAAGAGTGTCAAAATCATGTTTTTTAAAGCCCACTTGAGGGTGGCAAATCCACGACTTAGCCTACTTGCGAGTAGCAATTCTAAACCATTTTCAAACAAACGAACATGAAATGTTTTGTTCCAACTTAGACTATACTTGTATGCTGTGCACATCACGTAGTAAGGTTAGATTAATAACCGGAATAAGAACGCATGTGTTTTCAAAAACAATATATCATGTCAGTAGAGGCCGATCTTTGATCGGGTGAGCAGGGGTGCTCATTGCATGACCTTCCCTTCTCGTGCCCAAGTTCCCGAGCCAAGGCAACTTTGGTGATGACAGACACGTGGCCTTAGGCACGAGTCAGGGTTTCCTAAATTTCTCCCAAAATAAAACATTTAGGTGGCGACTCTGTATCTAGCAAAACAGTCCATGTTTGGCACTTCTTTATTAAAATCAGTTTTCCAAAACGATTTGCCGGATTTGGACTCTTTGGTGATTTATCAGTCTTGCATTGCACTTTGCGAGATTAGATTCAGAACCGTGACAGGAGTCTGAACTGTAGTAGGTAAGAACCCAATTCGCGCCCTCGCGCGCAGAGCCAGTTCGGGCGGTCTACACCTATAAATTTCAATAATTTTTGTATTTTGAAGCTACTACATAAAAAATAACATCACTTTTTCTTTCTAAATAATAAGGTCTTAAGCATAGAACACACATGACTTAAATGTTTCTTTGGTAGTGACACATGTTATGCATGTGAATATAAAATTCAATAATCATAGAATTTTTTTTTCTTTCTTACTTATGATTTTTGTCTATATACATAAAATATATTTATTTAAATTAAGTTTTAAAATTTTGATTATAAATATGTAATGTGTTTATAATTTCAACACAACATAGTTGAATAATAATTGTGTTTATAAGAAATTAATCAAACCTTTATTGAATTATTCACATATTGAATTCAATTTGTTTAAAAATTACATGACATTCAATAACGTAATTGAAATTAACTATTAAATAATAATTAAGTAAAAAATATGTATTTTGAGTTTTTATTTTTCAAATGGATCCAAAAGACCCTATCTACAATTGATTTTCGTTATATATATAACAACTATTATGAGTTGAAAACTGTAATGAGTTGAATCAAATTGAATTTATACTTTAATCTTAGTTGGGGATTTATTTTAAATTATTAAACTCCATTCATTTGGACCCAATTGATTGAATTGTGACCCGTTAGTAACCATGTAATATTGTTATGGTTTTATTATTATTATTTTATTACCATAAAAGAGTTGTGAATATTTATGGCGTGTATCATTAAATGAAATATATTTTTTGGTGAGAAAATATTATATTCACTTTTGTAATTAAAGATTTTGAAATGTATTTTTAAATATATATATATAGGTGTATATTTATATAGTTAGATATTTGTTTAGGAAATATTTATAAAAGTAACCAAAAGGATTTTTTATTCAACTTTTGAGAGTTCTTGGAGTTCTTGCCGTGAGAAATAAAAGAGAAAGGGTTCCAATGTTGGTTTTTCATGGGTTTGATTTAGTGTAAGTCATTTTTGACCCTTAATGCTTTGGATCAAAACGTAGAGGGCGGAAAAGGCGTCGTTTGGCTCCAAAAAAATTTAATTTCTGTTGTCAAAAAATTTGAAAGCTTCTTGGCTCGAGGTAGGGATTTTTCCTACACTTCTTTATGTACTTTTACTTGATTATATGGAGTTTAGAGTTGTATATAATTTAATTAGAATTTTTAAAAAATTTCTGATTTATTTGCTTAAAAGAGAAATTTTGAGAAAAATAAAGAATTGATGCCCAAATTCGAAAGTGTAAACTTGGAATATGTTTGTAAGGTTATGAAAGAGCTATGTTTTAAATTTGAACAAAAACAGACTTCGATTCTATTGGTTTTGAAATTTTTACCATTTTGCAACCAAAAGAGCATGTTTAAAGAAAACAAAGGAATTACATTTAACTTTTGGGGCTTTTGATCAAAATAGGATGTCATAGTTGAATAATGTTTGGAGAATGAGTTTGGAAAGAAAATGATGTTTTCTTGGACATTAACGGTATTATTTTGCTTAATGTATATGTTGGAATAAAACCGACACGGTTAGAAATGGACCTTGAGAGGTTACCGGACGTGATTGAAATGGACCTTGGAGTCCTTGCTCCTGGTATGCTCAAAACCTAATTTTGAGCAACCTGATTTCTGGGCAGTTACCAAAAACACACTGTTTTTGTTCCGAAACGCAACTGATTCGGCTCTGATACCACTTGTTAGCACTATGGGACACCAGAAATCAATTGCACACAATAACACAAGAATATTTACGTGGTTCGGCAATTGCCTACATCCACTGAGAGATATCCACTATAGAATTATTTCGGAGGGAGATTACAGAACTCACACCTCACAACTCTCTATAGAACTTTTACTCACAGATTATATTCTCCTCTGTGTATTCTCAGCTCAGTGTGTCTCTCCCATATATCTCTATTCAACCCCTCCTCACTCATCTCAATTTATAACCAAGAGAAGAGAAGTAGGTGAAGTGACAGCCATAAGTGGGCTTGGTTGTGCCACCCTCACCATCTACCTTTGGTGAGTTGGTATTGCCCCACCAGCTTCCTTTACCACATGGTGCCACCCATACCATGTGGATGGTGGGCTCCTTACCATGTGGGTAGTGGATGGAGCTAACAATTGCGAGAATACAGACCAAAAATAGCTATGAATTTTGCAATAGAGTTTACTAGTTATTTCCCTTCAATTTTGAGATATTTCCCAAGTCTTGTTCATTGATGCTTTGAAATCACTCCAAAAATAAGTGCAATTAGCATTCATACATGCTTGATTGATCTACCACACTCCGCAGTTTGCTCCCATAACTGGGATTGCCTTTTTAATTCCCTTTATTTATTTGTTTATTTATTTTAATTTTTTTTTTTGGGGGAGGAAACCCCTTCAATTGGGCTTTCTTGTTAGAGAATTGTATTATGGTTAGTCTACTATTTTGGTTTATACGAAGGAAACATACTGTTGAACTTTGTGAATTGTCTTTGACGATAATTCCCTTTGTAGTTGTATGTGAAATGTTATGAATTGATCATCCAACTTAACTCTAAACTTTCTAGTGTTTTTTTTTCCAGAAATGGATAAGACCCAAAGCATCAACATAGATTTTATTAGTACCATGCTCTTATGATGCGCTCTAAATGTAGCCTATATCAATCCTGTACTGCAATTTAGTAGTGCTGGACTAGCATATGACTTTGTACACTTAATTAATAACTAAACATAAATTTAATTCTGACCCACCTTTTGTAAATAATTGAGTGATAAAATACAGCACAATTAATATGTTTTGCAATTCTTCATTTGTTGTGAGAAACCACATAACATTATATCCAACTAGAATAATAACTTCATAACGTCTTTGTGATGAACTACAATAACAAAAGGCTTTTTCTATTTTTGTCTCTGTTTTTTTAACCCAAAACCAAACTGATATGGTCAATTCTTAGCCACTTTTTTCACCTGCCAAATATTCTAGAAAAATATTTTACTTACAAGTACAAAAAGTACAACAATTTTAAAAAAAAGAACCAAGGTTTACAATAACTAACATAAGCAATACCTAAAGACCATGTTACCATGAACCTATTTCCAAAGAGACCAATCTGATGCAGAAAATGGATTAAGTTATTAGTCATGCATGTTCCATTCTCAGCTGCCTCCTTGAAACAATGATGGAACCCTATTGAAGTTGCTTTTTTGAGGCCTACATAAATGCCAAAATTTCATCTTTTTTCATATTCATGCATCGCAGCTAGGCCACATCAATGGAGCTGAACTGCATAGTGAATGTTACTTCTCACATGCATCTTGCATAAGTGTAAACCATAAATTTATTCTATCTACAATATGTCCTAGGTATATATAGATATATAAACCAAATGACTAACTACAGAATGCTAACTGCATTCTAAATAATCTAAAACAAGAACTGTCAATCATTAGCTTTTGTCCACAAGGTCAGTTTTATTCCCAACAACGACTATTATAATGTCACTGCCTCACTCAGTGCGAACCTCCTCAATCCATTTTGAAGTGTTCAAGAATGATTGCCTGCCTAAACCCCACCAAAAAAGTATCTAATGAAATAACAGAAATGTATCATACAAGATTTCTACAATTAATCAAGTAGAAATTATAGCAAGATGATTAGACAGTACATTTGAAATTACAGTATTTAAAACATCGTCGTGGTGGACCGTCTATTTGGTACTTATATATATATCTTAGAAAATTCAGTTTATAAAAAAATATGTGAAAAAGTACTTGACAACGAATGATTTGGGGAAGGTGGGGGGGGGGGCAAGAATTATAAAATAGCCACCAAATAGTTGAAGGAACGGCATGGGAGAGCTAATGGTATGTTGATAGGACATATGCTTAGAGAATTAGAGCAGAAAATGTGAAAACTTAACTAAAAATGGATTGTTCGAGGAAAAAATTATGAAACAGTCACCAAATAGCCCAATGAATGGCATAAGCACCTTGCCTAAGCCTTTGTAAACTTGGGAGAGCTAACGTATGTTGATAGGAAATGCTTGAGTTTAATTGAATGAGTATTGAGTTTAGAAATGCTTGAGTTTAATTGATTGTTACAGTATAAATTTATAATTTGTTTGGATGAATGAGTATTGCAATTACAAGTCATAGCTTGAGAATGGAAAAAATTTCAATTTTATTTTGTAATAGTAATTTAGAAAAATAAATGACTTTTGACAACAAAAATGGTTGGTCATGAAATCACCCCACAAAATTTCACTTTTTCGTAAGAAAATAATTTTATTACAATTCATTACTTTTGCCGACAAATTTATTTAGTCACCAAAAGAAGTTATTTTTAGCAATAAAATTAATTTGTTGCAATTGATAGCTTTTGGATACGAATTTAGTTGGTTGCCAAAAGTACTTGTTTGCAACAAAAAATTTTATCACGAAAAAGCTCTTTAGGCAACGAATACTTTGTTGGCAATAGATTTTTTTGGCGACAAATCAAATAAACTAATAAAATAATATCATCTTTGGTGACCAAACTATTTTGTTGGCAAAATTAATTTTCAGAGACAAAACAATATTTTTGTTGCCAAAAACTTTTAGTGAGGAAGGATTAGCGACAAAATTTGTTTGTTGCCGAAAGGTATTGGTGACCAACTACTAGCTTTTAGCGACCAATTTTTTTGTTGCCAAAAGTACAATTCATTGTAGTGATATTGTAATCATTCTAGCATTATTCTCTTTATAAAGATATCGTTAAAAAGTGTTTAGAAGATATAAAAAGAAAGGCCAGTGCTAAATCCCTACAAATTTCTTCCATAAAAGTATTCCGTCGACAGTTTTTTAGGTTATTTATATAGAGAGTCCTTAAACTATTAAAAAAGATATTATTTTTACCTCTTAAATTATAGAAGTGTACAAATAAACTCATAAATTATAAAAACGTACCAATTAGACCTCATAATGGAATGAGTCAAAGTAAAATACGTCAATAGTTTAGGAGGTGCATTTATTTGCTTTTATAATTTAGAAGGCAAAACAATACTTCTCAATAGTTTAGGAATCCCATTTATACGCTTTATAGTTTAGGGAATCAAATTAATATTTTTCAATAATTTAGAGAGTCTTCATATAAATAACTCCAATTTTTTACCAGTAAAAATTCAACGTTATATCATAATTAAAATGTTGTAAAAGGGCTTCATTTTCTAGATAAGTTTCTCTTATCTGGTCTAGTAGCCTATTTCTTTCTTCAATACCTAAATCTGGGTCTTTATATAATTTTCTCCAATAATCCAATATTTCAACAATATTTTCATATTCAGTTCTATTATAGGTATTGGTTTGAAGTGCCATAATATCTTCTGTACCATAAAATAGCCTAGGAATATCACTATCTCCCGGACTATTCATTCCATCATTGTTTATGAAGGATATAGTTTCCAATTTTGTCACCAAATTGTTTATTTGGTTTTTTGCTTCTTTATTTAAGTCAATATTTATTATAGAACCCAAATTGTCTATTTTAGATTCTATAGACTCATCTTTGTGTCTCTAAATTCTCTATCTTATTTCCGTATTCCATAAACTCCACTAAAATTCCATTATTTGGCGGAAAGTGATTAGCCACATCATTTCAGCCGACGTTACACGACAAAAACAGCTCAGCCAGAGCTTATCTACAACAGTCTATCTCTTTGAAAACCGGGGAGGATAGACAAGTGTATGTATATAATTGTAGTAACAAAATGACAAATAGCTACAGTTTTTGTATATAATTGTAGACTCTTCTAGCTACAGTAGTTGTATATAATTGTAGCCTCTCTTTTATTGCTTTGGTCCTTGTATTTAATACCTAGGCTTGTAGGTTTGGAAAAAGGTTGTAGACATTGGACGTAAGCCTTAACTTTTGGCTTTTGTTTGTATATGCAACATGTTCTATAAATTGGCATTCACGCCAATGAAGAAATCAATGTAAATTCCTCCAACTTCTCTCCATCTTTGTGTCTCTAAATTCTCTATCTTATTTCCGTATTCCATAAACTCCACTAAAATTCCATAATAAAATTAGAAAAAAGCTCCTTTCCTTTTTAGTTTTGTAATTGGTATCAGAGCTTGGTGAAGAGCTTTTTAAAGCAAGATCAAGCTATGTAAGTATTTCTATCTATGTATAAATTTTGAGTTTGTATGGTGTGTTTTATGTTATAAAAAAAAAAAAAAAAACATTTAGTTAAAAAATTTTCATCTAAGTTTTTTGTGTATCCTTCATATTTTATATCTTCATAATTATTTGTTTCATTTTTAGTTGTTGTAAAACCTATATGCTTAGTGTGTGTCAAAGCCCATATACTCATTAAGATCTTTTAACTATTGGCTATAATTAAGTCTTTAAAGATCATAAAGAGAGGTTTTAGGCACCAGATAATACACTAGGAGGGTCTTAGGTACCAACAACAATCTAAAATGGCAATTAATTCTGATGATATAATATGCTTTGGAAATACAAAAAATAATGTTAATAATAAATATGATCATAGTTTGCATATTACTAAAGAATCTGCAAATATAAATAGTGTGTGTTCTAGTTTAAATAATATTACTGATATTATGTGTTCTTGGTTTTCTAAATTAGATAAAAATCAAAAAATTAATCAAAATTATCTAGAGACTAAAGTTGAGTCTATAGAATCTAAAATAGACAATTTGGGTTCTATAATAAATATTGACTTAAATAAAGAAGCAAAAAACCAAATAAACAATTTGGTGACAAAATTGGAAACTATATCCTTCATAAACAATGATGGAATGAATAGTCCGGGAGATAGTGATATTCCTAGGCTATTTTATGGTACAGAAGATATTATGGCACTTCAAACCAATACCTATAATAGAACTGAATATGAAAATATTGTTGAAATATTGGATTATTGGAGAAAATTATATAAAGACCCAGATTTAGGTATTGAAGAAAGAAATAGGCTACTAGACCAGATAAGAGAAACTTATCTAGAAAATGAAGCCCTTTTATAACATTTTAATTATGATATTAATATGTCAACTAATGATGATGACAGCCAATCATCCTCATCTGAAGAATCCATAGATCAAGATATTTCATCAGAAATAAATAAAGGGAAAAGAAAGGCAGAAGAGCCAATTGATCCCGAATTATTTGGTACATGGGGAGATGGAGAAAATTTTGACTTTATTCAAACAAATGAAGTTAAAAATGATATTGGAAGCACCTCCAATCCTACACCTGAACCAGTAGTATCTAGAAAAGATAATAATCATAAGTATCCAATAGCTCAAAATGGTACTTATTTAGACTTGTCTTATGTTCCATTTAAGGATCAACCACAAGCTATAGATGATTGGGCACAATCCTTGTCCATCATTATTACCAATTATAAAAATAGTTGGTCAAAGGAAAAATTCCTTGATTATATTGCAGCAACTCTCCAGGGAGATGTGTTGCAATGGTTAAGACAGTGGGAAAAATCTGAAATTGGAAAAAGTCAAAAAACGGCTTTATTAACAAATTTTCTCACACTTGACACAATTTTAGCTGAATTTGCAAAACTCATAAAAGAAAATTTATGTGGTTTTTATGGAGATACTAATTTGCAAGAAGATGCAAATTATATTTTGACTAAATTAGAATTATGTAATATTTGTCTTTTTGAAGACTATGTTAAAACTTTAAAAAAATACTATTATCTTATTGATCCACCAGCAAATCAACCTTGGTTAGATCAATTTTTTCATAAACTCCCAAGCCCATGGGATGAGTTATGTATTAAAAACTATCCTGCTTTTCTCAAAAAAATGGGGAAGGAAGAAAATGATAATCTTGGTTTTCGCATTAATTTTGTTCTAAGAGAGATAGCAAATCGGTGTCTAGAAGTAAAGGCGAAAAAACAAATAAAAAAATCAAATTTCCAACTCACAATATGGTCAAAAATGTTGTGATAAAATTTTAAAAGAAAATTGGAAAATTGGTTGTAATACATTTCCTAAAAGAAAAGGGTTTTCCAAAAAACGCAGAAAATATAAATGGAAACCTTGGAAAAAGAACAAAACTTTTTCAAAAAAGAAAAAGTATATTCGAAAAAAGAAACCAACAAGTGTTTCAAAAAAGAAAACTTGTAAATGTTACATTTGTAACGAAGAAGGTCACTATGCACCTGAATGCCCAAAAAGGGGAAAAAGTGCAAAGAAAATGATCAAAGTCCTTGAAGAACAAGATTTTGAAATTATATATGGAGAAGAAATTTCTGATGAAGAAGAAATCTTATATGAAATTTCTAGTGATGAAGAAAGTTCAGATGAAGAACTAATCTTCATGATGACTACTAATAGTCAAGAAACATCTCAAGAAGTAGATAATATATCTCAAGAAGAATTACAAGCAATTCGACTTGGAGATGTAATCGGGGAAGAAAAAACTTTTACCGATGAAGAATTAGCAAAATTCGAAAAAATGCAAGAAGTTGCTGTTCCAGAAATTTACAAACTCTCTAAATTTAATTTCTTTTCAGCAAGAGTGTTTGAACAATACAGTGGTAACACTCAAGCAAAATGGTCAGAAGAAGGAAATATTGATATTCCTTTTTTTGATAAGAAAAAGGTTGCAAGATGGAAAAAGAAATATCCTGAAATTCAATATATTCATATTGGATTAATTCAAGTAACCATAACAGCCTTATTTCGCCAAGGGATAGATACTCCTATTTTGGCAGTAATTTTTGACAAAAGATTTTCCGACCCAATGAAAGCAATCATTGGAGGAATTCAGTCTAATTTGGCTAATGGAGTAGTTTGGTTTAATGTTAGACCAAATTTCTTTATTTCCATAAATGATCCTAATCTTGAAGATACAGTCAGAATAAGAATTAAAACACAAGGATTAGGAATGAAATCAAATTCTCATGATTTGGCTATTCGTTGGAAAACAATTCACGAATTAACCAAATTTCCTGAAACAAAAACAAGATCAAACGATAATAAAATCGTTGAAATCTTTGAACCAAGACCATTTGACACGGTAATACAACCTCGTCTAATGAATTGGAGTGATTTAGAAGTCCCTCGACAATGGTTAATCCAAGACCTAGTGGGACAAGGAGAATCTTCTAAACTAAAAAAAACCTGCACAATTACAAATGCAAGCATCAGGAAAAAATTTATATATTGAAAATACAGTTCCAAAAATTAAAAGATCAACTTCTGTATTTGAAAAAGATTTTACTAACAAATCATTTTCAAAGGCAAGTATTGGAGAATCAAGTAATAATTCTAATAAAGAATCTATTACTTCAAATAATGTTCAGATTCCTATTTTTCCAGGAACAAGAAAACTTGAACATATTAAATCTGCATATATGTATCATTTTCAAACAAAAAATGATGATATTATTTTTTCTCCTAGCCAAGGAAAAAGAAGATATACATATGTATTGGGAACATTTAACTTTGCAGGTTATAAACCCTATAGCCTCAGTGTTCTCATAGATACAGGAGCTACAGTTAGCTCATGTAAATGGAATGCCATACCAAAAGAAAAATGGACATTAATGAAACATCCAATTTTAGTTACTGGAATAGATGGTAACCATACTTCTATACAATTCAAGGCTAAAAATATAGCTATTTGGTTAAATGATAGCAAGTTCATTATACCAAAAATTTTATGTTTTCCGTATATGCATGGAGATTTCCTTCTTGGCAATAATTTTATATATAAATATCTTCCAATGCAAATACAGGAAAAAGCTATTTCATTAAGCATAAACAATGTCTTAATTCATATTCCCTTGTTAGAACAGCATAAATATATTTGTGATAAAGAGTTTGCGCCCGTGCCGCGTGGTGATTTAACTCCCATCATCAAAACCATTGATGAATCACACTGGATTTATAAAATTTTAGAAGAAAATTTTAGTGAACATCCATTAAAACTATGGCAACGTAGTCCACGTTATTGTAGTTTAAAATTGAAAGACCCTAATGTTATCATTAGAGTAAGACCAATGATCTATACTAGACAAGATATAGATGAATTTGATATTCAACTCCAGGAACTTTTAGACAAAAAGTTAATTGAAGAAACTAAAAGCCCTCATTCTAGTCTAGCCTTTATGGTAAGAAACCATGCTGAAATTAAAAGAGGAAAAGCCCGAATGGTAGTCAACTATAAACGGCTAAATGAAAATTTAGAATTTGATGGATATTTTATTCCACGAAAAGATGTTTTGATTAACCTAACCAAAGGATCAAAAATCTTTAGCAAATTTGATTGTAAAAGTGGATTTTGGCAAATTCAATTAACTGAAGAGTCAAAAAAATTGACAGCTTTCAGTACACCTAGAGGACATTATCACTGGAATGTTATGCCTTTTGGGTTAAATATTGCACCACAGGTATTTCAACGGTGGATGGATACAATTTTTAAAGACCTTAAGGATTGTTGTGTAGTTTATATTGATGATATACTTATTTTCTCTAAAACCAAGGAGGAACATAAGAAACATTTAAAATTAATTTGTGAAAAATTCCAAAAACATGGAATTATTTTGTCTCCAAAAAAGATTGAATTAGAAAAAGAATCAATTGAATTTTTGGGAATAATTTTAGACCAGAAAGGTTTAAAATTACAAGAACATATTTTGTCCAAAGTACGAGATTTTCCTGATACTCTTGAAAATATAACACAATTACAGAGTTTATTAGGCATTTTAAATTATGGACGAAATTTTATTAAAAATCTTTCAAAAATAGAAATTCCTTGGTTAACCAAATTAAGGAAAAATGTTATTTTTGAATGGACAGCAGAAGATGTTGCTTTAATTAAACAAATTAAAGAACATGTTAAAACTTTACCAGATGTTTATCTTCCTAAAACAGGTGATAAATTAATTTTAGAAACAGACGCCTCAGAAGCATGTTGGGGATGTGTTCTTAAAGCTATACCTAGTAATTTATGGTATGATAAAGAGATACCTTTATCAGAAAATGGGATTAGACCAAGAAAAAATCCAATACCCATAAAATTACAAAAAGAAGAATTAATTTGCGGATATAATTCTGGAACATTTAAACCAAATGAACAGAAATATATTATTTTTGAAAAAGAATTACTTGCAATAAAATTAGCAATAAAAAGTTTTCATATTTATTTAGCTCCAGAAAATTTTATTGTACGCACTGATAATAAGGCAGTAAGAGATTTCTTGATCAATAAAAAACCTATTGAGCAAGGAAGAAGATTAGCCTGGTATAATAAAATTTCTGAATATACTTTTGAAGTAGAACATCTTAAAGGTACTAACAATTTTCTTGCAGATTTTCTTAGCAGAAATTGCTTTAAAAAATTAAATTGCTAAACAAGTAAATTTAATTTTTGCAGAAGACCTCTAGACCAAGAGGAAACAATGGATAAGGGTAAACAACCCGCTCAAGGAGATTGGGTGACAATTGCCAAAAAGGCAAACCCCAGACAAGAAAGAGTTTATGTTGTATTCTCAGGAAAACAACCTGGAATCTACACAGACTGGAATGAAGCTAATCAGCAAGTTTGCGGATTTCCAGGAGCCAGTCATAAATCATATGATAGCATGACCAAAGTTAAAAAAGCTTTTTACAGTGCACCAGCCATGCCTATTTTTCAAAGGAATCAAGTGAGAACTAACCCAGTTCCAACTAATATTCAGACATCAAGACCAGATGAATCTGAAATAAAAGATTTTTTCAACCCTGGTATATCCAGAGAAATTTATACAGAACTCAATGGAGTTTGGAAAACTCACATTGTAGACAACAAAGTGAAGTTTCGAAAACACATGGGAGTTTTGGCCAACAAATTAGCTGAGCAAACAGCTAAATTAAAAGATTTACAAAATCTTTGTTTTAATATTCTTAAACAAATGAATTGGAATGAAGATTTTAATTTTGAAAAAATAAACAATTTTCTTCAACTATCAGACCTCATATCAGATGAGTTTTCTGATCCGGTTTTTGAACAAATAAAAAGAATTTGTCTTTTTGAAAAAGCAAGAACTTTGCTTCCAAAAGAAATTTTTATGTTAATCAAAAATCG
The DNA here is from genome assembly GCA_036172215.1 of Camellia granthamiana. Classification (NCBI taxonomy): domain Eukaryota; kingdom Viridiplantae; phylum Streptophyta; class Magnoliopsida; order Ericales; family Theaceae; genus Camellia; species Camellia granthamiana. The sequence goes on along the minus strand of JAXFYN010000094.1, from coordinate 517,771 downwards.
AGTTGAAGATCATCATGATAAGATTAGACAAATCTTAGAACGATCTTATGATAAATTAAATTTGAAAGATGGAATTCCCAAAATAACCATCATGGCAAACCATGACATGTGGTTTTTTGAGGATATAGATTGGGGAATAACTAATCAAGTTATTTTTCAAATTCTAGATCCAATCCAATGGATAGATTTTCCAATGATCATCAAAGCAATGCTCTCATGGATAGTAAAAGGCTTTCGATGGAGCAAATATTTTACTTTCTGGATTTCCAGCACAGTTGGTTGGCGAGAACGAGAACATTTTTTCCAACCATACCAGATTTGGTATCTTAAAGAAACTGAAGATTTTGAATTTGAAGATGATTATTTAGATGAAGATCACCGGAGAGAAAGATTGGAAAATATCCGAAAACTTTCTTTGACAGAATATTGGATAGACAGTCTAATATCTGTTTCACAAGCAGCGTCCAACATCCATGGCTCAGCAAAATTGCCATTTATGGTTACAGATGGAAGAATATTATTTGTAACCCATTTTCCCATAACATATCAACGGTCTCCAACGCAAATTAATGAGGCTCTTGACATGTTAATTAATCTCAAAAAGAGAAATAATTTGGATCTTCCGTTGGAACTAGCCATGACCGCGGATGATGTAGAACAATTCCGGAATGACCAATACAGCCAAGATCCGGATTCCCCTCCATCAGAGACTGATGAAGAATATCACAATCTCATCAACAGGATGGAAGCATAGTGGACCCCACTATCAAATGCAGCTGTCTCTTGATCGACTCCAACCTTATCCAGGACACGTGGAGCAACCTGCATTATTTGGCGGAAAGTGATTAGCCACATCATTTCAGCCGACGCTACACGACAAAAACAGCTCAGCCAGAGCTTATCTACAACAGTCTATCTCTTTGAAAACCGGGGAGGATAGACAAGTGTATGTATATAATTGTAGTAACAAAATGACAAATAGCTACAGTTTTTGTATATAATTGTAGACTCTTCTAGCTACAGTAGTTGTATATAATTGTAGCCTCTCTTTTATTGCTTTGGTCCTTGTATTTAATACCTAGGCTTGTAGGTTTGGAAAAAGGTTGTAGACATTGGACGTAAGCCTTAACTTTTGGCTTTTGTTTGTATATGCAACATGTTCTATAAATTGGCATTCACGCCAATGAAGAAATCAATGTAAATTCCTCCAACTTCTCTCCATCTTTGTGTCTCTAAATTCTCTATCTTATTTCCGTATTCCATAAACTCCACTAAAATACTAGAATTTGAAAAATAACTTGATTAGTTATTCCCCAATCTATATCCTCAAAAAACCACATGTCATGGTTTGCCATGATGGTTATTTTGGGAATTCCATCTTTCAAATTTAATTTATCATAAGATCGTTCTAAGATTTGTCTAATCTTATCATGATGATCTTCAACTCGATTTTGATTAACATAAAAATTTCTTTTGGAAGCAAAGTTCTTGCTTTTTCAAAAAGACAAATTCTTTTTATTTGTTCAAAAACCGGATCAGAAAACTCATCTGATATGAGGTCTGATAGTTGAAGAAAATTGTTTATTTTTTCAAAATTAAAATCTTCATTCCAATTCATTTGTTTAAGAATATTAAAACAAAGATTTTGTAAATCTTTTAATTTAGCTGTTTGCTCAGCTAATTTGTTGGCCAAAACTCCCATGTGTTTTCGAAACTTCACTTTGTTGTCTACAATGTGAGTTTTCCAAACTCCATTGAGTTCTGTATAAATTTCTCTGGATATACCAGGGTTGAAAAAATCTTTTATTTCAGATTCATCTGGTCTTGATGTCTGAATATTAGTTGGAACTGGGTTAGTTCTCACTTGATTCCTTTGAAAAATAGGCATGGCTGGTGCACTGTAAAAAGCTTTTTTAGCTTTGGTCATGCTATCATATGATTTATGACTGGCTCCTGGAAATCCGCAAACTTGCTGATTAGCTTCATTCCAGTCTGTGTAGATTCCAGGTTGTTTTCCTGAGAATACAACATAAACTCTTTCTTGTCTGGGGTTTGTCTTTTTGGCAATTGTCACCCAATCTCCTTGAGCGGGTTGTTTACCCTTATCCATTGTTTCCTCTTGGTCTAGAGGTCTTCTGCAAAAATTAAATTTACTTGTTTAGCAATTTAATTTTTTAAAGCAATTTCTGCTAAGAAAATCTGCAAGAAAATTGTTAGTACCTTTAAGATGTTCTACTTCAAAAGTATATTCAGAAATTTTATTATACCAGGCTAATCTTCTTCCTTGCTCAATAGGTTTTTTATTGATCAAGAAATCTCTTACTGCCTTATTATCAGTGCGTACAATAAAATTTTCTGGAGCTAAATAAATATGAAAACTTTTTATTGCTAATTTTATTGCAAGTAATTCTTTTTCAAAAATAATATATTTCTGTTCATTTGGTTTAAATGTTCCAGAATTATATCCGCAAATTAATTCTTCTTTTTGTAATTTTATGGGTATTGGATTTTTTCTTGGTCTAATCCCATTTTCTGATAAAGGTATCTCTTTATCATACCATAAATTACTAGGTATAGCTTTAAGAACACATCCCCAACATGCTTCTGAGGCGTCTGTTTCTAAAATTAATTTATCACCTGTTTTAGGAAGATAAACATCTGGTAAAGTTTTAACATGTTCTTTAATTTGTTTAATTAAAGCAACATCTTCTGCTGTCCATTCAAAAATAACATTTTTCCTTAATTTGGTTAACCAAGGAATTTCTATTTTTGAAAGATTTTTAATAAAATTTCGTCCATAATTTAAAATGCCTAATAAACTCTGTAATTGTGTTATATTTTCAAGAGTATCAGGAAAATCTCGTACTTTGGACAAAATATGTTCTTGTAATTTTAAACCTTTCTGGTCTAAAATTATTCCCAAAAATTCAATTGATTCTTTTTCTAATTCAATCTTTTTTGGAGACAAAATAATTCCATGTTTTTGGAATTTTTCACAAATTAATTTTAAATGTTTCTTATGTTCCTCCTTGGTTTTAGAGAAAATAAGTATATCATCAATATAAACTACACAACAATCCTTAAGGTCTTTAAAAATTGTATCCATCCACCATTGAAATACCTGTGGTGCAATATTTAACCCAAAAGGCATAACATTCCAGTGATAATGTCCTCTAGGTGTACTGAAAGCTGTCAATTTTTTTGACTCTTCAGTTAATTGAATTTGCCAAAATCCACTTTTACAATCAAATTTGCTAAAGATTTTTGATCCTTTGGTTAGGTTAATCAAAACATCTTTTCGTGGAATAAAATATCCATCAAATTCTAAATTTTCATTTAGCCGTTTATAGTTGACTACCATTCGGGCTTTTCCTCTTTTAATTTCAGCATGGTTTCTTACCATAAAGGCTGGACTAGAATGAGGGCTTTTAGTTTCTTCAATTAACTTTTTGTCTAAAAGTTCCTGGAGTTGAATATCAAATTCATCTATATCTTGTCTAGTATAGATCATTGGTCTTACTCTAATGATAACATTAGGGTCTTTCAATTTTAAACTACAATAACGTGGACTACGTTGCCATAGTTTTAATGGATGTTCACTAAAATTTTCTTCTAAAATTTTATAAATCCAGTGTGATTCATCAATGGTTTTGATGATGGGAGTTAAATCACCACGCGGCACGGGCGCAAACTCTTTATCACAAATATATTTATGCTGTTCTAACAAGGGAATATGAATTAAGACATTGTTTATGCTTAATGAAATAGCTTTTTCCTGTATTTGCATTGGAAGATATTTATATATAAAATTATTGCCAAGAAGGAAATCTCCATGCATATACGGAAAACATAAAATTTTTGGTATAATGAACTTGCTATCATTTAACCAAATAGCTATATTTTTAGCCTTGAATTGTATAGAAGTATGGTTACCATCTATTCCAGTAACTAAAATTGGATGTTTCATTAATGTCCATTTTTCTTTTGGTATGGCATTCCATTTACATGAGCTAACTGTAGCTCCTGTATCTATGAGAACACTGAGGCTATAGGGTTTATAACCTGCAAAGTTAAATGTTCCCAATACATATGTATATCTTCTTTTTCCTTGGCTAGGAGAAAAAATAATATCATCATTTTTTGTTTGAAAATGATACATATATGCAGATTTAATATGTTCAAGTTTTCTTGTTCCTGGAAAAATAGGAATCTGAACATTATTTGAAGTAATAGATTCTTTATTAGAATTATTACTTGATTCTCCAATACTTGCATTTGAAAATGATTTGTTAGTAAAATCTTTTTCAAATACAGAAGTTGATCTTTTAATTTTTGGAACTGTATTTTCAATATATAAATTTTTTCCTGATGCTTGCATTTGTAATTGTGCAGGTTTTTTTTAGTTTAGAAGATTCTCCTTGTCCCACTAGGTCTTGGATTAACCATTGTCGAGGGACTTCTAAATCACTCCAATTCATTAGACGAGGTTGTATTACCGTGTCAAATGGTCTTGGTTCAAAGATTTCAACGATTTTATTATCGTTTGATCTTGTTTTTGTTTCAGGAAATTTGGTTAATTCGTGAATTGTTTTCCAACGAATAGCCAAATCATGAGAATTTGATTTCATTCCTAATCCTTGTGTTTTAATTCTTATTCTGACTGTATCTTCAAGATTAGGATCATTTATGGAAATAAAGAAATTTGGTCTAACATTAAACCAAACTACTCCATTAGCCAAATTAGACTGAATTCCTCCAATGATTGCTTTCATTGGGTCGGAAAATCTTTTGTCAAAAATTACTGCCAAAATAGGAGTATCTATCCCTTGGCGAAATAAGGCTGTTATGGTTACTTGAATTAATCCAATATGAATATATTGAATTTCAGGATATTTCTTTTTCCATCTTGCAACCTTTTTCTTATCAAAAAAAGGAATATCAATATTTCCTTCTTCTGACCATTTTGCTTGAGTGTTACCACTGTATTGTTCAAACACTCTTGCTGAAAAGAAATTAAATTTAGAGAGTTTGTAAATTTCTGGAACAGCAACTTCTTGCATTTTTTCGAATTTTGCTAATTCTTCATCGGTAAAAGTTTTTTCTTCCCCGATTACATCTCCAAGTCGAATTGCTTGTAATTCTTCTTGAGATATATTATCTACTTCTTGAGATGTTTCTTGACTATTAGTAGTCATCATGAAGATTAGTTCTTCATCTGAACTTTCTTCATCACTAGAAATTTCATATAAGATTTCTTCTTCATCAGAAATTTCTTCTCCATATATAATTTCAAAATCTTGTTCTTCAAGGACTTTGATCATTTTCTTTGCACTTTTTCCCCTTTTTGGGCATTCAGGTGCATAGTGACCTTCTTCGTTACAAATGTAACATTTACAAGTTTTCTTTTTTGAAACACTTGTTGGTTTCTTTTTTCGAATATACTTTTTCTTTTTTGAAAAAGTTTTGTTCTTTTTCCAAGGTTTCCATTTATATTTTCTGCGTTTTTTGGAAAACCCTTTTCTTTTAGGAAATGTATTACAACCAATTTTCCAATTTTCTTTTAAAATTTTATCACAACATTTTTGACCATATTGTGAGTTGAAAATTTGATTTTTTTATTTGTTTTTTCGCCTTTACTTCTAGACACCGATTTGCTATCTCTCTTAGAACAAAATTAATGCGAAAACCAAGATTATCATTTTCTTCCTTCCCCATTTTTTTGAGAAAAGCAGGATAGTTTTTAATACATAACTCATCCCATGGGCTTGGGAGTTTATGAAAAAATTGATCTAACCAAGGTTGATTTGCTGGTGGATCAATAAGATAATAGTATTTTTTTAAAGTTTTAACATAGTCTTCAAAAAGACAAATATTACATAATTCTAATTTAGTCAAAATATAATTTGCATCTTCTTGCAAATTAGTATCTCCATAAAAACCACATAAATTTTCTTTTATGAGTTTTGCAAATTCAGCTAAAATTGTGTCAAGTGTGAGAAAATTTGTTAATAAAGCCGTTTTTTGACTTTTTCCAATTTCAGATTTTTCCCACTGTCTTAACCATTGCAACACATCTCCCTGGAGAGTTGCTGCAATATAATCAAGGAATTTTTCCTTTGACCAACTATTTTTATAATTGGTAATAATGATGGACAAGGATTGTGCCCAATCATCTATAGCTTGTGGTTGATCCTTAAATGGAACATAAGACAAGTCTAAATAAGTACCATTTTGAGCTATTGGATACTTATGATTATTATCTTTTCTAGATACTACTGGTTCAGGTGTAGGATTGGAGGTGCTTCCAATATCATTTTTAACTTCATTTGTTTGAATAAAGTCAAAATTTTCTCCATCTCCCCATGTACCAAATAATTCGGGATCAATTGGCTCTTCTGCCTTTCTTTTCCCTTTATTTATTTCTGATGAAATATCTTGATCTATGGATTCTTCAGATGAGGATGATTGGCTGTCATCATCATTAGTTGACATATTAATATCATAATTAAAATGTTGTAAAAGGGCTTCATTTTCTAGATAAGTTTCTCTTATCTGGTCTAGTAGCCTATTTCTTTCTTCAATACCTAAATCTGGGTCTTTATATAATTTTCTCCAATAATCCAATATTTCAACAATATTTTCATATTCAGTTCTATTATAGGTATTGGTTTGAAGTGCCATAATATCTTCTGTACCATAAAATAGCCTAGGAATATCACTATCTCCCGGACTATTCATTCCATCATTGTTTATGAAGGATATAGTTTCCAATTTTGTCACCAAATTGTTTATTTGGTTTTTTGCTTCTTTATTTAAGTCAATATTTATTATAGAACCCAAATTGTCTATTTTAGATTCTATAGACTCAACTTTAGTCTCTAGATAATTTTGATTAATTTTTTGATTTTTATCTAATTTAGAAAACCAAGAACACATAATATCAGTAATATTATTTAAACTAGAACACACACTATTTATATTTGCAGATTCTTTAGTAATATGCAAACTATGATCATATTTATTATTAACATTATTTTTTGTATTTCCAAAGCATATTATATCATCAGAATTAATTGCCATTTTAGATTGTTGTTGGTACCTAAGACCCTCCTAGTATATTATCTGGTGCCTAAAACCTCTCTTTATGATCTTTAAAGACTTAATTATAGCCAATAGTTAAAAGATCTTAATGAGTATATGGGCTTTGACAAACACTAAGCATATAGGTTTTACAACAACTAAAAATGAAACAAATAATTATGAAGATATAAAATATGAAGGATACACAAAAAACTTAGATGAAAATTTTTTAACTAAATGTTTTTTTTTTTTTTTTTTTATAACATAAAACACACCATACAAACTCAAAATTTATACATAGATAGAAATACTTACATAGCTTGATCTTGCTTTAAAAAGCTCTTCACCAAGTTCTGATACCAATTACAAAACTAAAAAGGAAAGGAGCTTTTTTCTAATTTTATTATGGAATTTTAGTGGAGTTTATGGAATACGGAAATAAGATAGAGAATTTAGAGACACAAAGATGGAGAGAAGTTGGAGGAATTTACATTGATTTCTTCATTGGCGTGAATGCCAATTTATAGAACATGTTGCATATACAAACAAAAGCCAAAAGTTAAGGCTTACGTCCAATGTCTACAACCTTTTTCCAAACCTACAAGCCTAGGTATTAAATACAAGGACCAAAGCAATAAAAGAGAGGCTACAATTATATACAACTACTGTAGCTAGAAGAGTCTACAATTATATACAAAAACTGTAGCTATTTGTCATTTTGTTACTACAATTATATACATATTACAAAACTAAAAAGGAAAGGAGCTTTTTTCTAATTTTATTATGGAATTTTAGTGGAGTTTATGGAATACGGAAATAAGATAGAGAATTTAGAGACACAAAGATGAGTCTATAGAATCTAAAATAGATAATTTGGGTTCTATAATAAATATTGACTTAAATAAAGAAGCAAAAAACCAAATAAACAATTTGGTGACAAAATTGGAAACTATATCCTTCATAAACAATGATGGAATGAATAGTCCGGGAGATAGTGATATTCCTAGGCTATTTTATGGTACAGAAGATATTATGGCACTTCAAACCAATACCTATAATAGAACTGAATATGAAAATATTGTTGAAATATTGGATTATTGGAGAAAATTATATAAAGACCCAGATTTAGATGGGGTGCTTTTGTGGGGATGACTCATTCTTCCAAAAAAAAAAAAAAAAAAAAAAAAAAAAAACAAAGAACAAAAGATAGATAGATTTCAAGACACCTTCACTATTTTTTTTATTTTTTATTTTTTTTATTGGCACTTTAACACTAAATTCAAAATACTTTTTTTATGAATTTTAAAATATATTTTTAAAAATATTCATAATTTTCATAGAGTAGACTTATTCATTAAAAAGTTTTATTCTAATGTCTAGTAATAAATTTATCATATTAAAAATATTTTAAAAAAAATATTACGTACAAATCATAATAGGTGGATTTATTATCTAATAGGTTTTGTGAAAATTAATATCGTTTTTCATCCACTATTAAAAAAGTCACTAATTATTAATTTTCAGCTATAGTTTAAAATTTTTGTCACAAAATGTCATCAATTGGCATCAGTTTAAAAAAATTGTAATAAAAAAAGTCACTAATTTTCAACTTTCATCGACAGTTTGAAAAATTTGTGACAGAAAAATGTTACTAATTGTAAGTTTCAGTGACAATTTATAAAAATTGTGACAAAAAAAGTCATTAATTAACAATTTTTAACGACATATGCAAAAAATCGTCATACAAAATTATTTTTAATGATAATTTTACTAGAACTTATTTTTAATAAGCCTTGATAAAAATTAAATCCAACTATTAGAACCTGTTAATAATTTACCTAAACTATTTACACTTCTCACATCATATTTTAATGTACATAAACTAAAAATAAGTTAAAACTTTCAAAGAAAAGCCAATGTCCCAATCATTTCACTTTGATGATTTTCTCAGTATCGTTATCTTACAAATACAAAACACTTCTAAAAGGTTTAAACATACTCTCATTATTATTAAAACAAGAGGTACATACATAAAAATAAATTCCCTTAGAACTTGTAAATAAATAAATATAGTCAATAAGTGCTAGTAATTATCCATAACGGAATAACTACAGGTATTGTTTGAATGATTTTCTTAACAAGTGCCCCTCAATTATTAAAATAAAAAAATAAAAAAAAAGAACAAAAGAAATATAGATTTTGAGATATTTATCACTAAATTCAAAATATTTTTTTACACTCTTACAATCCACTTATGGTTATAACATACCCAGCCCTATTTAGAAGGGTTATTTGGATTAAAATAATCAATAAAGACAAAATAGTCGCAAAAAACAAAATAGGCTATTTTAGTCACAACAAATAAACATCACATCCAACCCATAATTATTACACTCTTCTCTCATAAAAAAAGTCAAAAAAGTCAAAAAGCCAAAAAGTCCTTCCCAAACCAAGCTTTTTAGCCCAGGCTAAAATAGTTAAAAAAGGCAAAAAACAAAAAAGCCAAGTCACTTTCCAAACAGAGGCAAAATAAGTTAAAATAGTTATAAAAATAAAATATTATGTGTAAACCATAATTATTCACTTTTTCTCTTATAACCATTAAATCAATTAAAAAAAATTAAAAAAATAAAAAAAAAATATCCATCTATTTTTTTAGATACGACTTTTAGTCAAAAAAATTAAAAAACTAATTAAAATAGCCAACTTTCTAAATAAGACCTCAATATTAACATGCCCAATATTGACAAGTGTCGCAAAGACACTTGATGGAAAGCTCTAGTTGACCCAAGACAATCGAATTGCTTTATCCCAATAGAAAATCAAAGTAACTTCATAAATACTATAAATAGATTTTGAATTTTTTTGTATTGTCCTTCTATGATGCATATTTTTTTTTTAGTGTGTGTCATATAGAAATTATAATAATTTATACTGTTGACATCATAAATGTCATAATTAAATTATTTTCAGCCATAATAAAAACATAATGAATCATAATTAATATTAAAATAAGTCATATCAAATATCACTTGAAATATAATCAAAATATCTTCTGGCATGTTTGATTGGGTGGATTAGAGTATGAGATTGAAATTATTAATCCGTGGATCTAATTATCCTATGTTTGTTTTAATATTTTGGTTTAAGATTATTAATCCATAGGATTATTAATCTAATGGATAATTAATCCAACAAATTTATAGGATTATTAGTAATGGGGTAGGGGTGGGATTATTAATCCAATGGATATTAATCCAATTGAATAATGAATACCACACTAATTTAATAGGATTATTAATACTTTACTATTAATCTTGTGAATCAAACATGACCTTCGGTCATAGTTAAAATAACAATTACAATAGATCATAAAGTAATAACCAAGTTATGACAAACACCATAATTGATCATAACTACAAACCACAAAAATTATAGAGGAAATATCATTTTACCTCCCAAACTATCACGCGTTTTTCAATTTGACTTTCATACTTCGATTTATTTCAATTTAGTACCTGAACTTTTAACAAATTGATCAATTTAACCACTGCCGTCACATTCCGTCTACAATTGGACGGAATGTGCTGACGTGGCACTAAAGTTTATTTATAGTCATTTTATCCCTCAAACTATACCTTAAAATCAATTTGCCCCCTAAATATAAAAAATTTAAATTTAAATAATTAATAAATATTTTTTTTATCTCAATAATGAAAAAAATTAAATTTTAAATTATATATATATACTTTGCAAAAAAATAATAAAAAATATAAAAGTCCTAATTTAGAAATATCTTGAGACTATGAAGTATGGATACTTCGACAAATATGTCGTACCCGTATCGGTTACTTACTGAATTTTGAAAATTATTTCCCACTCAATTTTGAAATTACTATTGGTGGATCAATTCTATTGAAATTAATTTAGGTAATAAACTAGTTATAATTGCACGAGCACACACACATAAAGTAGTCAAGAAATTTTCGGCTCAATAAATTTCTCTAAGATTAACTCAAGATAATTAGACTTATGAAGCACAAGTATGGGTATGAGTACTAGTATTGGTACGATATGAGTACATCGACATGATAAAATCTTTTAAAAGTAGGGTACGGGTATGGGTTAATACATTTGTAAAAAAAATATTTATTTTTAATTTGAAATGATACAAAAATTGATTAAATGGTTTAATTTATTAAATCCAACATACAATTGACATTTAATGCTAAAAGCATAGGTATAAGATAAAATTAAATATTTTATATTAAATAATTTATAAACCATAACTTAATTTTAAAACCATACTAAGTACAAAACTAAAAATGAAAAAGAAGTTAAGTAAAAAGAATTTTATCTTTGTAGTAAAAGAAAAATATTATTTTCAATTGAGGTACGGCACGGCTTTGATATATATTAGATATGTCTGGGTAGGCCAAAAATTAAGAAAGAAAAATTTGAATACGTATTTTGTGTACCCGATATGTATGCAGAAATATCATACGTCGGTACGTAACTGGTATGGGTACGGCATATTTGTCGAATTATCCATCCTTCATAGTCTCAAAATAATTCAAAATGAGAATTTTTATATTTTTTATTATTTTTTTGCAAAGTATATATTATTTAAAATTTAATTTTTTCATTGTTGAGACAAAAAAAATTATTTATTAAATATTTAAATTTAATTTTTTTTATATTTGGGGGGCAAATTGATTTTTAAGGTATAGTTTATTGGGTAAAATGAAATTCCAAATGAACTTTGGTGCCACATCGACACATTCCGTCCAATTGTAGACGGAATGTGACGGCAGGGGTTAAATTGATCAATTTATTGACAGTTTAGGTACTAAATTGAAATAAATCGAAATATGAGAGTCAAATTGAAAAACGCGTGATAATTTAGAGGACAAAATGATATTTTCTCAAAATTATATACACCTTTTTTTTGAATGTGTATCATACAATTTCGCTTTTTTTTTATATAACTTGTTGAACTTTGTCGATATTCAACTGAGTCAAGTTATTCTATGATATAAATATGTATGAAGTCTACAATATTTCTCAATTATTATTTTTTTACTTTCATACATTTTTAAGTCACTCTTAAAGATGAAATAAAAATCATATGAGTTGATTGAAAATTAAATTAAGGGTTCGTTTAGAAAGTGGGTTGTCTTTTTAATTTTTTGACTTTTTTAATTATTTTAGCCTGGGGCTAAAAAGTCTCGTTTGGGAAGGATTTTTGACTTTTTTGACTTTTTTAAATTTTTTGTAAGAGAAATAATGTAATAATTATGAGTTAGATGTGATGTTTTATCTTATTGGACGAAAAAATTTATTTTATTTTTTGTGACTATTTTAACTAAAAAAGCCCAAGTTTTGACTTTCCAAACGAAGCCTAAGTTTGAAGTTGACTGAACGTGATGATATTCTACGTTCAGGCCGTGCTTGTCTCCCGTTACTACGTAGACTAGTTTTGGTTCAGTTCGGCCCGTAAGTTCGCTATGGGTCTTAATTTAACAATTTGATTAATTAAGTTTTTATGATTTTATTTGTAAATTATTCATAAAAAAAATAGGATTATCATTATATAATTTTATCACATTTGTTTTATAAAATTCGACAATAAAGATAATTTTGAAAGTACACCGTTTATTTTTTAAAAATAAATATAATTAAATTATATTATTAAATGATCGACACAAGACATCCTAAAAATTAAAGAATTAAATCATAAAAGTGAAACTCATAGGGTATGTTTGGTTTGTATTTGGGAGATGAGTTTTAAAAAAAAATTTCTAAAAAATTGTTTGGTTTGAGTTTTTCTCAAAAAAATTTCAAAATCACTTTCTCTCTCTTACACATCAATCAATCATTTTTTCTCTCTCCCCTCTCCTTCTCAATCATTTTTTCTCTCACACACATCTACTCAAATTCTCCCAAAATATCAAATCATCCCAAACTCCTAAAAAAATAACTCTCCCAAAATATATAACCAAACAAACCAAAAAAAATTCTAAACTCTCTCCCAAATTTTTTTTTTTCAAAAACAACTCTCTCAAAAATAAACCAAACAATAGTGTCCCGAGTGGGCATCGGTGCATACAAATTGAGACGACCAATTACGTAGAAAGTTTAACAGATGGCTTGCATTGGCAAGCTAGCAAAAAGCTAGCTTTTAGCTTTTTTAGTCAAAAAAGTTAAATTTTTTATCCAAGTCACTACTCAAAAAGTTAGTTTTTTTGGATAAAAAAGTCAAAAATCAACTTTTTACTAACTTTCCAAAACACCACACAGATCTGGACTGAAGTAACTAGAGAATTCTTGAGGCTTTATTATAATTATTCAAAGTTCATTGTAGCCCCATTTAAATAATTAGAAGTTAAAATTTTCCAATCATTACAGTAACACTTGGACACAGTTTTGGATAGAGAAAAATATCAAATTTCTGCAGAAAATACAACAGCCCTTTCTTCACCTTTCCTTTCTCATTTTGCTCTCCAAATCTCTATTACTGTGTTTACATAAGGTCTAGGATTTTGAGTTTTCAATCCTTATTTCTTGTTTTTAGTGAATTTATTAATATTTTAATATTTTTAAAAAAAATAGACCTACTTAATCTATATATACTTAACAAACAATTTTTTTGAAAAAATCTTTCAAAAAATTCACTAAATACAAAATTTTAGTTCATTTTTATATTTATTGAATTATTTTTAAATTTCTTTAAAATGTGTACGGTCTACTGTTCACTAACAAAATCGGACTTCCACAAGTGGATTAGTACCTCTCTTTATGAGGGATTATTCGGAATTATACATACAGTATAATCTAATTCAATTAATGCATAAACAATATACTTCAATGTTATTTTTTAATTTATTTTTTTATTTAAATGTTATTTGATAAGATGAATGTTAAAGAATGTCTCTAAATTATTGTTTAATGTTGAGATTGAAGTAAAATATATCTTAAAAATAGATGAAAAAGTAAAGATGTATTGTTTGAAAATGTCACATTCTTCTATTTTTTAAAAGGACCGTGCTAGGGAGCTCGAAAACGAGCTCCTCCGAATCCCCCTAATTCCAAAACGTTGCCGTTTTTTATTTATTTATTTTTTCTCTCTCTCTGTGCAGAAGAAGAAAGAGGGAAGAAGGAGAGAGAGAAGAAGGAGGAGGAGGGAGAAGAAGGGACTGGAGGGGGCTAATAAATTGGGCTGGAGGCGGAGGCGGGGGGCGGCGGCGGGGGCGGAGGCGGAGGAGGCAGAGGCGGAGACGGACGACGATTGGCCTGCGACGATGATCGGGCAGAGGCGGAGGCGACGAGCTGCGACGACGGCGGGCGGAGCTGCGACGACGGCCCTCTTCTTCCCTCTTCTTCTCTCCCTCTTCCTCTCCCTCTCCCTCTTCCCCCTGCGTGAAAAAAAAAAAAAAAAAAAAAACAAAACAAAACAAAACAAACAAACAAACAAACAAACAACCTAATGCCCAAAACGACGTCGTTTTGGACATTAGGGGGATTCGGGGGGGAGAAGTCTCGAGCTACCAAACATTATTCTTTTTAAAATAATTTTCTTGTGCCTTAGAGCACTGCTTAGCAAAACTTATTCAATGTCCATAATGAAGAGGTATGAGTAGGAAGTAGGGGTGACCATGGGCTCGATGGTCCTCTTAGCTTGTTCAACACAATCCAGAATTTTTAAGACTTGAAAAAACAAATTTGGACTGAGCTTAAAAAAAGGAGTTTTAGCCTAACCCATATTAGCCCAGTCTTGCCATTTATAAAATAATATTTTTAATTTTATATTATTTTAGTGACTAAATAAGCTAATATATATATATGTATACTCTTTTCTATGTGAAAAATTTAGTAATCCTTTAGATATTGATTTGTGATTATGTATTCATTTTAAATAATAAATAACAATCCCAATCAAACAATCAAGAGAAATCAACACAATGATTTAACGTGGAAAAATCACAATTGAAGCGCCTCTAATTGTGATAAAAAAATCACGTGCAACAGCCACAAAACAATTCACTAAAAAGATATAAAGGAATTACACAAGTATACTTTCAATTAACTTAGCGAATCCATACCCGAATCGAACCGACCCCAATGTGCCTTTTCCAACCTCATCTTCACCTCGGAATTGTTTTGCTCAATGTTGAATCCACAACATTGATGTTGAATCACGACGATGAGCCACTCCGGAATCCACCAAAGTTTCAGGCCCGAATTCCACGGAATCCACCGAAGAACAACTCTCTCTTTTGTATAGAATAAACAAATAATCCTTTGATGTATTCTTCTTAAACCATGAGTTGAATACTCAATTAAACATCAAAGAAACTAAGTAAAATAGCCCCAGATATAAACCCTAATATCCAAGAAGATCTGGAAGCTTAACCCTAAAATCTGACTGAAACACATATTTATAGCAATCTGTTCCGCGATCTCTGCTCGAGCGCCGGAATGGCCGCTCGAGCGGGAAAAAACAACTTCCAGTATTTTTGCAAGCGATCAAACTTCTGGAACTAAGGATTCTCTGCTCGAGGGCACAAACGGCCGCTCGAGCGGACATGCAACTTTGAATGTATTTTTGCATTTTGCTTCATGGGCGCTGCCCGTCAACCACGCCGTGGCACTGCCCCATGGACCCCTGCGGGCTGACCGGGTAGCTTGATCCCCGTCATAGTCAGCGAAGTGGCAAACATGAAAGGATTAACACCACAAACTTCTCTGTAAGACACAATTCGGGTTAGATTCACATCTAAAAATTCATTGCCTCACTGAAATAAAAGTACGAAAATAAGTACAACTGTAAAGAGTTTTGTCAAATAAAATTATCAAGAATAAAAACCTAACACTATACCTATTCTAAATTCAAATAATTATTAAAAGGGTTTAAATAATTTAATAGTCTTTCAATACAAAAAATTAATTAATAATTGAAATATATTCAGGTAAGTGGGCGGACTTGAAATTGAAGATTATTCTAGGATCGGACTTGCAATAACATATATGATCATTATATAGTGCAAGTTTGACCCAAATTTGGCTTAGCCTGGTGTTTGTCCAGGCCTAGGCATGAGGTTACATCACTCACTATTGAAAAATAGGTAAATTACACCCATCCTTCTTGAAATTTTGAAAAAAAAAAAAGAAAAAAGAAAGAGTAAACGCTATAAGTTTGACAGAATTATATTAGACTTTCTCAATATTTTAATTTACATAACACATAATCCACATTTATTTAGTAAACATTTTTATCATTGTAATTATGAGAGAGAACCTTATTCATTCTATTTAGTTTGTATTACTTCTATAACTATTATTGAAAAGAGGAAATATTATTTCCCTCCCCCACCCAAATTTTTTTTTTTTCACATTTTTCAATTTGACCCCCATATTTTAATTAATATCAATGTTATACTCGAACATTCAAAATTTTGACCAATTTGGCTCCTGTCATCATATTTTATCTACAATTGAACGGATTGTGCTGACGTGACATCAAAATTCAATTGGAATTTTATTTTTGTTGGCTTTTTGGCTTTTCGAAGGATAGTTTTGTAAATGCGAGCGTGCCAGCAAGGATCAATCAGTCCTTACAGAAATTATAATTGCCAACCAATTTATCAGACGATTGTGTTTTTTAGTTCTTTCAGCCTCAATAAAGAGGACTTTTACTGGTGGCTTGACTTAGGAGAAATTAAGAAAAATAACAAGTAATATGAAGAACAATCGCAGTATTTCATTAAAAATGAACACTTACAATAGTCCAAACTCAGCCTCAAAGAGGTTTACAGCAACAGTCTACTTGAATTTACTTGAAACTACTCCTAGGAATCGAAGTGCAGTGCAGATATTTAAAGGACAAGTATTTAAAGTGCAGGTATTTAAAGTGCAGGAAATGTAAAACTGGGAAAGAAAATATAAAGTAAATGACTGGTTTGTATGATCTGAGTCTGGGGGTTTTTTCTGGGGACTTCCTTGCTATTTATACTTGCCAAGGATGACCTTCGAACTGCACTTCAAACCGTCGAACTGCTCCTCCATGATTGCTGATCATGCTGCCTTAGAAGTAGTTTCACTACGCCATCACTTGCAGTTAAACTTCCCTCTTATATTTGAATTTGAATATGAGTAACCGTTGAGGCCACGTCATCTTTCGTCTCTTTACTGATCTGGTGCTACTCGAATCACGTGAGAACCAATTGTCATCGCCACGTGTACGATCAGGATTGAAGACGTGAATCATCTTCCCATAATACCCTTATTCTGCCACGTGTCGAATTGTTACTGGCTTTTACAAAATATATAGCCAACATTACCCCCCGCACTAATATACCCAATACTTGGTGATATTAGTGGATTAAAAACTTTTCCCGCGTTTTTGGAATGTGCACGGAATCCACTTTCAGGAAACATAACCGTCACCCATTTGGTGATCATTAGCATTAACTCTCAAATTATTGAACATTTCAATATCTTTAGCATCCGAACGGATTATGGCTCAATCAACTTCTCACTCTACTGATCAAGCATACGAAGAGCCATTGAGTAATGCTGTTTCCCCTCGAAAGAATCTTCACGCATTCATTAGCCATCTTTATCCGCCCTTCCATATTCAGGTCGTGAAGGCTTTTGCGAATTATCAATTTTTGGACTATGTGCACATTGCCATTAACCCTTCGATTCACAACTCCGTAAATACAAGAAGTTCTTCCTCTAGCATCCCTTTGTACTTTGAACAAACTACCTTCAAATCTTTGCTTCGATAAGTTACAAATATGGATTTGGGAAGTTCTTCTTCACACACCTCTGCATGGGATGAAGCTATAACTTCTTCATCGTCTGGGACTTCTAGTTGGACAAACTGGTCGACCTCTGAGACTTATGATGTAAGGGAGCGCATCAACCATCATTTTGTTGAGTTTACTGATCCCTTGGAGTTTCCTTCCTTCGCTCGAAGTTCAGTGGTCTACCCTTACGTGCCCATTGATCTTCGACGTAGTTTAGAAGAAAATCTGCTTGTGGCCTGGTATACCTCATCCATGCCTACAAAGATAATGCATCCTACCCAGCGCCCAGAAGAAGCACAAGGATACAGTCCTTCATTCTTAGCCAAAAAGGCGAAGATTTGTTCTTCTGATTGGCTTGATTACATTAATGCCTTTGTTCCTTCCACTCCCATGCCATCTCTTACAATAGAGGCATCCACACCTTCTTCTTCATCTTCTGAATTTGAAGCCTCTACTCCTTCTTCTCCTCCCGCTCTTTCCTGGGTAGAGAAACTAAGGCTTGCTCTTCCAATGGACACAGTCTTTTCACCTTACAACCCTCCATTATCCCCTTCTCCAGCTGAGCGGAAACAAGCTCAACTTCTGCTAGCGGCTTTCTCTCACTTGCCTTTCAATGTTCTTGAGGATGATACCCCTCTTAAGAATTTTCAATGGGCTTGTGATATTTTGACCAGGGGCCATATCCTTAACCCCATCGCCCAAGCAGAACTTCACCTATTTCTGGACCAACTTCCAGTGCTTCTCCACTGGCATCGAAATTCCCTGGTTGCTACGCAATCGTTGGATCAACTCTCATCCCTACGAATTCATGCCCAATACGAAGCAGAGAACTTCCTCGAAGAGTTCGATGACTTCAGAAATAAAGAATCTGCGTATTGGGACGATTTGGTTATAGACGAGTTGGAACAAACACTGAGGGAGGAAGCTTTCGAAATAAAGGCTGAAGAGCTCTATTATGAAGTAAGAGCACACCAGCTTATGCAGTCAACATTGCAGGAGATAGAGGAAATAATAAAGAAAGAACAAAAATTCATTGATCATTGTTGGATGAAATTCCATGACCTTGTTATTTATTCTATTCCTTATTTTTATGAGCTCGAATTCGTACCCAGATAGGGTCACTTGATGTAACTGTTTTGACTTTAGTACAAACAAAGTCCTTTTATATTTGTCATCGTTTGATTTTGTTCCTTTTTGTCTTTAAAAGCCAATCTATAGCTTCGAATTAAACAATCTCATCCTTCGAATCTGGATTTAATTGTCTAATGAAACGCTAAAAGAGCCAACATGTCAGTTTATGGGGTATCGTTGACAATTCTGGCTGTTACTACTTGGAATCAATGCTCTGAACTTTAACAGCATTACTCCTCAAAACTAACTTTAACCAATACATGGTCATGGCTAATATAACCAATCAATTTTAAATTGACTATTTCGCTTCGAAGAGTAATCCACATTATTTTTGGTTCAAAAGGCAATCCCTTTTTATAATAAAACCAGCGATTGGTTTCAATGTGACAAATAGTGCTTCTTATCCCTAAAAGGATCCGAGGATTTGCTTCGAAGGTCATTACTTTGAAGTAGACCAATATTTGAACAGTTCAGTGCATTTGAGCATGTAGTATACTTCGAAGCCGGCTTTCGTATTTCGAAGCCGTTTGTTTGAATTTTGGCGCCAAAATTTGGCTTCGAAGCCAAACATCTTGCTTCGAAGCTGGCATCGGCGTCCGGAATGTGCTCTTCTAGAAATTATCAATATTGGAAGGAACTCCTCGTATTCGTACGTTTTTAGTACTTAACGCCTTATGAGATATATTTCCGGACACAAAGGCTTAAAAGCCCTTTTGCTCACTTACGCATACGAACCCTCATCTGTCTCTCACTTTTTCTACTTCCTTCTGTACTTTCCGAAAAAGCATACTATCAATGGCCTCTTCCTCATCAAGAATCCCATCCATAGAGCGAGTGAGCTCATCTGTGGCCTTGAAAAGGCTTATTGATGCTGAATGTGAGAAGTACAAGGCCGGGGAAAAAAGCGCTATCGATGGGCGTATCTTTGTCCCTCGTCACCATGTGCAGCAAGAGTACGTGCTTGGGCCTATATTCAAGGAGGTCCTTACTGAACTTCCTGCCCTGTACCCTCGTCTGGAGGATCAACGTCTTCTCTATGAAGGTAGTCTTGACTGGAAGGGCTGGAGAATCAATCGCCCTCACCGATGTTGGCCCACGATGAGACCAGAGTGGCAAGAATGGTACGACCGAGTTATCCCTGCTAGGACACTAGACCTACAAGAGCTCTGTCTTCTCGATGCTCTTCGACTATCTAGGGTAACTATCTCAGAAGACCCTTTTCTAGTTCCTGCTGCTTTATGTTTTTGGAATCCCATTTTCAATTTCTTTCAGTTTAAATGTGGGATGATGGCCCCCACTGTCCTTGACATTTGCTATCTTCTAGGAGTATCCCCCATTGGTGCTCCTATTACACCAGATTTTCCTGATTTAACAGTCCCTTTCTCCCTCCCCTCTCTTAACTCATCTTATAGCGATTTTGTCAAAGCTGAGAATAAAAAAGAGGGTTTGGTAACTGATAGGGAATTCTTCTCCTTTTTGTTATATTGGCTGTGCAAATTTCTCTTCTGCATTTCTTCTCAAAGAATCATGCCGGAATTTGCCCCTCTCGCTAAAGCCTTTATCTTGCAAAAACGGGTAGCCTTGGCTCCGTATGTCTTAGGCCATGTATATAGAGTCTGTTCTCTCTTTTGTGAAAAACCCTTAGATGCTAACCAAGGGGGGCCATTCTGGATCCTTCAGCTTTGGCTTTTCGCGTACTTTACCGATTTGCAATCCAAATGCCTTAAATTTGCTGGGTCACATTCTTTTACCCATGGCATAAGATTAGCCAATGCCTCACTTTACCCCTCCACTTTTGCCTTTTATTTCTCTTTCTTTCATCAGCTACCAGCCGTTCCTCCTCTTCATTATTTCCGTCCCTTCGAAGCCAGTATTGGCCCGACTTGGTTGAATAATTTCCTAAGTGACAAGCTCTGTATCTCGCCTGCTCACAAGGAGATATGGGCTTCTTTCCTGCTTCCCAGAGAACTATTCATTGGGACCACCAATCCTAGAGCTTATAAATGCATAGCTGAGCCTTATTGTCCTGCCCAATTTGCTAGACAATTTGGCCTCACACAAGGAGTTCCAATTCCGCTCTGCAGCAAACACTAATCTGAGCCTTACCAAGAGGGATTTGAAGGTTCGGAAGTCAAGGCTGGAAGAGGCAACCTTCAAGTTTATGGACGACTTGGCTAATTTTGAGTTCATCCCCTTCTCTCCTCAAGGTACTGTCTTGAAGAGATACCAAGATTGGTGGTGTGAGCAACATGGAAGTCTATCTGGCCATCTCACTTCATAACTTACTAAAGATGCTGGATGTGCCTAAGCCCAAGGGAGTTGAGATTGCCATTTCTTCCACTGTTTCAGCTGCAGTTCCTGCTATAACTCGATCCACTTCTGCTGCTTCAATTCCTGCTAGAATCACCCGAGGTATATACCTTTGTCTTCCTTTTCCTTTGGTCTTCTATACAACACTGGTTGTCTTATCTTTAATTCTTCTTCTATGAAGGTGGTCAACAGCAAAAGAAGAGGAAACTGCTTGATCCTGAAAAGAAAAACAACTGCAGCACAAGAAGAAGAAGAAAAAGAAGAAGACCAAGAACACGAGCCACCCTTGATGAGGAGGAAAAGAGTAGCAGATTTGGTCCAAGAGGAGACAGCTACTAAGGAATCAGAAGAGGAGCTTATTTTTTGGGGCATCTGAGCCTCAAGCTGAAGGGGTTGAGAGGACAATTGAGGAGCAGACAAAGCCAATTCAAAGAAAAAAGAGAAGAAAAATTACTGTCTCTCTTTCTGACTTTGATGTCTCTCCTTCTGATTTTGATGAAGATTCTGATTCCGAGACAATTGCCCAAGCAATAAGAAAGAGGAGGAAAGTAACCGCTTCAACTGCTACCTTGGTTAAAGGACCCCATTCATGAAGCAAGCTGCCAAGGTAGTGGAGCAAGAAACATTCCAAAGAAATAGTTGTCTTCGAGAGGGCTGAGAAGAGATGGCAGCAACAAATTTTAAGAGAGGAAGCTGCTGCTTAGCTTGATGCACTTCAAAGAGAAACTGCAAGAAGGCAACAGACTGCCAAACATTACTCCCTTCGCAGCTCTCCCCTCCCAGTGTTAATATCTCTGGAACAAGTAATTTCTTTCGCCACTTCCGCTGTTTTTTCCTTTGCCAGCTTTTGATACTTGGATTTTGACATTGCTTTTTCGTTTTTTTCTTCTTGCAGCAACACCTACTAGCATTCATCTTTCCAGTTAGGCCTCCCTCAATTTCAATTGAGGTCGATCAAATGCAGAATGTGAGGGTTGTTTCAAATCGCACTCTCACTTTCAAGGCCTACATTTGATGTGCCTTCTTTGAGCCCCAGCATTCCTCCATCTCTCTTCCTTGGTCTAGAACCATATCTTCCTTTTTTGGCTTTTAACCCGCCTCAGTATGCTTCTTCAATTCTTGCTCTTTCTCCTTTTCTTACAGAAAAACCAACTGCTACTCCGTCTTTAATGGCAGTTGATTCTCCCACAGAGGGTGCTGGTAGTTCTCCAGTTCATAGTTTATCACCTATGTCCACTTCCAGCCCCTCTTCACTAGATTCATTGGTGGCTAAAACCATAGAAGCTGCCAAAGATGCTCCATCCATTTCTCCCATCCCCATGCAGCCCTCTGTGTCTTCCACCACAACACTCTCTATGCCTCCCATGTCCAGGGATGAGGTAGACATCTTCGAAGGAAGATTGGCTAGTCTCTTCGACATATCCTCCTCCTTTCCAACCCTTACTACTGATGCTGAGCCATTAGTCTTGGCTGATTCCTTGCTGGAAATCTTTGAGAGTCCTTCTTCTCCCGGCAGCAAGCCTCCTGCACCTTTAATAGATCTAGACACATGTTTGGAACTGCTAACTTCCTTTTCGAAGATTCCCTTTGAGGCTCTACAAAGGCCTATCATTAGAAATGGGTTTCTTCAGTGTTGCAACATTGCTGAGCAGTCCGGCATGAATGTCTCAAGTCATCTATCCCAGGCTGCAGCTACTATTGATTTCTATCTTAACATCTGTCATGCTGCTAAGACTGCGGATGAGAAGCTGGTTAGAGATCAGAGTTTTGTTTCTCAAGTGCATACTAAAGTAGCAGATCTCAAGGAACAACACTCTTCTGTCTCCCAATTTCGAATCCAACTGCTGGAGAAGAAAGCTCAACTTGAAGAGGAGTTGGCTGCAGTAAACCAAGCCTTGGTTCGAACTGATACCAAATTGCAAATTACCAACCAAGAGCTGGCTGACCGAAAAGCAGATATGGCTGCAGCTATTCAACTGTTTTCAGCACTTAGCCATAGGAAGTCCACTGTACAAAAACAATTAAGACATTGTAATGATTTTTGGGCCAATCTGTGGCACAATGTATTTAATTCTTTATAAAAGAACAAATTTTGTCTATCATTTGAGTAGTCTTATGTTTTCGTAGTTGATGCTTTATGTTATTCCTTGTGTTTCCCAAATGGTTGGAAAATAAGGTTTTAAATATCTGCCATTAATCTTTTTGGGATGTACATAACCATTCAAATTTCTTAAATGATATGCCCCAAAAGGCAGAACTCTATGAATTTGGTATGGTCCTTCCCAATTAGGTGACCATATGCCAAACTTATGGCTTTTAATCCCTATTGGGAGTATTGTTTTCCATACCAAATCACCTTCATCAAAGCCAATGTGTTTGACCTTTTTATTATAATTCTTGGCTGCTTTCTTCTTCTGGAAAAGAATGCTATTTAATGCCAAAATTCTGGCTTCATCTATGCCTTCTAATTCCAAGCACATGCTTTGATGGTATTGCTCAGGATCTAACTGATCTTGGCATCTTACCCTTAAAGATTTAACATTGATTTCCACAGGTAAAACTGCATCATGCCCATATACCAAGGCATAAGGAGTAACCCCTGTGCTTGACCTAGGAGAGGTTCTGTAAGCCCATAACACATCCAACAATAGGTTATGCCAATCCCTAGGATTATCCTCCACAACCTTTTGTATTCCCTTTTTTAAGGACTTATTGGATGATTCAGCCTGACCATTAGCTTGTGCATAATAGGGTGTAGAATTAACAAGGCTAATTCCAAACTCTGCCACAAACGACTTCACCATTTTCCCATCGAACACAGTCCCATTATCAACTGTTATGGTTTGTGGAATGCCAAATCTATGGATCAGATCTTTAATGAACCCAATAACCTCTGTTTGGTCTACAGCCTTGTATGGCTTAGCTTCGACCTACTTAGTGAAGTAATCGGTAGCCACTAAAATGAAACAATGATGTTTCGAAGAGGGTGGGTGTATTTTTCCATCATATCCATGGCCCATCCTCTGAATGGCCAAGGCTTCACTACTGCATGTAGGTCAGTTATGGGCACATGCCTTATTGTGCCATGCTTTTGGCATGCCTGGCAGCCTTTTGCATATTCTATGCAGTCTTTAAGGATAGTTGGCCAGTAATAAGAATGCCTTCGAAGCAACCATCTCATCTTTACGCCGGGTTGATGAGCACCACAGATGCCTTCATGAACCTCAGCCATAGCTGTTAATGCTTCTCTTGGGCCTAAACATTCTAGCAATAGGCCATCTCCCCCTCTTTTATAAAGAGCATTACCATACATTATGTATTGCATAGACTGCAATTTAACTTTTCTGCTGGCCTTCGAAGATGGACCAGCCAAATACTGCATTATTGGATGCCTCCAATCTTGTTCTTGCAAGTCATTATGATTGACTTCTAAGACTACATTCCTTTTATTCAAAGGTGGTATCAATTTTTGATATGTTGTTTGGCTTATGTCCCTTTGGGTATTATCCCTTCTCTTGAAGTTCGAAGCTTTCTGAGCCACATCATTAGCTCTATTATTCAAGAATCTTGGAACATGAGTTACATTTGCTACTTGAAATTGAGAAAGCAGATGTAATGCAACAACATAATATGGTAAAATACTTATGCTTTGACACTTGAAAATCCCATTTATTTGGTTAACCACCAACTGAGAGTCTCCAAATATATCAACTGCATGTACTTGTAATCCAATAAGGATCTCTAGTCCCACTATTAAGGCTTCGTACTCAGCCTGGTTATTGGAACAAGTAACTTCATCCACTCTGAAACCATGTGTGGTTTCTACCCCTTGTGGAGATTTAATCACAATACCAATTCCAACTAAACCATTGGCTTTCGATCCATCGAACCACATCTGCCATGGCTCAACACTGGTCATGCCAAGTTCCATTACTTCTTGGTTCTCTGTTTGAGATGGATGGTCTGCTAGAAAATTGGCTAAGACTTGCCCTTTTACTGCCTTTTGAGGGACATATTCTAAATGAAATTCTGATAAGGCTAGTATCCACTTGCCAATTCTTCCCCTCAACATAGGTCTTGACAACATATACTTAACCAAATCTGTGGTTGCAATCACCAAGACAGTTGTAGGTAAAAGATAATATCTTAATTTCATTGCAGCAAAATACAAAGCAAGGCACAGCTTTTCGACAGCTGAGTATTTACATTCACAAGAATTTAAAAACCTACTAAGGTAATAAACAGCTTGTTCCCTGCCTTCTTCATTGTCCTGGGCCAAGAAAGCTCCCAATGAATCTTCTGCTGCAGCTATATACAAACTTCAAGGGCTTGTTTCCCTTTGGTGGCATCAGTACTGGAGGATTGGCCAAGTAGGCTTTAATACCTTCGAAAGCAGTTTGATGCTCTGTTGTCCAGACAAATTCTTCTTCATCCTTCAGCCTTAACAAGGAAGAAAATGCTTTAGTTTTCCCAGCAGTGTTAGAAATAAACCTTCTAAGAAAGTTAACCTGCCCAAGGAACCTTTGTAATTCTTTTCTTACTTGATGGAGGCTTAGCGTTCGATGATGGCTTTGGCTTTGTTCTGATCAATCTGTATTCCTTTCTTGTGCACTCACATAACCCAAGAAGTTTTCCAGATGATACACCAAAAGCACATTTGAGAGGATTGAGTTTTAGCTTGAACTTCCTCATTCTTTCAAAAGCTGTTTTCTAACTGAAACAGATGTTCTTTCATGGACTGGGATTTCACTATAATGTTCATCAATATAACACTCTAGATACCCTCCAATGAGATCATGAAAGATGGTGTTCATAGCCCTCTTGATATGTTGCCTCCAGCATTCTTCAGGCCAAATGGCATTTTAATCCATTCGAAGGTGCCAATATTTCCAGGACATCTGAATGCTGTCTTGTGGATATCCTCCTCCGCAATGCAGATTTGGTTATAACCAGAAATGCCCATATCCATCATTGACAAAACTTGGTGCCAGCTGCTGAACTGTCTACCAGTAGGTTCCACTATAGGCATAGGGTACTCATCTTTGGGAGTTGCTAGATTTAAGTTTCTGAAATCGATGCATACCCTCATTTTACCATTCTTCTTAACTACAGGTACAATATTAGATAGCCATTCAACATACCTGGCTGTCCTAATAAAGCCTGCCTTAAGTAGTCTAAGAATCTCTTCTTTGACTTTCTGAATTACTTCTGGACTCATCCTTCTTGGTTTCTGCTTGTATGGCTTGAAATTTGGTTTCATAGGGAGCCTATGTTCCACTAATGACTTATCCAATCCTGGTAGTTCATTATAAGACCATGCAAAGCAATCTTCTGTATTTCTTTAGAACAACCAATAACTGGTCTTTGTCCAGAACGTTCAAACAAGCACTTATATAGGTTGGCTGTTGTACAGAACCTTCCCCTAAATTCACTTCTTCTAAGGGGTCTTGTGTCTGAGAACTTACTAAAGCTTCCTCTTTGATTCCTTCTACCTTCGAAGGCATATTTCTTGCTTTGCTCCACTCGCAAGTTCTCTCTGGTTCCACATCCTTACCTTCTTCCTCATAGACAAAATCTGTCCATAAGGCATCCTCCTCTTGTATCTCCTGGACCTTTGTCTCAATGTCCAATGCGCAATATTTCCAAGGGTCAAAATTCTGACCTGTAGCTGCTCCTGTTTACAGCCCAATCATCATGGCTTCTCTTTCTTGCTCCTGTACTTTATGGACTATTGCTTCTACGTCCAATGGTGAGAATTTAACCAGAGCCAAAGACTTGGCTTCTTGCTCTTCATCTCTTTGCCTATAACCAGGCATCATTGTCATCTTTTCACGACAACCTCTTCATCAGCACTCTCTTGGACTAAGTGCTTTAGGTGTGTCACTTCCTCATCAGCCGTCACTTCGGCTGAGCCATCAGCTTTCCTCAGTATACTGAGTGGTGTTACTCCCTCAATATACAACTTGGCCTCTGCAAAGTCTGCACAGGCTATGAAGGGTTGAGGATCTGCATCAATTTCCTCTGTCTCTCCATTGCCCAAGGCCATCATGATCTTCTGATGCAAAGAGGAAGGCACACATTTGTGTGGTGTGGATCCAATCTCTCCCAAGTAAGGCATTATATTTGGCATTGCTGTCGATGACGAAGAATGCTGTCATACAATCCCTGGTTCCCCACACTCAAATTAATAGGCAGAATCCCTTGAGCCATCTGTTTATCTCCAGCAAAACCAGCAATAGTCGTGCTGGTTGGGATCAACCTGGGATTCTTTTTCCCCTAGTTTCTTCAAAGAAGATTTCGGTAATAAGTTCACTGCTGCCACCATTGTCTACCAGGACTCGGTTTAGCTGTATCCCATCAAAGAAAGCCTTGATGTACAAAAGGCTTGACATGCTGGGTCATGGAATTTGAGGGATATTCAAAAAGGGTATGAGAGGTTGATGCTCACTTCTTCCTCGCTCTCATACTCAGTTTCCATTGGAGTAGCCATTTCAGGAGCATCCTGTACCATACTCACTTTGTGACTCCTCACTAGATACAGGAATTGGATCCATGTCTTGGTCACCATGACCCTCATTTTCAGCCTGGAATTCATGAGGTAGTATGTGTACCATATTGACTGATACAGGGGAAATGAGCCAAACTGGATGGCTGACTGTACCTTCTTCCCCTCTTGGCTACCTTGCTCAGTGTCCTCAGCAGCATCCTCCATGCTGCAGCTCTGGTATTTCATTGATAACTGATCCCTTCGAAGGATCTCTCTCTCAACTGGTTCTTCAGTCAGAAATGTGTGTTCAGCCATGAAGACTTCGAACATTTTCTTCTTCTGCCATTTTCCTTCTTTTGGCTCATGTCAATCTCGTCTCCCACTTCGCTATCACTTTCCATCAGAGCCTTCTCCAATCCTGCCAAACTAGACTTCTCCCTGGCCTTTAGTTCAGAATGAACTTGGGCCAATTGTTCTCTGCTACAAAACCACTTTGCTTTGTAGAGTCGATTTTGGAGTATGGTCTGACTTCGAAGTTTTCTTTCCTTCTGTCTTGACCTGTGAAGAACTCTCTCCACTTTCTTTCAGATCTTGCTGGTACTTGGGTATACCTGCGTTGAATTTTCCTTCTTTGTGATCTGGAAATGACTGGGACCATATCTGGTTCCTTTGTCTTTGGATGTTTAAGTAATACCCAATTGTTTGGGGCCACCAAAGGAGGCTTAACCATCCTGCCTTGGTTTCCAACATCCCTTTGAGTAGGTGCCATCCCTAGGTTTGTTCTGCATTACAAACCAATCTGGGACCCTTGGTACCCACGAGCTCATTGATCCAGATGTCGAACTGTTTCCTTCTACCTTCGAAGCCACCTTCGAAACTGACTGTGAAGGTAAATGCTTGGCTCTGACTTCATGTTTCGAACCTGATTCAGTCCTTCGACGAAAAGAGCCATTTTCTGTCCTTCGCAGGGTTGGTCTAAAGGGCCAATCTCTGGCTTTACTCCCATAACCTGAACCCCTCTCCAATCTTCTTTCAGAATGGCTGCTTTCTACTCTGTAGTAGTTAGGTGGCCTAGACTCATACACAGGCCTCTTGCCTTTAGCATGCATTCTGTCCACTACAAGGTTCAACCCACTAATGGGCGTTGCCTGTCACCAGCCGGATACGGGCGCTTTTGTTGTGAGCATTGGTTGATTTAGGACGTCTCTGAACATCCTTATAGTATTGCTTCCCATCAATTGGAAGCCCCTTTAACCATTTGTAACTTAATCTGCATCTGGGACACATCCTCTGCACTACAGCTGCTTCGAGAGAATCATCGTCCAGTGCTTCTTCATCAGAGTGTTCCCTCTGACGTGAGAAACCTTGTCCAATAGTTGGTGGGTTTCCAATCTCCTTCTTGGCAGTTGTCTGGTTGGCAATATGCATTTGCACATTAACCTCTTCCAATTCCTGCAGAGATAGATTCTGAAAGTTTGGTACAACCACATTAGCCGCGCTTTCTCCAACTTCTGGAAATGGGTTGCTGTCAATTCCCATGGCTTTTTCTGTTTTGGCTGGGAACTTCAAACTTCCTTTTCGAATTTGCTCTTGGATCTTGTCTCGAAAAACAATACAGGTTTTAGTTGAGTGAGACCAAGAATTATGCCATTTACAGTATACTTTTCCTTTAAGTTCCTCTGGAGATGGCAGTTTGACTCCTTTTGGTAACTTAAGGAAATTGGCTGCAAGCAAATGATCAAAAATGTCATCTGCTTTTGTTAAGTCAAAAGAGTATTTTCTGTGAAAGTCTTTCTTTTTAAACTGTTGGTCGATGGTTGTATCCTTATGAATTAATGCTTCACAGATTACAGGTTCTTTGCCCACAATCTCTGCTGCATCAATCTCATAATTGGGATCTCTATAATACGTCTTATACGAAGCATTATTTCGATCTTAGGTTAATTCGACCAAATCCCTAAATTCAGTTGAGTCAAATTTCTTTCGAAGTCTGAACTCTAAACCGTTTTGAGCCAATCTTACAAATTCTGACTCTGGAAGAATGACCCTACATTTATTTCGAGCCCTTTTAAATCTGGCAATAAACTGAGTAGCCTTTTCTTCAGGCCTTTGACTCAATCTTGCCAAGTCTGCCATGGACACCTCTGGCTCCGATTGGAAGAATTGGGCATGAAATGCCTCCTCCATTTGTTGCCAATTTTGAATGGAGCCAGGTGTAAGGTTGATATACCATACAAAGGCTCCCCCAGTTAGGGAATTTGGAAATAATCTCAGTTTCATGTAATCATGATTAGTGAATTCACCACATTGAGCAGCGAATCTGGCAATGTGCTCTACTGTTGATTGATTTCCAGTTCCATAGAACAAGGTAAAATCTGGTATTCTGAATCCTCTTGGATATTCATGTACCCTATCTACCCATTCTGGGTATGGTTTTCTGTATACAGGAGTCTGGACCCCCCGAGCCATCGGTCCACACATCTCCCTAACAATATCAACAATTTGGTCCCTAGGGACCATATCCTGTGC
Source organism: Camellia granthamiana (assembly GCA_036172215.1). Taxonomy (NCBI): domain Eukaryota; kingdom Viridiplantae; phylum Streptophyta; class Magnoliopsida; order Ericales; family Theaceae; genus Camellia; species Camellia granthamiana. The sequence goes on along the minus strand of JAXFYN010000094.1, from coordinate 487,423 downwards.
CTGCTGAACCAGTACTGGAGGAACAAACACAGGGTTTGGTGGACAAACTTGTGCTTGTGGCCCTCTTGGTCCATAAGGTGGTACATTTGGGACTGGTTGTCCCTGTGGTACAGGTTGCTGTTGGGGATATGGGTAACCCCTTTGAGCCTGTCCTGCGAAGGGACCTGCGAAAGGTGCTGGAACAGGTGTTGTGTCCCTTCCATTTACAGGAAAACTCTCCAACCCCCCGGGTATAAATTCAAACAAAGGATTATTATATCCCCTAGTGCCAAGCATGGCTTCGAACATGGGATTTGTAACCATTCTCATGCCAATTTCTTGTACTTGCCCAGATCCACCAACATGTGTGGCTTCATTGTTGGGTACTGAGGCATTTTGTGTTTTTTAGTTCTTTCAGCCTCAATGAAGAGGACTTTTACTGGTGGCTTGACTTAGGAGAAATTAAGAAAAATAACAAGTAATATGAAGAACAATCGCAGTATTTCATTAAAAATGAACACTTACAATAGTCCAAACTCAGTCTCGAAGAGGTTTACAGCAACAGTCTACTTGAATTTACTTGAAACTACTCCTAGGAATCGAAGTGCAGTGCAGATATTTAAAGGACAAGTATTTAAAGTGCAGGTATTTAAAGTGCAGGAAATGTAAAACTGGGAAAGAAAATATAAAGTAAATGACTGGTTTGTATGATCTGAGTCTGGGGGTTTTTTCTGGGGACTTCCTTGCTATTTATACTTGCCAAGGATGACCTTCGAACTGCACTTCAAACCGTCGAACTGCTCCTCCATGATTGCTGATCATGCTGCCTTAGAAGTAGTTCCACTACGCCATCACTTGCAGTTAAACTTCCCTCTTATATTTGAATTTGAATATGAGTAACCGTTGAGGCCACGTCATCTTTCGTCTCTTTACTGATCTGGTGCTACTCGGATCACGTGAGAACCAATTGTCATCCCCACGTGTACGATCAGGATTGAAGACGTGAATCATCTTCCCATAATACCCTTATTCTGCCACGTGTCGAATTGTTACTGGCTTTTACAAAATATATAGCCAACATTTTTATTCCTCAAATTATACCTTAAAAATCAATTTACCCCTCAAATATGAAAAAATTAAATTTAAATATTTAATACATAATTTTTTTTTTATCTCAATAATGAAAAAATTAAATTTTAAATAATGTATACATTGCAATATATATATATACATAAAATATAAAATTTCTCATTTAGAATAATTATCTTGAGACTATGAAGCATGGGGTTACTTTAACAAACATATCGTACCCGTACCGAGTATTTACCAAATTTTGAATTTTTTTTCCTGCTCAATTTTAGAATTACTATTAGTCGATAAATTCTATTGAAATTAATTTGGGTAATAAACTAGTTACGATAAGTTTCTCCAAGATCAACTAGAGATAATTTGAGACCTATGAAGCATAGGTACAGGTATGAGTATTGGCATTGGTACGATACGGGTACGTCAACACGGTAAAATAAGAAAAAAAGTAGGGTACGTGTACGACTTAATACGCTTGTAAAAAAATATTTGTTTTTAATTTGGAATAATATAAAAAATGATTAAATGGTTTAGTTTGTTAAATCCAACATACAATTGACATTTAACGCCAAAAGTATAGGTATAAGATAAACCAAAATTAAATATCATTATATTAAATAACTTATAAACCATAACTTAATTTTAAAATCATGTTAATCATAAAACTATAACTAAAAATGAAGTCTAGTAAAATGAATTTTATCTTTGTAATAAAAGAAAATATTTTTTCGATTGAGGTACGGTACGACTTAAGTATATACTAGATATGTCTAGATACGTCAAAAATTAAGAAGGAAAAATTTGAGTACGTGTTTTGTGTATTCGCTACGTATGCAGAAATACTATATGTGGTAAGTACCCCGTACAGGTGCGATATGTTTGTCGAATTATCCATACTTTATAGTCTCAAGATAATTATAAATGAGGATTTTTATATTTTTTATTATTTTTTTGTAAAGTATATATTATTTAAAATTTAATTTTTTCATTATTGAAATAAAAAAATATTTATTAAATATTTAAATTTAATTTTTTTAGATTTGGGGGGCAAATTGACTTTTAAGGCATAGTTTGGGAGGTAAAATGAAATTTCAAATGAATTTTGGCACCACGTTAGCACATGCCGTCCAATTGTAGACGGAATATGACGGTAGGGACCAAATTGATCAAAATTTTAAAAGTTTGGGTATAAAATTGATATTAATCAAAGTCTGAGGGTCAAATTGAAAAACACGTAAAAATTTGGAAGGTAAAATGATATTTCCTCTAGTAAAAAATAGACTTTTATTTGAAAATTGGTAAATTATCCGTAAAATAAAATTGAGGGCGTAACAGCAAGTATGAGCCAATAGAATTAGTAGGTGTTTAGCATGCACTAAAAAAGTGTATTTTTTTTGCATACATATATTTATTTGGGTTACATTAATCAATATCTATTAACATCACATTTCTACTTTTATAACTTTTTTACATATATTTTTTTCAAAAATGCTTTAGAGCTCAAATTTTGGACCTCTAAAGCCATCACTAATTAGGTGGCAGTGGGCCCACCCACTGCTGATGTGATGGCTGTGTCTTTGTTTTTTTTTTGTTTTTTTTTTTTTGTTTGCTGCCAGCTCACTAGTACAGCAATTAGAGCTGCACAATTAGTGCTCTGTATCACAGCCCTATTTTTTCATAAAAAATTAAAAATATACTTATTTAAAGCATTTCAAATTGCTCCTTAGTGTGACCCAAGCATCCACTTATGTAAGCGTTAACTCCAAATTCTTTTCTCTTCTTTCTTTTAGCTTGGTGACATTTTATTAAAATAATTGTCCAAGATTGCTAGACTAAGCAGGCGACACGCATAGTTGGTTATGATTTGATGAGGCGTTAGCTTCGTTTTGACCATAATTGTTACGATAAAAAAATGTACTTGGTTATATTTAGGTATGATTATTATAATTTTTTTTTATTTTTATTTTGACTGAAAATGATTAATTATGTTATAAAGTGAGATCAACTTATAAAATATCATAATTTACATGTAATACACCTATTTTAAAAAATACTTATTATGAAATCTCCCTTTAATTTACTCATCAATAATTAATGGTGGTTGCGAATCTCCATCACAATTAAGATTCCCATCTCTTTCTCTTACCCATTTCTGTACTTCCACCCAGCTCGAAGGGTTAATGCTGAGAAGTCATCAACACATCAATAGATGGAAAATTATTTGATAGTTCCAGGACAAATTCACGTGCTGTTTTGATTTGATAGTTCAAGACTACCAAATAACAACTCTCAATTAATGAAAGGTCTTCCTCACGTAATTATTTAAGGATCAAGCTAATGACAATTTTAAAGACTATCAATAAGAAAGAAATAAGGATAAATATTTATAAGGATAAAGCTTGGGAGCTCGAATGAGCTCCCCCCCGAATCCCCCGAAAATGGAGAAACAGAGGGAAACAGAGGGAGAGGGAGAGGGAGAGGGAGAAAGAGAGAGGAGAGGAGAGAGGGAAACAGAGAGAAAGAGAGAGGGAGAGAAGCTCGGCCGTCGCAGCAGCTCGGCCGATCGTCGGCCGATCGCCGATCGTCGCAGCAGCTCAGCCTCCGCCTCGTCTCCGCTGCGCCTCCGCCCCTGGTTTATGCCCCCTCCTGTCCAGTTCTCCCTTCTCCCTTCTCCCTTCCCTTCTTCCTCTTCTTCTTCTTCTTCTTCTCCCTTCTCTTCTTCTTCTTCTTCGTTTCTGATTCAACCAAAAAAAAAAAGAAAAAAGAAAAGGAAAAACAACGTCGTTTTTCCAATTAGGGGGATTCGGGGGGGGCAGATTTCGAGCGACGTAGCATTACTCTATTTATAATTCTAATATACATTTTTTTTTATTAATTTTATTACATTTTTTACACAAATCAATATATATATATGTAACGTCCCAAATTTCTAACCCAAATGATAATACAACAATCATGACTTTTTCAAGGCAAACCGAATATAAATTTCCAAACTTACATTACATGATACAATAGTTCTTCATGTAACAATACATTAATCCAACAATAAGTAAATGAACAAATAAATACCCTTAAGGGTTTATAAGTTTCCAAGGCTTGAGCCTGATTACACAAAACGGTTATCTAAACCCACACACATACAACCCTTGGCTTACACACAGAGTCACAGTAAAATGAGAGTCTCGTACTCTCAACACACAGTTTGTCGCCTTTAGTTAGGCGGCATCACCACATCTTTTCCTGTACAAAAATCCCGTAGGGTGAGCATAAAACCTAGCAGGAAATCCTTAACAAAGTATATACATTTTATACAAGTCTCAAGAGATAAAATGCACATGCCATGCTATGCTCCTTTTTGAAGATAAATCACATTTTCATCTTTTGAAAACCATCATGCTCAATGATGTCATGCAATTTCAATTGTTCAAAACTTAACAATTTATTTCAAGGGCGGTAAATACGACTTTGGTAATCCCTAGGTTGGTGTCTGCAAGTATACAAGTACTACCAAATTGTTATTTTTATCGGTATTAACCAGAAGGCACGACACCTATCCGCACGGGTTTTCGGTCTTTCACCATAGACTCTCATGCTATCTTATTCAATATTATCTACATCATCTATCAAGACTTACCAACCTATTTACCCCAAAACCATTTCATGAAAACTTGTTTCTTAACATTCTTTTTTCAATGCAAGTTTTCAAATCAACTTTCAAATTTTAATATAATCAAATGAATTGTTATGCCAATAACACAAAATGAATATAAATACTTTTATTCCAATTCATCATCCAAGGAATAACACAATTCCCTCTTCTCAAGTATCCTCAACAATTAGTCATTTCAAGACTATTTCAACGTTTTGAACAATAATTTCCAAAATGTACAACAACTCTCATATTTCCTGAAATTCATCATTTATATAAATATAAATAAGAAAATTTTCAAACATCCATTTATTTTAACACACAAAATACATACAACAATATCATTCATAGATTTTCAGTATCTTTTAAAAAAATCTCCAAATTCTAGGTTTTCTCACCAAAACTATACAACTCAAATCCTTTGAAAGAAAACTTTCCAAATTCATCTTTTCTTCAATCAACGAAGATCAAAATCCATAAGATCATTTTAAAAGAACAAGAGACAAACCCACTTTCAAAATCGCTCAACTTCTTGAATCAACAATCAATTTTAAAAGCCATCAAAAGATGATTTCGAAAATTATATAGATCTTACAAAAATATATATATAACTTTAAGAAAATTCCTACCTCAAGTTTTGAAGAAGAAATGAGATAAGACTCCCCAAAATCAACGGTGTCGAAACTCGATCTTCATAGCACACAACGAAGCCCTCGAGAAGTTAACCAACTTTGATGAAGAACTTATGGCAGAACTTTAATGGATCTTGAGAAATTAAGGTTTTGATCCAATTTGGCGTAGGGAAATGTAGAGAGAAGGGAAATGAAAGGGTTTTTAGAGAGAGAGCGATATATAAAAGTAATCTGAAATATCAGATTCACGAACTGATATAACATGGTTTGCTCGAGCGTGGAAAGCCCCGCTCGAGCGTCAAATACACTTCCCCAGTACTTTTGCAGACAGGTCAAACTTTTGAAACTAAACATTTTTCGCTCGAGCGCATAAACGGCCACTCGAGCGGACAAGCAACTTCTTATGCATTTTGTATTTTTGCTTCGGGGGCGCTGCCCCTCAACCCCGCCAAGGCGTTGCCCTAGGACCCACCAAGGGGCGTTGCCCCCTGGACCCCCGCAAGCTGACCGGGTAGCTCGATCCCCGATATACTCAACGAAGTGGCAAAACTGGGATCGCTACAACCTTCACCCCTTAAAGAATTTCGTCCCCAAAATTTCAAATCAAACTACCCAAACAAAGGGTTTCCAGCGATCAAAACCACGCTATTTTATTTTCAAATCACAATACTAACTCTCAACCAAATTCCACCATTTCCACCATGGTTATATCATTAACAACAACCTCCCAAATACGCATAAATATGAAATTTCCCAAAAAGTAATGGCAACTCTAAACAACCTTATGCTTAAAACAACAACGCACATATCAACACGTGGTTAACAACTTTAAATACGTTTCCCTCAACACTAGGGAATATTACAAAGAAAAACAATTTAACCATTTTTAAATAAATTCGGATATTTGGAGCGGACTTCCGCCTCTCGTTCCTACGTCGCTTCTTTAACCCCATAGTGTCTCCACAACACCTTTACCAACGGTTTAGTTTTACCCCGTAGCACTTGCTCCCAGGTATCTAATATTTGAACCGGTCGTTCTTCGTAAGAGGCATCCTCATCTACCTCCAAGTCAGCCCAATCAAGCACATGAGAAGGGTCAGGTTCATACTTCCTAAGCATACATACATGAAATACGTTCTCGAAAGTTGTGGCGGTAAAGATAACCGGTATGCCACTTCCTCAATTCGCTCTAAGATCTCAAAATACCCAATGAACATTGGAGATAATTCACCACTCTTATCAAATCTCATCAAACCTCGCCTTGGTGAGATTTTTAGAAACACATGGTCACCAACTTCAAAAGATAAAGGTCGTCTCCTCTTATCGGCATAACTCTTTTGTCGGCTTTGGGCCGTAGCTAATCTCTTCTGAATGAGAACAACTTTCTCGGTTGTCTCTTTAACAATTTCTGGACCCAGTACCGGTGCATCACCCACTTCGGCCCAACAAACTGGTGATCTACAAGGTCGGCCGTACAAGGCCTCAAATGGTGCCATCCCAGTACTAGCTTGGTAACTATTGTTGTAAGCAAACTCAATCAATGGTAAGTGCCTTTCCCAAGGCCCCTTAAAATCAAGGACATAAGCTCTAAGCACGTCCTCCAAAATCTGAATGGTAATGGTATGTTCCGACTGTCCATCAGTTTGAGGATGATAAACGGTGTCAAGAGTCAACTTAGTTCCCAACACTTCTTGAAGGCTTTGCCATAACCGCATAGTAAAACGAGGATCCCTATCTGACACAATAGTCACAGGGACTCCACGAAGTCAAACTATCTCTCTAATGTACAACTCTGCCAAGCGTTCAACTGAGTCGTTGGTGCACATTGAAATGAAATGGGTAGACTTAGTCAACCTATCAACAATCACCTAAAACGCATCATTGCCTCATTGTGTTCTAGGAAGCCCAACTACAAAATCCATGGCAACACGCTCCCATTTCCACTCAGCTATCGGTAAGGGTTGTAACAAACCCGCTGGTCTTTGGTGTTCGGCCTTCACTTGTTGACAAGTAAGGCACTTCGATACAAATAAAGAGACATCCCGTTTCATACCCCTCCACCAAAAACTAACGACTAAGATCATGATACATTTTAGTGCCTCCCGAGTGTACCGCAAGGCGTGAGTGATGGAACTCCCGAAGTACTTCCTCTCTACAAGATTCTGGTACAAACAAACGGTCTAGGTAACGTATACTCAAATCCGAGTGAACGTTCAAACCTTTCTCTTCCTTTCCATTGGAAATCTTAACACGGATTGATTCCACATCACGTTCTCCTTGTTGTGCCTCTATGACCTTACTAACAAAGGTAGGTTGAGCATTCAAAGTAAATAAGGTAGCACTCTCTCCGTACTCACCCAAGTGCAAATTAAACTTGCCAATAACATCTAGCATAACCCATTCCCGAATGGCCACACTTGCCAAACTACTCATAGATTTTCGACTCAAAGCAGCTGCCACCACATTGGCCTTCCCTAGATGATAGTGTAATTCAAAGTCATAATCCTCCATAAATTCCATCCACCTATGTTGTCGTAAATTCAAGTCTTTTTGAGAAAACAAATACTTTAGACTCTTATGATCGGAGAAGACTTCAAACTTCTCACCGTACAAATAATGTCTCCAAATTTTCGAAGCAAAAATCACCGCTGCTAATTCTAGATCATGGGTGGGGTAATTTTTCTCATGAGTTTTCAATTGTCGTGAACCGTAGGCCACAACTTTTCCCTCTTGCATCAAGACACAACCAAGTCCATCCCCGGACGCATCACAATAGACAGTGTAATTCAAACCCCTTTCCGGAATTATCAAAACCGGTACGGTAGTCAATCTAGTCTTAAGCTCTTGGAATGACTTTTCACAAGCCTCACTCCACACAAATTTGGTACCTTTTCTAGTCAACCTAGTCAAAGGTGCAGCTAGTCTAGAGAAGTCCCTTACAAAATCTTGATAATACCCCGCTAATCCCAAGAAACTCCGGATTTCAAAAATATTCTTGGGTTATTCCCAATCCTGTACGGCATCTATCTTTGAGGAGTCCACAGTCACTCCCTCTCTAGACACTACATGCCCCAAAAACTTCATCTCTATTAACCAAAACTCGCATTTTTCAAATTTATCATACAATTGGTGCTCACTAAATAAACCCAACACTACCCGCAAGTGAGTCTCATGTTCCTCTTCAGAGGTTGAATAAATCAAGATGTCGTCCACAAAGACAACCACAAAAAGGTTCAAGTATTCCTGAAAAATTCTGTTCATCAAATCCATATAGGAAGTCGGTGCATTGATCAACCCAAAAGGCATTACAAGGAATTCATGGTGGCCATAATGAGTACGAAAGGCCGTCTTCTGAATGTCCTCCTCCCGGACTCTCAACTGATGGTACCCCGACCTCAAATCTATTTTTGAGAAGCAACGAGACCCTCTAAGTTGGTCAAACAAATCATCTATTCTAGGTAGAGGATACTTGTTCTTAACTGTAACTCTATTCAACTTGCGGTAATCAATACACAATCGCAATGACCTATCATTCTTCTTCGCAAAGAGAGCCGGCGCTCCCCAAGGCGATGTACTAGGGCGAATGAAGCCCTTATCTAAAAGTTCTTGGAGTTGAATCTTTAACTCTTGCAATTTAGTGGGTGCAAATCTATACGGTGACATGGAAATCGGTGTCATGTCAGGTACTAATTCAATGGAGAACTCGATCTCCCGGTGAGGTGGTAAACTAGTAAGATCTTTTGGAAAGACATCCGGGTATTCACAAACTACCCTTGGTAACTCAACACGAGCCCCGTCACTCTCATTATCCAAGAAGGCCACTAAGCTTGCTCCTACTACGAGGGTCTACAACCGGCGACAAGGCTCTATCAACTCGGTTCCCCAGAAAATAGAAACGATCACCACCCGAAGTGCACACTGTAACTCTCTGATGGTAATAATCAATCACAGCTTGATAAGAACACAACCAGTCCATGTGTAAATGACATCAAAACTTGACATATCTAGCAACACAAAAGCAAACGGAAGTCGACGCTCGGCAACTTCTATTTCACAATCACGACAACCCCGGTCTAAATCAACTGTACCTCCAACAAGTGACTCTACTCTGATTAGAGGCACTAACTGTGCTACCTCTAACCCCATGTAGAAGCAAATGTAGTAGATATAAATGAATGAGACACACCCATGTCTATCAATACATTAGCCAAAGAATTACACACAACAAAAATACCTCTCACAACTAAGGATTCTAGCAACTGCTCTGGCACGGAAACAGCATATACGCGCCCCTGTGGCCCCTGATTGACTTGCTCCCCTCTCGGAGCATAGGCCTATTGTACTGACTGAGGCGAAGTGGCTCCCTGATTAACTCGCGAAGCTTGGACTGACTGAGCCTGCTAGTGGCTCTAAGTCTGCCTCAACCCTGATGTGCCAGATGCGCCTCCCAACTGTGAGCAAGTTCTCTTCATATGCCTCGGCTGACCACACTGATAACAATTAAACCCTTGACCTTTATTCTGAGACTGAGACTAAATTTGAGATCGGTTAGGCGGTGGTACTATTAACAGCCCTCCTCCCATCTGTGGGCATGAGAAGGATTTGTGACCCAGTTGGCCACACTTGAAACACGAGAAGCTACTCGATGCACTTTTTCCCGAACAAGCACTAGGCAAAGGAAAAGTGGATCTAGATTGTTGTGGTTAGGACTGGGATAGATAGGTGTTCCTACTCTTCTTGTTCTGCTTATAGTCTCCTTGAGACTCTTGGCCCCTAGACCTTGAACACTGAAGCCTCTCCTCCTCAGCTTGTATGGAAATTTCTACGTGTGTCACCGTCTCTACAAGACGGTCATATTCCCAAATCATATTTCCGACAAGCTTGAACATAATTTTTGTTTTCAATTTCTTTTCAAATTCAATGCAATGGCACTTTTCCGTTGCCACAAACTCTGGTGCAAATCTCGACAAACTACAGAAGACTGCCTCAAACTTGGTCACGGGCATGTCGAGTTGTTTGAGGTCTTTAAACTCTTGCCTCAATCTCTCCCTAGTAGTGGGAGGTATGTACTTATCTTAGAAAGCAACCGCAAAGTCTTCCCATGTCAGCTCCACTCCACCCTTGGCATATTTCCACCATTGACCCGCGTCTCCCTTAAGGTAGTAACTCACTAGAGTCACTCTTAGTTCACTATCTTCAATGTGAAGCATCTCAAATGTCTTCACAGTTTGTTCAAGCCACTCATCCGCTTTCTGGGGCTCGGGGCCACCATGGAACTCATCCGGTTTGGCCTGTAAGAACTCTCTAGTACGGAAACTCGTCCTTGACTCCGCGGTATTCTCTCGGGCTTGATTTTCCACCCTCAACAAGTTGATAAACTCTCTTAATGCCCCTGCCATTTCTCGAGCAAGGGCCTCCATTGTGGTTTGACCCGCTTGTCCCACCTGCTCGGCCACATTAGTTTGGCCTGCTTGCTCGGTCGTATTAGCTTGGCTGAACCTTTTTTCTTGCACCGGAACCCTATGGATCGGTACCTCATACACACCTCGGCGAGCCCTACCACGCCTCCTGCCTCTACCACCACGGACTTGACCCCTTCCTGACATCCTAATAAAAGACAAAGAGAAATAATTTAGCACATTAACTTATATGTGCTCATAACTTGACTCACACGTTCGATTACAACAATTCTATATATTTCTCTATCATATACACAATTCAATTTCACTCCATATAAGCACTTAGTCATGTATACACATATGGACTATTCTTTTACAATGAAATCCGTCCCACGAAAAATCAAGAATTCTTAGTAGAACGAGTATTGATCAAGTACCCATTTAATGAGACCTCAAGGAATTTAACAGGCGCAAACAACATCCCAAAAGTCCAATCCCATACCCATTTAGTCACATAAGCATGTTATCACATAGTCACAAAATGCATAACACTTCCTAAACGTCCTAAATGAACCCATTGTGGTTAAACAACCACTTCCCACGAGCTCTAAGTATTCAAACCCGGTAGCTCTGATACCAAGTTGTAACGTCCCAAATTTCTAGCCCAAATGATAATACAACAGTCATGGCTCTTTCAAGAAAAACCGAATATAAATCTCCAAACTTACATTACATGATACAATAGTTCTTCATGCAACAATACATTAATCCAACAACAAGTAAATAAACAAATAAATACCCCCAAGGGTTTACAAGTTTCCAAGGCTTGAGCTTGGTTACACAAAATGGCTATTCAAACTCACACATATATGACCCTTGGCTTACACACAAAGTCACAACAAAATAAGAGTCTTGTACTCTTAACACACATTTCCTCGCCTTTAGTTAGGCGGCATCATCACATCTTTTCCTGCACAAAAATCTCGTAGGGTGCGCATAAAGCCTAGTAGGAAATCCTTAATAAAGTATATACATTTTATACAAGTCTCAAGAGATGAAATGCACATGCCATGCTATGCCCCTTTTTGAAGATAAATCACATTTTCATCTTTTGAAAACCATCATGCTCAATGATGTCATGCAATTTCAATTGTTCAAAACTTAACAATTTATTTCAAGGGTAGTAAATATGACTCTGGTAATCCCTAGGTCGGTGTCTGCAAAAAGACTATACAAGTACTACCAAATTGTCATTTTTACTGGTATTAACCGGAAGGCTCAACACCTATCTGCGCGAGTTTTTGGTCTTTCACCCCGGACTCTTAGGCCATCTTATTCAATGTCATCTACACTATCTATCAAGACTTATCAACGTATTTATCCTAAAACCATTTCATGAAAACTTGTTTCTCAACATTCTTTTCTCAATACAAGTTTTCAAATCAACTTTCAAAGTTTAATATAATCAAATGAATTGTTATACCAATAACACAAGATGAATATAAATACTTTTATTCCAATTTATCATCCAAGGAATAACACAATTCCCTCTTCTTAAGTTTCCTCAACAATTAGTCATTTCAAGACTATTTCAACGATTTGAACAATAATTTTCAAAATGTAGAACAATTCTCATATTTCCTAAAATTCATCATTTATATAAATATAAATAAGAAATTTTCCAAACATCTATTTATTTTGACACACAAAATACATACAATAATATCATTCATGGATTTTCAGTCTCTTTTAAAAAAATCCCCAAATTCTAAATTTTCTCACCAAAACTATACAACTCAAATCTTTTGAAAGAAAACATTCCAAAATCATATTTTCTTCAATCAATGAAGATCAAAACCCATAAAATTATTTTAAAAGAACAAGAGACAAACCCACTTTCAAAATCGCTCAACTTCTTAAATCAACAATCAATTTTCAAAGCCATCGAAAGATGATTTCGAAAATCATATAGATCTTGTAAAAATATATATATAACTCTAAGAAAATCCCTACCTCAAGTTTTGAAAGCCATCGAAAGATGATTTCGAAAATCATATAGATCTTGCAAAAATATATATATATATAACTCTAAGAAAATCCCTACCTTAAGTTTTGAAGAAGAAATGAGATGAAACCCCCAAAATCAACGGTGTCGAAACTCGATTTTCACCGCACATAACGAAGCCCTCGAGAAGTTAACTAATTTTGATGAAGAACTTATGGCAGAACTTTAATGGATCTTGAGAAATCAAGGTTTTGATCCAATTTGGCGTAGGGAAATGTAGAGAGAAGGGAGAGGAAAGTGTTTTTAGAGAGAGAGTGATATACAAAAGTGATCTGAAATATCAGATTCACGAACTGATATAACATGATCCGCTTGAGCGTCAAATACACTTTCCCAGTACTTTTGCAGACAGGTCAAACTTTTGAAACTAAACATTCTCCGCTCGAGCGCATAAACGGCCGCTCGAGCGGACGAGCAACTTCTAATGCATTTTGCATTTTTGCTTTGGGGGGCGCCGCCCCTCAACCTCGCCAAGGGGTGCTGTCCCCTGGATCCCCGCGAGCTGACCGGACAGCTCAATTCCCGACATACTCAGCGAAGTGGTAAAACTGGGATCGCTATAATATATATATTTTTAATTTATCAAAACTAATGACAACCCCTTAAAATTGTTTTTAGTATTTTCCATTATTTAATGAAAAGTGGGCGGAGTTCTTGTGGGCAGCTTGGGTTAAAGCTTTCCGACTTGTGGTGTTGGAATCTGATACTCAAGTTGTTCTTACCAAAATTAAAAAAAAAAGAAAAAAAAGTGGGCGGATTGAAGTCAAGCTTTTGGAGTAGATGGTCTCATTAGTGAGAAAACAATCTCTACAATTCACGAAAACCAACATTAGCCAACGTTAGTGTCATATGCTTGGCTTTGGATTTTCTTGTTTGCAATAATTTAATGATTCAAATTTGAAAAGGGAAATAATAAAAGAGAGAAAAAGTCAAAAATAAATATTAATGTCATGAAAAATTTTATGAGTTTGACTTTTAATATAGCGAAGTTTCATTAATTTGTAAATAATTTTCGTAATTTTTTTTATTTCGACCCTTAAAGTATATATATATATTTCATTTGGTTCTTAATGTTTGTAGTTTTTTCCAATTTACTCACATTCTAATATTTAGACGTAATTTTTGCTGTTCAAATTAGATTGCAATGAATGTTATATCCAACAAAATGACGAATTTTAATTTTACAACTAATAATAAAAAAATAAATATATAATTGAGATTATATATTTCTACATTCATTGCAAAATAAACATGAATAATTATTTACTAATCCTACTGGATAACTAATCCTACACTAATTACATGGATTGTTAATTCCCTAATTATTAATTCTGCTAATCAAATGTTTAGAATTTGGACTAATAAAATTTTGTGTATTGTTTGCACTTTTCATTTTCAAAGACAGCAAAAAAAGAAAAACTAATTTTTAAATGAAAAAGATTGAGACCCATAAAAAATTTCATAATTTCATTCAGAATAATACAATTGTTGGAGAATTTTCAAAATGATTTTCAAAATTTATAATTTAATTTTTGGGTGTTTTCAAAACTTTCCTTGTTTTTCTTTGGAAAACTTGAAATAAGTTTGGGGACTTTGTCCCACATTAGAAAGAGAGGAAAACATGAAGCACTCAATAAAGTGCTACATGGAGTATTGCTTTGATTATGAAATTGTGGAATGGATGCTAGTGTGCATGCACTCACACTATAAGTATGATGCCGCACACGTGTGCGTGGCGTGGGCTGTGTGACGTTTGATGGCGCACTTTGCATGGATGCATCGTCCCCATGATGGTGCTTTCCTATTTGCCGATCGAACGGTTGCGTGTTCGATCTGGCGCGATTTGGTCATAATCGTTGATTGGAAATGCGCACGATCATACAAATGAGAGCTTTTGTAGTTTAGGGGGTTCATTTGTTCATTTTTATAGTTTGGGAGGTAAAGTGATACTTCTCAATAGTTTAGAGGGATCATTGTAGACTTTTATAACTTATGAGGTCAAAGTGATACCTCTCATTAATTTAGGAGTCTTCATATAAATACTTTTATGTCAAAGTCTTCATATAAAAAAAGGACTTATACCAAAGTCTTCAAAAATTGAACCACCACAAAAAAGGACTTTGACATATAAATACTTTGACATAAAAGGACTTATACCAAACACAAAAATGACTTGCACCACCACAAAAATAGAATTATTTCTCTAGTGCTCCAATAAAACACAATTTCACCTTCAAAGTTTACAGGGTGGCCTTTGTTATTTCTTAGGCCGAAAGCGAGTTTCAACCGCCTTTCATACGTTTAAAAAAAATGTAATAAAAAGGTTATCCACCCAATTTCTTTTTTTATCTTTTATTTTTTGAGATAAAATTTACTTAAATATAACGAAGTTTACAATAAGAAAAATAATTAAAATAATCTAAACTCAAGTACCGAATGAAAAATCTAAAGTTTTCGAGATATTGATTTGTGATTATATTTTAATTTTAAATAATGAATAACAATCCTAATCAAACAATCAAAGACAAATCAATATAACGATTTAACATGAAAAAAATCACAATTAGAACACCTCTAATTATGATAAAAAATCACGGGTCAAAACCACAAAATAATCCACTAAGAAAATAAAAACGAATTGCACAAGTGTACCCTCAATTACCTAACGAATTTACGCCCGAATTGAACCGATCCCGATATGCCTTTTCCACCACCATCTTTACATCGGAATTGTCTTGCCTAATGTTGAATCCACAACGCAAATGTCGAATCCATGACAATGAGCTACTTCAGAATCCACCAAAACTTCAGGCCCAAGTTTCTCGGAATCCACCAAAGAACACCTCTCTCTTTTATAAACGAAATAATAAGAACAACCCTTAATGTTTGACAATCTGTACGTTGATCAATCGATCACCTTCTATACACTAAGGAAACTCATATAAAATGGCTTCTAATAGAAAACACTTTGTCTTTTCTTTCTCTCTAAGATTCTGAACAACTTAAACCCTAAAAACAACAAATTGTGCACTTTATAATAAACTGAATCGTGAAGACCGCTCGAGCACACACTGTTTCGCTTGAGCGGTGTGACTAAAGGCGGTGCAAAATATATAGGCTGATTGCTCGAGCACAACCTTCACCGCTTGGAGCTTCCTAGAAGTTCAATTTGCAGATGGAGATACTGGATGCTCCTCTTCATTGCTCGAGCGCACAAATGATTGCTTGAGTGGCCAAACTAGTTAGCGAAGTGGCAAATATGAAAGGTTCAAGATCACAAACTTCTCTGTATAGGCATAATTTGGATTGAATTCGCATCTAAACACTCACATGTTCACTGAACACAAGAACGAATAAAATTACAACTGAAAGGAGTTTGGTCGATTGGGATTGCCAATTACAAAAACCTAACACCAAATAATAGAGGAAATATCATTTTGCCACCCAAACTATTATATGAAAATCAATTTGCCACCCAAACTTCGTATTATTTTAATTTGTCCCCTAGACTTATTTAAATTTGATCAATTTATCTCTTGTCGTTTGTTTTCATACAATCAAACGAAAATTGTTGACGTACCACTAAATTTAATTTGGAATTTCATTTTATTTCTGAAACTATACCTTAAAAATAATTAGCCGCCGAAATTTTTAAATTTTTTTTAATATTTAATTAACCGCCTTGTTGGTTCCAATTTTCTCACAAAATTGAGTTTTTTTTTGTTTTCATGTTTTTTGTTTTTTTTGTTTTTTTGTTTTCATTGAATTTTTTTGAGATTTTAAATAATTATTTTAGTTTTTTAGATGCACTTAATATAAATACCATTAAAAAGTATAATATTTGTGAAAAAATCATTAAAAAATTCACTAAATACAAAAAATATAAAAATTTAGTATATTTTTGTGTTCTTGTGTATTTATTGATTTTTTAAACTATTTTTTTACAAATATTTTTTATTTTAGGTACATCTAGGTTTGGTGCATTTAAAAAGTAAATTTTTTTTTAAAATATTAAAAAAATTCACTAAAAAAAAAAACACACACACACACATAAAAAAAAAAAACAATTTTTAGAAAATTGAATTCAGGAAATTGAAACCAAATCATTTTTCATCTCAAAAATGAAAAAAATTAAATTTTAAATAAAAAAAATTGAGTATTAGTCTTGTTGAGTATTCTTTAGATAGTAATTGAATTTAATTTTTTTTTACCCACTCAAATTTGAAATTACTATTAGTCGATCAATTCTATTGAAATTAATTTGGGAAATAAATTAGTTAAAATTGCATGAACGCACACACATAAAGTAGCTAATAAATTTTAGGGGAGTTACGGCCCGGTCCTATGGGCCGGTCTTATTACCCGGCAGGTCCTAACTAAAAAAATCAAACAATATTTTTCATTTTTACCCCTAGACTCAACACTGCAAATTTATCACTGATTTATCACTAGTTTAAACAAATTTATCACTATTTTAAACAAATTTATCACTGATTTAATCACTACCTACTCAGATTTGGTAGCAACAACACACACACACACACACACACACACACACACACACACACTGATGAGAAGAAAAAATAAAAAAAATTATGAAAAAAAATGTTCACAATCAATTTTCATCACCATAGATCAATGCAAGATCAAGAAAATAATCAAAGACACATTCAGTGATAATTTTCACTAAACATTTTAGTGATAAATTTATCACTACGTGATTTGTAAAAAAATTACATATGCCAAATCTGACCAATTCACTCAGTCACACTCATTACTCATAGGACAACTCCTTTTATAGACATACATAACAAAATAGACTGATAAATTTATCATTGATAAAGAAATATACAGTAGATCTACTTTGAAAAATAAAGATAGACAAAGAGAAGAGAAAGGGAATGAGATCTTAAAAAAGTCTTGATCTCACTGGCAACCATGGACAGTATCAGATTGGAGCTGAAGATAGTAGATCTGCATTGAAAATACCTAGATCTGAAGCCATTAGATTATTTTTTTGCAAAGTACATTATCTAAAATTTAAAATTTTCATTCTTCAGATAAAAAGTTATTTATTAAATATTTAAATTTATTTTTTTATATTTGGGAGGCTAATTGATTTTTAAGATATAGTTTAGGGGGTAAATGAAATTCCAAATGAAATTTAGTGTCACATTAGCAAGTTCCATTTGATTGTAAATGGAAACAGAGAACATGGGGTAAATTAATCAAATTTGAAAAATTTTAGGGGTCAAATTAAAATAATACAAAGTTTGGGTGCCAAATTGATTTTCATGTAATAGTTTGTGGGATAAAATGATATTTCCTCCAAATAATAAGTAAACAAACTATCCAAAAAAATATAAATAAAAAGTAAACAAGTTGTAACAAAATATTACTTAAATATCACTCTTCTCGCATTTTTGGTTATGAAATTACTAATCAAACTTGCATAATCCAACTTATTAACTAAATATTTTTCAATGGATAAAATTACTAATCCAATTTAATCTTTGTTGTGATGTAGCGATTCCAGTTTTGCCACTTCGTTAAGTATGTCGGGGATCGAGCTGCCCAGTCAGCTCGTAGGGGTCCAAGGGGCAGCGCCCTGGCAGGGATCGAACTGCCCGATCAGCTCGTGGGGGTCCAGGGGGCAGCGCCCCTTGGTGGGTCCTAGGGCAGTGCCCTGGTGGGGTTAAGGGGCAGCTCCCTCGAAGCAAAAATGCAAAATGCATAAGAAGTTGCTTATCCGCTCGAGCGGCCATTTATGCGCTTGAGCGGAGAATGTTTAGTTTCAGAAGTTTGACCTGTCTGAAAAATTACTAGGAAAGTGGATTTGACGCTCGAGCGGGGCTTTCCACGCTCGAGCAAACCATGTTATATCAGTTCATGAATCTGATATTTCAGATCACTTTTGTATACTTCTATCTCTCTAAAAACCCTTTCCTCTTCTTTCTCTCTACATTTCCCTACGCCGGATTGGATCAAAACCTTGATTTCTCAAGATCCATTAGAGTTCTGCCATAAGTTCTTCATCAAAGTTGGTTAACTTCTCGAGGGCTTCGTTGTGTGCGGTGAAGATCGAGTTTCAACATTGTTGATTTTGGGAGTTTCGTTTCATTTCTTCTTCAAAACTTGAGGTAGGGATTTTCTTAGAGTTATATATATATATTTTTGCAAGATCTAGATGATTTTCGAAATCATCCTTCGATAACTTTGAAAATTGATTGTTGATTCAAGAAGTTGAGCGATTTTGAAAGTGGGTTTGTCTTTTGTTCTTTTAAAATGATCTTATGGGTTTTGATCTTCGTTGATTGAAGAAAAGATGATTTTGGAAAGTTTTCTTTCAAAAGATTTGAGTTGTATAGTTTTGGTAAGAAAACCTAGAATTTGGGAATTTTTTTAAAGAGACTGAAAATCCATGAATGATATTGTTATATTTATTTTGTGTGTCAAAATAAATGGATGTTTGGAAAATTTCTTATTTATATTTATATAAATGATGAATTTCAGGGAATATGAGAATTGTTGTTCATTTTGAAAATTATTGTTCAAAACGTGAAAATAGTTTTGAAATGACTAATTGTTGATTATACTTGAGAAGAGGGAATTGTGTTATTCCTTGGATGATGAATTGGAATAAAAGTATTTATATTCATCTTGTATTATTGGCATATCAACTCATTTGATTACATTAAACTTTGAAAGTTGATTTGAAAAGTTGTATTGAGAAAAGAATGTTGAAAAATAAGTTTCCATGAATTGGTTTTGGGGTAAATACGGTGGTAAGTCTTGACAAGTGGTGTAGATGAAATTGAATAGGTGTCGAACCTTCCAGTTAATACTGGTAAAAATGACAAATTATAGGTGTCGAGCCTTACAGTCAATGCTGGTAAAAATGATAAATTGGTAGTACTAGTATAATCTACTTGTAGACATTGACCTAGGGATTACCCGAGTCGTATTTACCGCCCTTGAAATAAATTGTTAAGTTTTGAATAATTGAAATTGCATGATATCATTGAGCATGATGGTTTTCAAAAGATAAAAATGTGATTTATCTTCAAAAATGACATAGCATGGCATGTGCATTTCATCTCTTGAGACTTGTATAAAATGTATATACTTTGTTAAGAATTTCTTACTGGGGCTTTATGCTCACCCTACTGGATTTTTGTGTAGGAAAAGATGTGGTGATCCCACCCAACTAGGACCGTGGAAGTATGTGTGTTGGGAGCACAATGCTCTCATTTGTTGTGACTCTGTGTGTAAGCCAAGGGCTGTGTTTGTGTGGGTTTGAATAACTGTTTTGTGTAATCAGGTTAAGCCTTGGAAACTTGTAAACCCTTGGGGGTATTTATTTGTTTATTTACTTGTTGTTGGATTAATGTATTGTTGCATGAAGAACTATTGTATCATGTGATGTAAGTTTGGGGATTTATATTCGGTTTTCCTTGAAAGAGCCTTTATTGTTGTCTTATCATTTGGGTTAGAAATTTGGGGCGTTACAACTTGGTATTAGAGCTATCGGGTTTGAATACTTGGAGCTCGTGGGAAGTGGTTGTTTAACCACAATGGGTTTATTTAGCATGCTTAGGAAGTGTTATGCATTTTGTGACTATGTGATAACATGCTTATGTGACTAAATGGGTATGGGATTGGACTTTTGGGATGTTGTTTGCGCCTGTTAAACTCCTTGAGGTCTCATTAGAAGGGTACTTGATCAATACTCGTTCTACTAAGAATTCTTGGTTTTTCGTGGGACGGATTTCATCGTAAAAGAACAGTCCGTATGTGTTTATATGACTAAGTGCTTATGCGAGTGAAATTGAATTGTGTATATGGTAGAGAAATATATAGAATTGTTGTAGTCGAACGTGTGAGTCAAGTTTGGAGCACATATGAGTTAATGTGCTAAATTATTTCTCTTGTGTCATTTATTAGGATGTCAGGAAGAGGTCAAGTCCATGGTGGTAGAGGCGGGTGGCGTGTGGCGTGGTAGGGCTCGCCAAGGTGTGCATGAGGTACCGGTCCATAGGGTTCCGGTGCAAGAAGAAGGGTTCAGCCAAGCTAATATGGCTGAGCAAGCAGGCCAAGCTAATATGGCTGAGCAGGTGGGACAAGCGGGTCAAACCGCAATGGGGGCCTTAGCTCGAGAAATGGAAGGGGTTTTAAGAGAGTTTATGAACTTGTTGAGGGTGGAGAATCAAGCCCGAGAGAACACCGCGGAGTCAAGGGCGAGTTTCCTTACTAGAGAGTTCTTGCGGGCCAAACCGGATGAGTTCCATGGTGGTCCCGAGGCCAAGAAAGCGGATGAGTGGCTCGAACAAACTGTGAAGACATTTGAAATGCTTCACATCGAAGATAGTGAACTAAGAGTGACTCTAGCGAGTTACTACCTTAAGGGAGACGCGGGCCAATGGTGGAAATATGCCAAGGCTAGAGTGGAGCCAACATGGGAAGCCTTTGCGGTTGCTTTCTAAGATAAGTACATACCTCCCACTACTACGGAGACATTGAGGCAAGAGTTGAAAGACCTCAAACAACTCGACATGCCAGTGACTGAGTTTGAGGTGGTCTTCTCTAATTTGTCCAGATTTGTACCAGAGTTGGTGGCAACGGAAGGACGCCGTTGCATTGAATTTGAAAATAAATTGAAAACAAAAATTATGTTCAAGCTTGTCGAAAATATGATTCAGGAATATGATCGTCTTGTGGAGACGGCGACACATGTAGAAATTTCCATACAAGTCGAGGAGGAGAGGCATCAGAGTTCGAGGTCTAAGGGCCAAGAGTCTCAAGGGGACTATAGACAGAACAAGAAGAGCAGGAACACTTATCCATCCCAGTCCCAACCATAGCGGTCTAGATCCACTTTTCCTTTGCCTAGTGTAGGTCCGGTAAAAAGTGCATCGAGTAGCTTCTCTTGTTTCAAGTGTGGCCAACCGGGTCACAAAGCCTTCTCATGCCCACAGAAGGGAGGAGGGCAGTTAATGTTACCACCACCTAACCGATCTCAAAGTCAGTCTCAGTCTCAAAATAAAGGTCAAGGGTTTAATTGTTATCAGTGTGGTCAGCCGGGAATATGAAGAGAACTTGCCCACAGTTGGGAGGCACATCTGGGTCGAGGTAGACTCAAAGCCACCAGCAGGCTCAATCAGTCAAAGCTTCGTGAGTTAATCAGGTAGCTGCTTCGGCTTAGTCAGTACAACAGGCCTATGCTCTGAGAGGGGAGCAAGTCAATCAGGGGCCACAGGGGCACGTGTATGCTGTTACCGTGCCAGAGCAGTTGCCAGAATCCTCAGTTGTGCGAGGTATTTTTGTTGTGTGTAATTCTTTGGCTAATGTATTGATAGACACGAGTGTGTCTCATTTATTTATATCTACTGCATTTGCTTCTGCATTGGGGTTAGAGGTAGCACGGTTAGTGCCTTCACTCAGAGTAGAGTCACCTGTTGGGGGTACAGTTGATTTAGACCGGGATTGTCGTGATTGTGAAATAGAAGTTATCGGGCGTCGACTTCCGTTTGCTTTTGTGTTGCTAGATATGTCGAGTTTTGATGTCATTTTACGCATGGACTGGTTATGTTCTTATCAAGCTGTGATTGATTGTTACCGTCAAACAGTTACAGTGTGCACTTCGGGTGGTGATCGTTTCTATTTTCTAGGGAACCGAGTTGATAGAGCCCTGTTGCTAGTTGTTGACCCTTGTTGTAGGAGCAAGCTTACTGGCCTTTTTGCAACTCTCTTGGATAGTGAGAGTGACGGGGCTCGTGTTGAGTTACCAAGGGTAGTTTGTGAATAACCGTATGTCTTTCCAGAAGATCTTACTAGTTTACCACCTCACTGGGAGATCGAGTTCTCCATTGAATTAGTGCCTGGCACGGCATCGATTTCCATGTCACCGTATAGATTTGCACCCGCCGAATTGCATGAGTTGAAGATTCAATTCCAAGAACTTTTAGACAAGGGCTTCATTCGCCCTAGTACATCACCTTGGGGAGCGCTGACTTTCTTTGCAAAGAAGAAGGATGGGTCATTGCGGTTGTGTATTGATTGCTGCAAGTTGAATAGAGTTACAGTTAAGAACGAGTATTCTCTACCCAGAATAGATGATTTGTTTGACCAACTTAGAGGGTCTTGTTGCTTCTCAAAAATAGATTTGAGGTTGGGGTACTATCAGTTAAGAGTCCGGGAGGAAGACATTCAGAAGACGGCCTTTCGTACTCGTTATGGCCGCTATGAATTCCTTGTAATGCCTTTTGGATTGACTAATGCACCGGCTTCCTTTATGGATTTAATGAATAGAATTTTTCGGGAATACTTGAACCGTTTTGTAGTTGTCTTTGTGGACAACATCTTAATTGATTCAACCTCTGAAGAGGAACATGAGACTCACTTGCGGGTGGTGCTGGGTTTACTTAGTGAGCACCAATTGTATGCCAAATTTGAAAAATGCAAGTTTTGGTTAATAGAGGTGAAGTTTTTGGGGCATGTAGTGTCTCAAGAGGGAGTGACTGTGGACTCCTCAAAGATAGATGCCGTACAGGATTGGGAACAACCCAAGAATGTTTTTGAAATCCGGAGTTTCTTGGGATTAGCGGGGTATTACTGACGCTTTGTAAGGGACTTCTCTAGACTAGCTGCACCTTTGACTAGGTTGACTAGAAAGGTTATCAAATTTGTGTGGAGTGAGGCTTGTGAAAAGTCATTCCAAGAGCTTAAGACTAGATTGACTACTGCACCAGTTTTGATAATTCCGGAAAGGGGTTTGAATTACACTATTTATTGTGATGCGTTCGGGGATGGACTTGGTTATGTCTTGATGCAAGAGGGACAAGTTGTGGCCTACGGTTCACGACAATTGAAAGCTTATGAGAAAAATTACCCCACCCATGATCTAGAATTAGCAGTGGTGATTTTTGCTTTGAAAATTCGGAGGCATTACTTGTACGGTGAGAAGTTTGAAGTCTTCTCCAATCATAAGAGTCTAAAGTATTTGTTTTCTCAAAAAGACTTGAATTTACGACAACGGAGGTGGATGGAATTTATGGAAGATTATGACTTTGAGTTACACTATCATCTAGGGAAGGCCAATGTCGTGGCCGACGCCTTGAGTCGAAAACTGTGAGTAGTTTGGCAAGTGTGGCCATTCGGGAATGGGATATGCTAGATGTTATTGGTAAGTTTGATTTGTATTTGTGTGAGTTCGGAGAGAGTACTACCTTGTTTACTTTGAATGCTCAACCTACCTTGGTTAGTAAGGTCATAAAGGCACAACGAGGAGACCGTGGAATCAATCCACGTTAAGATTTCCAATGGAAAGGAAGAGAAAGGTTTGAACGTTCACTTGGATCTGAGTGTACGTTACCTAGACCTTTTGTTTGCACCAGAATCTTGTAGAGAGGAAGTACTTCGGGAGTTTCATCACTCACGCCTTGCGGTACATCCGGGAGGCACTAAAATGTATCATGATCTTAGTCGTCAGTTTTGGTGGAGGAGAAGTGCTTTACTAGTCAAAAAGTGAAAGCCGAACACCAAAGACTAGCGGGTTTGTTACAACCCTTACCGATAGCCGAGTGGAAATGGGAGCGTGTTACCATGGATTTTGTAGTTAGGCTTCCTAGAACACAACAAGGCAATGATGCCATTTGGGTGATTGTTGATAGGTTGACTAAGCCTACCCATTTCATTCCTGTGTGCACCAGTGACTCAGTTGAACGCTTGGTAGAGTTGTACATTAGAGAGATAGTTCAACTTCATGGAGTCCCTGTGACTATTGTGTTGGATAGTGATCCTTGTTTTACTACCCGGTTATGGCAAAGCCTTCAAGAAGCTTTGGGAACTAAGTTGACTCTTAGCATCATTTATCATCCTCAAACCGATGGACAGTCGGAACGTACCATTCAGATTTTGGAGGACATGCTTAGAGCTTGTGTCCTTGATTTTAAGGGGCCTTAGGAAAGGCACTTACCATTGATTGAGTTTGCTTACAACAATAGTTACCAAACTAGTATTGGGATGGCACCATTTTAGGCCTTGTATGGCCGACCTTGTAGATCACTGGTTTTTTGGGCCGAAGTGGGTGATGCACCGTTACTGGATCCGGAAATTGTTAAAGAGACAACCGAGAAAGTTGTTCTCATTCGGAAGAGGTTAGCTACGGCCCAAAGCCGAAAAAGAGTTATGCCGATAAGAGGAGACGACCTTTATCTTTTGAAGTTGGTGACCATGTGTTTCTAAAAATCTCACCAAGGCGGGGTTTGAGATTTGGTAAGAGTGGTAAATTATCTCCAAGGTTCATTGGGCCTTTTGAGATCTTAGAGTGAATTGGGGAAGTGGCATACCGGTTAGCTTTATCGCCACAACTTTCGAGAGTTCGCAACATATTTTATATAACTATGCTTAGGAAGTATGAACCCGACCTTTCTCATGTACTTGATTAGGCTGACTTGGAGGTAGATAAGGATGCCTCTTACGAAGAACGACCGGTTCAAATATTAGATACCCGGGAACAAGTGCTACGGGGCAAAACTATACCGTTGGTAAAGGTATGGTAGAGACGCCATGGGATTGAAGAAGCGACATGGGAACGGGAGGCGAAAGTCTGCTCCAAATATCCGGATTTATTTGAAAATGCTTAAGTTGCTTTTCTTTGTAATATTCACTAGTGTTGAGGGAAACGCATTTAAAGTTGTTAACCACATGTTTATATGTGTGTTGTTGTTTTAAGCATAAGGTTGTTTAGAGTTGCCATTGCTTTTTGGGAAATTTCATGTTTATGCGTATTTGGGAGGTTGTTGTTAATGAGATAATGGTGGAAATGGTGGAATTTGGTTGAGAATTAGTATTGTGATTTGAAAAGGAAATAGCGTGGTTTTCATCGCTAGAAATCCTTTGTTTGGGTAGTTTGATTTGAAATTTCGGGGACGAAATGCTTTACGGGGGAAGATTGTAGCGATCCCAGTTTTGCCACTTCGCTGAGTATGTTGGGGATCGAGCTGCCCGGTCAGCTAGCGGGGATCCAAGGGGCAGTGCCCCTTGACGGGTCCTAGGGTAGCGCCCTGGCGGGGATCGAGCTGCTCGGTCAGCTCGCGGGGGTCCAGGGGGTAGCGCCCTGGCGAGGTTGGGGGCAGCGCCCTCGAAGCAAAACTGCAAAATGCATTAGAAGTTGCTTGTCTGCTTAAACGGCCGTTTATGCGCTCGAGCAGAGAATGTTTGGTTTCAGAAGTTTGACTTGTCTATAGGAGTACTGGGAAAGTATATTTGACGCTCGAACGGGGCTTTCCACGCTCGAGCGGACCATATTATATCAGTTCATGAATCTGATATTTCAGATCACTTTTGTATATCTCTATCTCTCTAAAAACCCTTTCCTCTCCCTTCTCTCTATATTTCCCTACGCCAAATTGGATCAAAACCTTGATTTCTCAAGATCCATTAGAGTTCTACCATAAGTTCTTCATCAAAGTTGGTTAACTTCTCGAGGGCTTCATTGTGTACGGTGAATATCGAGTTTCAACATCATTGATTTTGGGGGTTTCGTCTCATTTCTTCTTCAAAACTTGAAGTAGGGATTTTCTTAGAGTTATATATATATATTTTTACAAGATCTAGATGATTTTCAAAATCATCCTTCGATAGCTTTGAAAATTGATTGTTGATTCAAGAAGTTGAGCGATTTTGAAAGTAGGTTTGTCTCTTGTTGTTTTAAAATGATCTTATGGGTTTTGATCTTCGTTGATTGAAGAAAAGATGATTTTGGAATGTTTTCTTTCAAAGATTTGAGTTGTATAGTTTTGGTAAGAAAACCTAGAATTTCGAGATTTTTTTAAAGAGACTGAAAATCCATGAATGTTATTGTTATATTTATTTTGTGTGTCAAAATAAATGGATGTTTGGAAAATTTCTTATTTATATTTATATAAATGATGAATTTCAGAGAATATGAGAATTGTTGTTCATTTTGGAAATTATTGTTCAAAATGTGGAAATAGTCTTGAAATGACTAATTGTTGAGGATAATTGAGAAGAGAGAATTGTGTTATTCCTTGGATGATGAATTGGAATAAAAGTATTTATATTCATCTTGTGTTATTGGCATATCAATTCATTTGATTACATTAAACTTTGAAAGTTGATTTAAAAACTTGCATTGAGAAAAGAATGTTGAGAAACAGGTTTTCATGAATTGGTTTTGGGGTAAATACAAAAATGACAAATTATAGGTGTCGAGCCTTTCAGTCAACGCTGGTAAAAATGACAAATTGGTAGTATTTGTATAGTCTACTTGCAGACACCGACCTAGGGATTACCCGAGTCGTATTTACCGCCCTTGAAATAAATTGTTAAGTTTTGAATAATTGAAATTGCATGATATCATTGAGCATGATGGTTTTCAAAAGATAAAAATGTCATTTATCTTCAAAAAGGACATAGCATGGCATGTGCATGTTATCTCTTGAGACTTATATAAAATGTATATACTTTGTTAAGAATTTCCTACTGGGGCTTTATGCTCACTCTACTGGATTTTTGTACAGGAAAAGATGTGGTGATCCCACCCAACTAGGGGCGTGGAAGTATGTGTGTTGGGAGTACAATGCTCTCATTTGCTGTGACTCTGTGTGTAAGCCAAGGGCAGTGTTTATGTGGGTTTGAATAACTGTTTTGTGTAACTAGGCTCAAGCCTTGGAAACTTGTAAACCTTTGAGGGTATTTATTTGTTTATTTACTTGTTGTTGGATTAATGTATTGTTGCATGAAGAACTATTGTATCATGTAATGTAAGTTTGAAGATTTATATTCGATTTTCCTTGAAAGATTCATGATTGTTGTCTTATCATTTGGGCTAGAAATTTGGGGCGTTACATGTGACATAATTGACTAAAGGTAAAATTTAATTAATTTTAAATTTGAATTTTTTTCCAGAAATAATTGTAATTGATGTAATTAATCGTATCTAATACACTATCCATAAATTTGGGAAACAGTCATCCATTAATTTTAAATAACTCATCATATCAATAGCCTTTTTGATTTTTTTTAGGCGCACGGACCAAAAATCCAATTTTGAATTTTGTTTGACCAAATCTCACGCCCCGAAAATTTACACAATAAAGATTCATCAACTTCCATTGTTTAATGTACACATAAGTCAATCACAATACTAACGTCATCATCAAATCTCCAACATTTGTAATTTAATAACCATCAAGAGATTTACAAAAGAATGTTCCACATGCGGTTATATATTCAACATTCCTAGAATATGAATCTATAGCATGTAACAAGGAAGTTTAGTTTGAATTAATGTCCTTAAGGGCTACAAATTCCAAGGGTTAAACCCAGTTACACAAAAGTGGTTTCAAATCCATACACATAAAGCTCTTGGCTCGTCAAAAATAATTACAACAAAAGGAAAGAGCCTTGTGCTCTCAAAACGTATCTCCACGCCTCAAACTTGGCGAGATCACTACATCCTTCTCTACACAAAATCCCATAAGTGTGAGCATAAAGGCCGGTAGGAAAACCTTAACAAAGTATATACATTTTATACAATCTCATGGGATTAATGCATATGCCAAACCATATTCAAAAAAAAATATCTTTATCTTTTGAAACTTTTGTGCACAATGCAATCTTGAAAACTTAACAATTCAATAATTTTAATGTAGTTCAACGGCGCGATAAACACGACTCCGGTTGTAACGCCCCCAAAATAATACAATAAATACAACCCATAGGTGGGAAGATAATAGAAATAATGTGCTTTCATTCATCAGAGTTCGTATACAAAAGATAACACATGCGATATATATTCACAAATGTTTATCATGAATCTGCAGCATGTGTTACAATGATAGGAGAATTGAAAACTAAACGAGTAATAATATGCCCTATAGGCTTACATCTTTCAAAGTCGTTGCTTGGTTAAAACAAAATGAGCCTACCTCAATACAATTAAAGCCCTTGGCTATACAAAAAGAATATAACAAAATAAAGAGCTCTTGCTCCCCAAAAGTCCCTCCAAACTATTGCTTTGGCAGAGGCATATTATAGCGATCCCGGTTTTTACCCCAACCTTTATTGTATCCCGGACTCGGGTTTCGTGATTGTATGTTGTTTTCTACGCCTTGTTCTTTCCTTTAATTCTTTGAATTCGAGTTTTGGGACTTGTTGGGCGAGTTTGGAACATGTTGGTTGTTAGTTGGTTCAAATGGTTATTACCTAGATTTTGGCCTCTTTGCTTGAGCGAGCCTTGTGTAACTTGCCTTTTTGCTTGAGCGAGGTTTCTTGCGCTCTAGCGAGAACTGAGGGTCTTCAGGTTTCTTTCCCAGACGCAGCTTTTCTGGGAAGATGTAAGTTCTTTGCTCGAGCGAGGCTTTTTGCGCTTGAGCGAGACTTCTTGCGCTCGAGCGTGCGTCTGCGTCTATGGCAGACCTGAAGCTTTGCATTCTGCACTCGAGCGACACTCCTTGCGCTCGAGCGAGGTTACTTGTTGTGTTTGGTCGCTCGAGTGACAACTCCTTCGCTCGAGCGAAGGTTGCGTATATCAGTTCGCAGCAGAGCGATTTTTCTTCACTTTTGATTTCTTTTCTCCTAAAAACCCTAGATCGGCTGTCTCTCTCTCTACAAATAACCCTAGATATAAGTATCTCTCAACCCTAGTCCCTTTGTTAAAGTGTTGGAGCATCTCAAGAGATTTCCTTTGATCCGAGCAAAACCGAATTTGGGGCATTCTTGAAGCTCTTCATCATCTCCTTTAGTCTCCTAGCTTTGAGGTAGGAATATTCTACACCTTGTTATGTTGTTTAACCTAGGTATTTGTCATTTTGAATATGAAGGGATTTGGGTGTGATTTGGGTGAAGTTAGGGTTTGGGTTCTAACTTAAAAGAAGGGTTCCATGTTAGTCTATGAAATAACTATGGGGCTTTGTGTATGAGTTTCCCTAATGTTGAAATGGTGAAATTTGGGCATATGGGTTGTTATCTTGGAATAGGGGGAAATTTGTCCTAGCTTGGATTGAATTATTATTTTGAATAAATAATGGAATTGATATGGGAAATATGAAATTGGGAGGTTATGTAAATAAGCGGTGTGGTTGGATTCGATAAATCACTCACTTATGGAAAATCTGATAAATTATCTGTTGATGGATTTTATATATGTTTAGAAATATCTGTTTTGGGCTATCGGTGAAGGATAGTTGTGATTGTTGTAGAAACTGTATGAGGATTAGGTGAATTGAAACTAATTATGTGAACTATGTCATTGAACATGACGGTTTGATTAAAACATTGAAAATGTGATTGATTAGTCATCGTATATGACGAAGTCTTTAAATACATTGTATATGTATCTTTATTTTGAGAGGAGACAAGGAATGTACTTCATTGTTTGGGAGGAGATAGGGGATGTACTCCATTTAAAATTAAGTTGGCTGGAGTGTCCAGGGTGAAGGTCTCGAAATCTTGTGTATATGGGTGCCGGTTCCTTCGGATGAGAATTCCGTAAAATGGCAAAGATAAAAGTGTTGAAGTGATGAATGTATGTAAATGGTGAATCATTGAGTTGTAGTCTCAATTTGAATTAATTTGATAAAAATGATCTATACTCATGAATTGATTGGAAGTGAATGAATGGAAATAGATTGAAATGTCAATATCAATACTGCATGATCATGGAAAGTATGTGAATTATTCGTAAAGGTTGAACATTTAACTGATGCATATATCTTAGTTAAACTTCATATATTGTGCTAGCATATCTCTACTGGGCTTTGGCTCACCTTACTTGGGAAACCATTTTCAGGTACAGGTGATGTACCGCCTCCAAGGACATAGCTTGGGAGGGACGGGGCTGAGGGCTCTACTTTTGTTTATCCTTATGTTTATGTGTTTTCTTTCAAGCCGAGGGCTTTAATTGTAAAGAGCTCATGACTCTCTTTTGTTGTAACCAAGTTATCTCTTGGAAAGATGTAAGCTCGTGGGACATTTATTTTGTTGTTATCAGTTAGAGTTACATGCTATAGTTTTAGGAATGAACATTTATGAAAGTGTAATGCATGTAATATCTTTTGTAATGTGGACTTTGATTAATGAAAATATAACCTTTCTACTACATTTATGGATCTTGTGCATGGTTGGTTTATCATATATTTTAAGGGCGTTACACATATTACCGACACCTAAAAATGGTTTTCCCCAAACAGGGTGAGCCAAAGCCCAGCAGGAATAATCTAACACAACATATGAGATTTAACAAAGATATAAGTATAATGTGCATATAAAATGCCTATGACAAAACATTCACATTTTATATCATCATGAAATACCAAGTTCACATCTTATTCCACTTTCCTTCAATTCATTTCAATTCATGTGCCAAGTTCATTATCTTTCAACAACCCATTTGAGACTAGAACTCAGTGGTTATCTAATGAACACAATTACCACACAAACACTTCAATCTGCCATTTTACAGAAATTTCGTTCGTGGGATCGGCACCCATGTATATACGAGATTTTCGGACTTTCACCCTGGACACTCTGGCCAACTTAATTTCAATGGAGTCCATCCCCTATCTCCTCCCAAACAATGGAGTACATCCCATTTCTTCTCCCAAACATCATACATATACAATGTATTTAAAGCATAGTCATATTCAATGACAACCAACATTAGATTAGTTTCAATTTACCTAATCCTCAAGCAATTTTTACAACAATCATAACTATCCTCCACTGATAGCCCAATACAGATATTTCTAAACAAATATACAATCTTCTTAATAGATAAATTATTCAAATTTCCATAGGTGAGAGACAACACGTGTCCAACTCCACCATTTACAACGAAAATCTTCCAATTGCACATTACCAATGTCAATTTCAGTTATTTATACAAAATAACAATTTAATCCAATTAGGGCAAAACTCTCTATTTTCCAAACTTCAACCCAAGTACCAAAATTAACAATTTTGACACAATATAACCTTATATTCACCTTCTATACCACTTTATTTCACATTCACCAAAAAAATCCCTCTTTTTATTTCACACCCAAACCCTTGGTTTGTTCAAACTACTCTCAAATCCCATCATTGTTTCACAATGACTAATAACTAAGTTAAAAAACATATGAAGGTGTAGAAAATCCCTACCTTAAAGAAAGAAGACGAGCCAAGCAAGAGTGAAACTTCAAAGATGTCCAAACCCAACTCTATTCGGATCAAAATGGAGATCTTGAGATGGTCTACCTTTTTATCAAAGGAATTAGGGTGAAGAAATCACTAAAACTAGGTAAAAATGTAGAGAGAGAGTTTTTTAGAGAGAGAGGGTCTCAACTTTAGGTTTTAGGGAAAAAAGATCTGAAAAAGTGATGTAAAAAGTCATTTTTGCGATCTGATATACGTATAGTCCGCTCGAGCCGCTCAAGCGCAAGAAATGACGCTCGAGCGTCAGATACAATAAGTTGTTCCGCTCGAACGCAAAAAAGGCCGCTTAAACGCCAAGACACAATGAACAAGACGTTCATTGCTCGAGCGCAAGAAGTGACACTTGAGCATGGAAAACACACATCTAGTAGTTTTGTAGACAACAGACCAATGCTCGAGCGCAAGAAAAGCCGCTCGAGAGCCCACTTGCTTGAGCGTAGGAAATGCTGCTCGAGCATAGAAATCACTCTTCCAGTAGTTTTGCAGACCTGCAAAAGTACTGAGAGTTTGCAAAGCCCGCTCGAGCGCAGGAAGTGCCGCTCGAGTGGAGGACCAAAATTCTGGGCAATACGAGGTTTGAAAAACAAGCGACCAACCTGCGCAAACATAACCACAACAATCCAAAAGCCAATTTCAAAGAGATACAATGGAAATAAGAGGTAAGCAACACTATGAAAGCATTGAACTCGAGTCCAGAATACCATAAGAGTCTGGTCAAAACCGGGATCATTATACAGGTAATTCCTAGGTTGGTGTTTGCAAGTAGGTATAACAAGTACTACCAAAACCCCACTTTACTAGTAGCTAATCGGAAGGCACGTGGTACCTTCTCTGCGCGTGTTTTTTATATTTCACCATGGACACTCAGGACAACTTAACAAATATCAACTACACCCCCTATCTGGATTTACCAACGTATTTACCCCAAAAATCACTCAATATGAGCTTGTTTCACAAAATAATTTCCTTTCTCAAAACAATATATTGTTCCAATGCAATATTCAAAATCAATTGTATCAATGACAAAATGGAATGACTATGCAAATGCCCAAATACAATAATAAGGTTCCATTTAAACATCTCAACAATGCCAATGCTATACACTTTCGTATCAATGCTTTGAAAATTTTCAATTTATCCACACAATCCTCCATTGTGGTAAAATTTCACATCTCTTATCAATACAATATCATAATACATTACAAGAGATAAAATAATACAACATTAACCTTCGAGCATTTTTCATACATTAATAATCATAATACTAGACAACTAAAGATTTCATAACATCTTATCGTTTTCCCAAAATAAATCCCTAATTTTTAGGGTTTCTACAAAACTAGGTTTTTCCTCATTTTTGAAAAGGTTTTTCCAAGGCAACATCCTCCTTAGCAATATTGTTCACACCCTCAAGAGTTTTTGAAAACATTGAGAAACCTACTTTTAAAGTCATCAAGAACTCATGAGCCAAAATCAAAGTTCAATACTACAAGAGGAATTTCCAAAATCAACATAAACTTGCAAAAATATATATATAACTCCAAGAGAATCCCTACCTTAAGCTTTGGAGAAGAAAAGAGAAGAAAACCCCCAAATTTGACGGTGTTGAAATTCGATCTCCACCGCACAAAATGTAGCCCTCGAGGAGTTCTGTAATTTTAATGAAGGAACTAAGGTCAAAGCTCTAATGGATTTGGAGAAATCAAAGGATTAATGTGATTTGGTGAGAGTAATGTAGAGAGAAGGAGGAGAAATGTGTTTTAGATAGAGAGAGATGAGAAAAAAAGTAAGGTGGGTGCTTAGCCCAAGAAAAGAAAAAGAGAAAAATTTTGGACGTAGAGCATTTCTGTACGTACGGTACCATTTCCGTACGTGCGGCACGTATCTTCCGCATGTGTGCTACTCTCTCTCGCATGTGTGGCTCACTTTCTGCACCTGCCCTCCGCTCATGCATTTAAAGCAGTGTTGAACCATCGACGGCCTCACCTCACTGCATGTGCGGCCTAAGCCTCTGTACGTGGGGTCCTTCCTTCCATTCAGAAATTGCACTAGCTGAACCCGAGACACCCTTAATCTAATTTCATGCTTTTCGAAACAAGAAAAACTCAACTCCGAAATGAAATAAAGATGAGGATCCGAGGGAAGTTTCAAGAACAATGAACTCAAACGATTGACAAGACCTCAGATTAAATCTTGACACTCCCAATATGAGCAAGATAATCACAATTAAAGGAAAATGATGTGAGTTATATACTTGGCCATCACACCAAAGGCCCTGGTGCTGAATTAGTTTATCCGTAAGGACAAGTTTAGACTAAATGACCAAAATATCCTCTCTCTCTCTATATATATAATATACACTGTGGAAAAAAGTCAAAACGATATTCCTCTCTTTCTCTAGATTTCACATCTACTGCCGCCTCTTCGTCTCCAACAATTCCACTCCAGCTCTCGTCACCGATTCAATGTCGGTTTCCACCATCGCAGACCATTATCATTACCGATCTGATCTCTCTCTCTCTCTCTCTCTCTCTCTCTCTCTCTTCATCTTCTTTTTTCATACTAATGGCAGAGGACCCCCTACGGCAGTGACTTCGGCCACCGAGATCTATAACTACTGATTCTTTTCTCCTCATTAGTATCTAGATCCATCGCTTGGATTTCTTGGAAATGTGGAGCCATTTTTCCAGATCGTGAGATCTAGATCCGTTGGCTCCTCTTCTGTGGCTTCACATAGCTCTTAAATCTCCTTCGGCGTTGTTGAACCCTAGAAAATCATCTTCGAATTTGAATTGAGTGCTTTAGTTTCTCTCTCCTTTGCTTTGGTAATGGTGTCTTTCGATCAAGCTCCTTTTGGCGACTCCAAATCTGGAGAGAAGATCTTCAGGACCAAGTGTGCTGAGTGCCTTACTGTCGACAAAGGCGCTGGCCACAAACAAGGTTTGATTCGATCTCTAATCTGATGGTCTCATCAATTCTTTCATTTGATGTTTTTGTTATGTATGTGTATCTATATGAAATCAAAGATCTTGTAATGAGTCAAATCAAATTCAATTTATTTAATTAATTGATTAATTAATTATTTTTTTGTATCTGTTTAGTAATCTTTTTAATATGTTTGCAGACTCGGGTATTGATTAGAGTTGAGTTGGTATGAATTTTCAAATCATTTGATTGTGTAGTTATTATTATAGTTGTTGTGTCGTGGATCATTCTATTTAAATTGGTGAAAACAAATTATATTACTTCTCAATTTCGACTTCGTAAGGCCCGCTTGGCAATTTTTTAGTTTTAATTATTCTTAGGTCTTGAGTATTGAACGTGGATATAAATTTAATTTTTGGGATTTCATTCAATTAATCCAAAATTATATTGTTTTAATTCATGGATCAAATTGAGTCTATTTAAATTATTTTATGCTTTAATCTCAGTTAAAGATTTATTCTAGATTATTAAATTTTATTCATTTTGAATCTAATTGATTGAATCACGATTCGTTTGTAACCATGCATTATTGTTGTTGTTATTATTATTATTTATTTTATAATCTTGAGATAATTATAAATATTTATGGTGTGTAATAGTAATCAAAATATATTTTATGGTGAGAAAAAAAATTATAACATTTTATAAATTTTGTTACAAAATTTTATAATATAATTCTAATGTATCTTTCATTATATATATATATGAATACGTGTATAAAAAGATAATAAAAAAAAAATTAACTTTTGGCAAGGGACAGACCCATGTGGGGTGCTGCGCCCTACCCCTCTAGGAGTGTAAAAAAGGTCTGCAACCCGTGGGCGGCTTGAAACCCGGTCGCGGCCTGGGATGGGCCTAGTCCGTTTAGGCCTGTTTGGCCCGAGCCCGTGGTCCCAAGCCTGGGCCATCATTTTGAAGCCTGGCCGGGCCTGCTTAAGGCCGACTCAAGGCTCGGCCCGCGCCGAGGCCCAGTGTCTTTTTTAGTGAAAAATAATAAAATTTTGGGAGAAAAATTTAAAAAAAACAAAAAAATTGGTCAGGCCCGCCAAGCCTGGGCCAAGCCTGAGGCTAGGCCTAGGCCCACCGAGCCAACCCGCCCAAGGCTCGAATACCCCTAGGCCTGGGCCTGGGCCTAGGCCTAATTTTTTAGCCCATGGCCCGGCCCGGCTCTACTCGAATTTTGACGGGAGCCCACGAGGCCAAGCCAGATTTACCTCTTTATTCCCCCATTTTTCTCTCTCTCATTTTTTTGGTTCTCTTCTTTTTGCATTTACCATGTAAAACTTTTGATCCACCAAAATTTATTAAGTTTTAGATCCTAGTTTTTGAGGCCAAAGTGAAAAGTTTGGCAAGAGCAACGTTTTGATCAGCGGGGATCGAAATTCAGCAAAGTAAAAAATTGGGATTTTTGCTTGTTTCCTCTTCTAACTTTTGAAGTAGGGATTTTCTAAACATTGTGTATGTGTTTTAGCTTTATTATGTGTTATTTTGATAGTGTGATATTTGAAAAGATTAGGATTTTATTAATGGTATATTAAGTGCATAAAAAGGGGAAGTTTCTCAACTTTTTTTGAAAATCTATTGTTAGTTGAGTGTGATTTTTATATGACTCATGAATTTTGAGGGATTTTTTTTTTTTTAATGAGAAATCCCCAAAATTTCAGTAAAACCCTAGAAATTTAAAATGTTAAGATTTAGATTTTTTTGGCTAAGCTTTTGAAAAACTTATAAGTGTTAAAAACATATGTTTATTTGAACAAATGAGAATTTGGAAGTGAATCTTAGATTGATAAGAATGTTGTTGAGAATATTGAAAACCATTGAGATTTCTTTAGGAAATTGTTTAATTTGAAAATATTGAACTTTTGAGAAAAATGAAAATATTTATCATGTTGAGTTATTGAGAAAAGTTGAAAGAAACATATGTTATTTTTGGCATTATGAAAATTCTTTGTAAATTCTTGAGTTTGAATAAAATGGGAAAATTGTGGAAGAATGTTATGATTTTTGATTGAGTTGGGAAAGAGGAAATTGAACATGTGCTTGTTACTCCTATGTTGAACTTATTGAAAATATGAGATTATGAGTTATATTTGTCTCTTGAAATTTATATTTTGTATAGAGAAAATTATTTTGGCAACTGGAGAAAAGTTGTATTGATTGTTGTAGAAATTGCATATGAATGAGGTAAAATTAAAGTATTTGCAAATTCATGCATGTCATTGGACATTGCATAATCTTATGATTTTAATCCTCGCATTGGATTTGAGAAATTGATTTTGAAATTGCTTTTCAAATTGATTCATTGAGAATATATGAAATGTGTTGAGTTATGGGGTAAATACGTATAGTAAGTCCGGATAGGGGTGCAGATTAATATTGTTTAAGTTGGTCTGAGTGTCCATGGTAAAAAATCGAAAACACGCGCAGAATAGTACCACGTGCCTTCCGGTTAGGAGCCGATAAAGTGAAGATTGGTAGTGCTAGTTATGTCTACTTGTAGACACCAGCTTAGGGATTACCAGTGTCGTATTTCCCCCTTTTGTTCCATCAAATGGATGATTGAATTGGTTATGTTTTTTAACAAGTGCGTGGCATGAAAATTTCAAAATGAGAAAACCTGTGATTTTTGGAATTGACATCTCATATGCATTGCACCTCATGATATTATTAAACTGTGTGTACTTTATTTAGATTATCTCTGCTAGCCTTTATGCTCATCCCTTAGTAGAAACCATTTTTCAAGTGATTGTGGTGTACTTCCGCCGAAGTGAAGGAGTGGATGATCTTTTTGGAGCTTATTTGTTTTGTTTTGCAAGCCAAAGGCTATTTATGTATAGGTTTGAAAACCACTTTGCTGTAACTAGACAAAACCTTGGAACTTGTAGCCATTAAGACATTAATTTGTATTTAGATTGTTTTAACTTATTAGCATCATTGCTATAGATTCATATATTAGGGATGATAAAAATATTAATGCATGTGGTCACTCTTTTGTTAGATCTCATGTTAAATATTACTAAAGGAAAGATGGGAATTTAGTATGAACATTGGTTATTAAAATGGTCCTGTATGTCAATAATTGGAAGGAATGGAATTTAGATTATGTTTATGAGTTAATCTAAACGAGTCAGATGTAGATCTGCTCTATTTTATTTAGTGTTTTTGTTCTTTTTGATTTGATGATTGTGTTGTCTACATCATGCATATTTAGTATCAATTAACTTCTTATGTATTTAAATATTTATAAGCATCTTATTAGCTTTTGAGTCATAGTTTATTGTTTAGGTCGGAATTGAGATAATTTAATTGCAAATGTATTTTCTTTTTCTTAGGGCTCTAAAGCATAAGATTGATTTAATGCCTTGGTTCTCCAGTGGTATGATTTATGTATTTGAAAGATATGGGTACAATTCTATGGAGATGTACATTTTAAAAGAAGTTACTTGAACAACTTCATGGACTTGATCTTGTTCTTGTATTAGTAGTAGTAACATTATGATTGATTGATTGTTTGTTATAGTGGTTGGTTTTTGAACAGCCAAGATTTGCAAGTGAGACAATAACTTCATTGACATATCTGCTTGGTGTTGAAGATATGTGGTTTTTGTTCAGGAGTATGCAGAAGAGGACTAAAGATTTGGTTGAGGATGGAGAAAGAGAGCTATGTTTGGAACTTTTCAATCTTTGGTTGATAATGGAAGTTATGCTGTAACAGATAATGTGTTGTTTTTTCAACAGATATACCCTAGGAAAGAGAATGTGAGAGGAGAGGGGACTGAGTAAGAAATTGATTGAAAAATTAAACTATTTGTCAATTTGAAAAATGAACAGATTGTTTAAAAAAATTAAAAAAATAAACAGATAATACAATTTGGACAGATATTTGAACAAATAAAATATTTGAGTGTTGGTTTAAATAGATAGAGAATAAAATTTGTACATACAAAAAATGAACAAATAAAAATTAGAACAAGAATTAACACATATTTCAACAGATAATGGCAAAAATTGAACAGATAAGGAAATTTTTTTTTACTAGGTAGAGAGAAACTCACAAAATTTTTACAGATAAGGAAAAAAACTAAACAATAAAAAAAATATAACAGATAGATATAAATTTGAACAGATAGTTAAAAAAGTCAACATATAAAAAAGGTTAACAAATAAATTAAGGGGTGAAATTGACAACAAAATATCCTTCAAAACAAATAAAAGGACTCCTCACCAAACTATTACATAAATGGTGGACATCTTACTAAGAAAAAAAATATGTATTGGACTTAATGCCTTAGATAATTGTTAGAGTGGACTTTTCATCATTTTTTTTTTATTTTTTTTTATTTTTTTTCTAGGTAAAAATAATTCATCACATCAACCATTTATTCACTATAAAAAAAAAAAAACATTTAATAGTTTTAATTTGGGTAAATTACAAACATATCCCTTGATATTTAATTAAAATACAAATCGCCCCCTGTAGTTTTGAAAATTACATTCCACCCTCTGATGTTTCTAATTTCATAACAAATCATCCATTTTATTAATAAATCATCAAGTCAATTAACAGTTTTTAATGATATTATAAATATATTTCAATTAATAATTTAGGTAATTTTATTATTATATAGAAGAGCAATTATGAATTTTATTTTTTTAGTTAATTCTTTTAAATAAAATTTTTTAACAAGGGGGTGTTTATAATTTTTTAAACCACAGGAGAAAATTTGTATTTTAAGCAAATCTCAGCGGTTGTATTTGTAATCTACCCTTTTAATTTTGATCGAATTTATCCGATCTTTTTAAATTTAGGGGATTTTTTATTTGTTTATTATTTTTTTTATGGACTACTATAATAACTCAAAATATTTTGAACATTTTTTTCTAAAGTCAAATTTTGGATTTAAATTTATGGGTGCTTGTGAATTTGGTCGGGTTGGGTGGCCTCCTATCAGCCATCCGTCCGAACTTAGTCGGATTGAAAAAAAAAAAAAATCAAGGGTAAACTACCAATAAGTCTTGATAAATGGACTTAATTCCTATCAAGTCCTATTAAAATAAGTCATATTAAAATCGTCGTTAAAAATAATTTTTTATATATATGTCACTAAAAATTGATAATTAGTGACTTTTTTGTGTCACGATTTTTATAAATTGTCACTAAAATTTACAATTAGTGATGTTTTTCTATGATGAATTTTTCAAATTGTCACTGAAAGTTGAAAATTGGTTACTTTTTTCTGAAAATTTTTTAAACTGTCGTTAAACTTATAATAGTGACTTTTTTTGTGACAATTTTTGAATTGTCGCTGAAAATTAACAATTAGTGACATTTTTTTAAAAGTGTTTGATAAAAAAACGCCATTAATTCTTACATGACCAATTGGACAATAAGTCCACTTATTATGTAGCGATCCCAGTTTTGACCTTTCTTTCATGTTTTGCCACTTCGATTGGGCAGGTCGGGGATCGAGCTGCCCGGTCAGCTCGCAAGGGTCCAGGGGGTAGCGCCCCTTGGCGGGTTTGAGGGCAGCGTCCTGGCGGAGTTGAGAGGCAGCGCTCCCGAAGCAAAAATGAAAAATGCATTCGAAGTTGCTTGTCCACTTGAGCGACTGTTTATGCACTCGAACGGAAAATGTTTAGTTTCAAAAGTTTGACCTATCTGTAAAAGTACTGGGAATGTGTATTCGACGCTCAAGCGGGGCTCCCGCTCGAGCGGACCATGTTATATCAGTTCGTGAATCTGATATTTTAGATCACTTTGTATATATCTCTCTCTAAAAACATTTCCTCTCCCTTCTCTCTACATTTCCTTACGCCAAATTAGATCAAAACCTTAATTTCTCAAGATCCATTAGAGTTCTGCTATAGATTCTTCATTAAAGTTGGTTAACTTATCGAGGGTTTCGTTGTGTGCGGTGAAGATCGAGTTTCGACACCGTTGATTTTGGGGGTTTCATTTCATTTCTTCTTCAAAACTTAAGGTAGGGATTTTCTTAGAATTATATATATATATTTTCAAGATCTAGATGATTTTCGAAATCATCCTTCGATAGCTTTGAAAATTGATTGTTAATTCAAGAAGTTGAGTAATTTTGAAAGTGGGTTTGTCTCTTGTTCTTTTAAAATGATCTTATGGGTTTTAATCTTCGTTGATTGAAGAAAAGATGATTTTGAAAAGTTTTCTTTCAAAAGATTTGAGTTGTATAGTTTTGTTGAGAAAATCTAGAATTTGGGGTTTTTTTTTAAAGAGACTGAAAATCCATAAATGATATTGTTATATTTATTTTGTGTGTCAAAATAAATGGATGTTTGGAAATTTTTTTATTTATATTTATATAAATGATGAATTTCAGGGAATATGAGAATTGTTGTTTATTTTGAAAATTATTGTTCAAAACGTTGAAATAGTCTTGAAATGACTAATTGTTGATGATACTTGAGAAGAGAGAATTGTGTTATTCTTTGGATGATGAATTGGAATAAAAGTATTTATATTCATCTTGTGTTATTGACATATCAATTCATTTGATTACATTAAATTTTGAAAGTTGATTTGAAAACTTGCATTGAGAAAAGAATGTTGAGAAACAAGTTTCCATAAATTGGTTTTGGGGTAAATACGATGGTAAGTCTTGACAGGTGGTGTAAATGAAATTGAATAGGTGTCGAGCCTTTCAGTTAATACTTGTAAAAATGACAAATTATAGGTGTCGAGCCTTACAGTCAATGCTGGTAAAAATGACAAATTAGTAGTACTTGTATAGTATACTTGCAGACACCAACCTAGGAATTACTAGAGTTGTATTTACCGCTTTTGAAATGAATTGTTAAGTTTTGAAGAATTAAAATTGCATGACATCATTGAGCATGATGATTTTCAAATTATAGGCGAGGAAATGTTTGTTGAGAGTACGAGACTCTTATTTTGCTGTGACTCTATGATCGAGAGCATTGTTGGAAACTGAATGGTCGCCTTACTCGGGGTCGAGGTCGTGGTAGTACAGCTCGACCCCAAGCACATGTGTCCGAGATTGCTGTGAGTCCTTCTCCTGAGCCTAGCACTCTTTCCCAGGATGAGTTACACACTCTCAGGCGTTTGATGGCTCGACTTGACTCTCCTTCTACCACAGTTTCTTCTACTTCCACTTCTTCCAATTTTGCCAACACAGGTATTCCTACTAGTGCTCTTAATACCTTAGCATCGCCTTCTTGGATTATTGATTCTGGTGCCACTGACCACATGACAGGTGCCTCTAGTCTTTTCTATTCTTATTCTCCTTGTTCCGGCTGAGACAAGGTTCGAGTGGCTGATGGCACTTTATCCTCTGTCTCTGGCGAGGGTTCGGTTCATTGTTCATCTTTTCTTTCTCTTTCATCTGTGCTTCATGTTCCTACTTTTTCCTCTAATCTACTTTTTGTTAGTAGTCTTACTACTTCTCTAAATTGCTCAGTGACATTTTTTCCTACTCATTGTGTCTTTTAGGACCTGGCTACGGGGAAAACGATTGGCAATGGTAGAGCACAAGGTGGGCTGTACTTTCTGGATGCCGTTTCTCATGTCATCCCATCTCAAGCTCTCAAGTGCACTACTGGCTCTTCTCTTTCTCTCCTTCATCAGTGGCATCGCCGTTTGGGTCATCCTTCCTTTAGTGTTTTAAAGAAACTTTTTCCTTCTGTAGTTCGTGATTGTCCTAGGAGTATTTTTGGTTGTGATGCATGTGAACTTGCAAAGCATAAACATACTTGTTACCCTTCAATTAATAAAAGAAGTACTTTTCCTTTTATGCTTATTCATATCGATGTGTGGGGCCCTTCCCCTGTGGTTTCTACTTCTGGGTATCGATGGTTTGTTACATTTATTGGTTGTTTTTCCCGTGTGACTTGGATTTACTTACTTCGAACTAAGAGTGAAGTTTTTTCTTGTTTCCAAACTTTTCATAAAATGGTGACCAATCTTTTTAATACTTTGATACCATGTTAGATTTGCATAAAAGAAAGAAAAGAAAGAGAGGAAAAAAAGAGAGAGCACTGCTGCTGTATATTATTTCACACAACTAAACATATTAGGTTACGCATACTTACAATAAAAGACTAAAGGAACAAAAGACATAACTACCATTATACACTAATACTTAACAAAAAGGTTCAGGCAAGGGCACAGACTGATCACCTAAGGCCCAGTTTGTGGAGCTCTTGGTGTCACTTTCAAATGCTCTGAGTGTGTCTAACTTTTCTTGGACAGCATTTGATGCAGCTATTTGGTGGAGAACATTTACTGCAGCATCTGTCTTCGGAACTAACCAGTCAACACTGCTAAAGATTTCCTGAACTTTAGCAAATGACTCCACTGGAAGGCCATCCTTCTCCTCAAAACAAGACAAATCTATGGGAACTCTAGAATCGGCAACATCCGTGTCTGAGAAAAGAACCTTCATCCAAATGATAATTTAAAAAAGAAAAAAAAATGAATAAAATGGTCCTTGTTAAGGGGAACAATACTACCAAAAGGTTATGTCATTCAAACACAACATAAGCATACCTCTACCCTGAAATCTCTTGGAAATTGATCTTTAGCACCCCATAACATGTCAATTTCATCACGACTAATAATTAGAATATTTGACCTGATGAAAGCTGTGTTGAACATTACTCGGAACACTATCTCTTCCCATTCCATGTCATCATGTAAAC
Source organism: Camellia granthamiana (assembly GCA_036172215.1). Classification (NCBI taxonomy): domain Eukaryota; kingdom Viridiplantae; phylum Streptophyta; class Magnoliopsida; order Ericales; family Theaceae; genus Camellia; species Camellia granthamiana. The sequence goes on along the minus strand of JAXFYN010000094.1, from coordinate 443,713 downwards.
TGATACACTCAAGCACAACATCACCTTGAATATGACAATTGATATCAATCTTAACTAGTTCACATTCTGCCTGCAACAACACAGTATTGAGCTCCAGATAATCAGCATGATATTGAAGTTGCCAAAATGAAATTGACTAATTGTGTTTTATCTAACAGAACATAAGAAAAAAACAAATAAAAAAATTGAAGAAAAAACAAAAACAGGGAAATAGATTTTTCCAAAGATGTGGTGCCATAGAACTGAAAACTCAAACTAATAAATGGAGCAACCTCAGTTTGTAGTCCAAGTTTAAGTTTAAACTTAGCAGAGTGAACCACACATACCTCTTTGTTTTGCTTTTTCTGCCCTAGGGTTAATTTACCAACAAATCAGGTTCATGATATACTAATTTGTGTCCATCTGGATCAAGGTTGTTAAAATCAGGATCCTACGTTGGATCGTTGGAGGTGTTTACAGGATCGGATCATAGAATCGGATCGAGGATTGTAATATCCAACCGAAAAAGACAAATTACGTAATAATTTAATTTAAATAAACATTTCTTAAAAAGTATACACAAAATGAGCCTATATTCTATTAAAAAGAAGTGAAGATATTGTGAAAAATATAATATTCCATGTAAAATGTACATATAATATCATACAAGAGAAAACTCAATGGTAAAAGTTTTGTATTTCATCAAAAAAGAAAGTGAACAAGAAGAATTTTATAACAAAATACTTTACAATCTACAATAATACATAAGAAGTGAAGAAAAAATATTTAACAAAATTGGATATGAAAATAGATTAAGAACTCAAGAGAACGGTTTAACTAAATGATAAGGCATGTCGTTAGCATCCCTGGTGGAGCGGATTCAAGTCACAAAAATAGGGTGTGTTTGGTTTGTTTTTAAGAGAGTGATTTTCAAAAAAAAGTTTTAGAGAGAGAGTTTAGAAATTTTTTTGGTTTGTTTGGTTGTATATTTTGAAAATAGTTTTGGAATTTAGGAGTTTGAGACGATTTGATATTTTGTTGTAATTGAATAGATGTATGTGAGAGAAAAAGTGATTAAGAAGGTGAGATGAGAGAGAAAAAGTGATTGATTGATGTGTAAGAAAGAGAAAGTGGTTTTGAAAATTTTTTGAGAAAAATTTCAAACCAAACAATTTTTTAGAAATTTTTTTCCAAAACTCCTCTCTCAAAGCTAAACCAAACACACCCATAGTCTCTCCAAAATTTGGGGTAAAGTTGCAATCATCTTACCCTCCTCAGACTCCGCTAAAGCTAAGTTTGTTTTTCCAACTAGTTAGTTTTCTTAAATTACCACAATATTTAAATGTATGTTTCCTAATTTTTTTTTCTTAGTCTATTTGATTCAATACTACTTAATTTTTATTATTTATTTTGACCACATAAATTGGTATTTAGACAACAAACATAAAATGTACAATAAAATATGTCATACAACATAAAACAAAGCTTGTAAATTGGATCGGATAGGATCGGATTCGAATGCGGATTCCACCATCCTATAAGATCTAATACCAAGATCAAAAGATCCTACCTATAAGGAATTTTTTACACGATCCGGATCGATTGTGCCCAAATGGATCCGTAAAATCGTAGGATCGTAAGATCAGGATTGGGATTCTGATAACCATGATATGGATTCATATCCACACCTGAGATCGATTTTAATTCAACCATCCCCATTTATTGCTAAAGCCCAAAGTAAAAGATCTCCAAAATGACAATTGATTGGCAAAAAGATCATATTTCCTTGTTATGTTAAAAGAAGAAAAAATAGAGTGATTTTTCTTTTACAAAATACAGAGAGAATGGTCCCAGCATGCAACTTTTAAAATCAATTTCCAATAGAACAGCTACCCTTTGAGACAATTTGTATATATTGAACAATACAAACCATGTAATCCTTTCCTTTCCTCTCCATTGCAAGCATAATTACTAACACGTTTTAAGGGCCTATAATAGTAAATAGGTTCAAAGCATTAATGGACAACAGATCTCTGCAACAAACAACAAATACCATAACATTTTAGAGGTGTAGAGTATTAGTGAAGGCAAAATGACAACAAAAATAACTTGAGGTTGGTATAAAGTCTTGAACTATAAAACCTTTGGAACAAGATAGCTAAACAAAAGAAAGCTTCAAACCCTAATCACTTATCAATTTTCTCATATTTCTAGAGCCAAGGTTAATGAATAAGAAACATCAATTAATTTATGGAAAAAGTTAGGGATCATGAAAATTTTGTCATGAAAATGATCATGAAAAATTTATGATCCTTAGATTACCTTGATCAGTGTGTGGTGCTTTATTCTAAGTGTAATCCAAAGGTCACAAAACTTTCATGATTATTTTCATGAAAAAATTTTCATGATACCTAGCATTATTGTTAATTTATATAAGTATGACACCTGTCCACCAGCCCAAGTAAAACAGCCTGCAGCATCATCACCACTCCAAGAGTGAATAGGTTGAAAATTTTCCAATATAAAAACAAATTTAAATGAGGACAACAGATTATGATTCTTCTACTTAGGAAGAACTATGAAGGTCTTATGTAAGAAGTGTAAAGCTATCAAACAAAGAATGCATATGAGGGGGGGTAAACGAGAACTATGCCTCCATCCACCCCCAGATTTAACAAGAATTTTAAAAAATTTTGAATTAAAGAATTCAGAATTATGGGATAAATACCTGCTTGTAGTGCCGGACGGTTTTGCTCCTTTTTGGAGTCGAGAACAGAACTTTAGGAGTTCGATCAGAAACAAGGAAACGATCCTGTCCATATATTCGAAATATTGGGCAGCAACCACCCTCCCCATCAAAGTTAGGAATAAGTCTAATAATAACAGAGTCCAAGGTGAGAGCCCTATCCAAAGGGGGCCATTCTGAGGCCACATTTCTCCTAGATACATACTGCAAATACCTTATTTGAGAAGGGAGTGGATTCAAAGGTGACAGCAAATGCAAAAGCTCACATGGGGCCTGCTTATAAATCATGTCCAAGGTCCTCTGCTCCCCTGTATACTGCTTCCTATAAATCAAGAGAGAAGCTAACATGAAAACCATCTCGTTCACAGTGCATTAGAAGTACATTTTGCTGCCCAAGGGAAAGCCAACTTTCACTTGACCTTAGAAATTGGTGGATCACCTCCATTGTGAGCAATGGGAAACCGTCAGAGTGTCGAGGGTAGTCCATTATGGTTATATCATACTCAGATAAAACATTGGCAATCAGGCTATCGGTCCCGCTCTCGCGGAAATTGAACACCAGGATTGAAGCATCAGGATAGTTTTCTCGAAGTTGACCAATAATGGCTCCAACATAGACTTTATAATCTTCTTCTCCCCAAGCATCAGTTGTGAAACAACTATCAAATACTAGAAGCACACACAAGATGAAACTGTTAGTCATAAAATCAAAAAATTCTTTTATACTTGTTGACTAAAAGAAATGCAAGGCCTGCAATTTAACACAATATTTCCTTGCTAGAAAAATCAATCTGAATTTAATTAGCATACGAGTAGAATCATCTAGTGGCCGATAATACACCTAATAATGTGTTGATGTCCAATCAACCTATAATGAGAAACTATTTTACATGGACTTTTTAAAATTTATTTAGTACCCATATCGGACACTCAATATTTGAGTAAAGGTATGGAATATGTGTCTCCGGCATACTTAATTGGACATGCACCCATCAAAATGCCTAAGTGGTTGAGTTCACAATATAACTATTAATACTCCTATTTTATGCGTAAAATGCTCTATGTTAGTTTGCAAACATCATTTTACCCTTAAAGAAATATTTGAAAAAACCCTGGGTATAACCTAGAGTGTATTCATAGGACTTTTAAAAACCCTGGTTTAATGCAACTATTATTAACTTTTTCAGTCTTGAACTAAATAGAATAGTTGTTTAGGCTTGTAATAGGGTTTTCCAAATATATCAGATGAGTTTCATAAGTCGGCAGTAGTTCTGAATGATGTGCAGCATGACTAGTGGGATGGATGACTATGTCTTCATTGCTCTTATTAACATTGCTGTTAGGATTTTATCCTAATAAATGTTTATCCAAATTTGGCAATCCCGTTCTTGACAAAACAATTGTTCTTTTATTTTGATTAAATGATTCAAGAGATTTGATGTATCTTATTAGAAACCTTTTGACAAGATTTATTTTTAGGTGGAAATGATGTTGTTTTTCAGAAATTGCAAATTCAGTGTTGTAAATTCAGAGTTGAATTTTCAGAGTTATGCAAAAAGGGGGCTGTTTGTCTTTGGAAAGATTGACTAAAAGTATTGGTTCAAGATTGGATGAAAGGTGGCTAAAAGTGGCTGTTTGTCGTGTGATTATTGTTGCAGGTCATGGGTTGAAGAGATGAAAGAAATCATTGTTGAAGCATGTGTGAAGGTAGAGTCCCAAATCGGATAAAGAGTAAAAGAAATGAGTCTTAATATACATTAGATGGGCTCTTCACTAATAGGCTTAAGCTTTTAAGTGACTATGACTTTCAAATAATGTATGTTGGGCCTTGATGTGGTATTTGTGGACTCTAGAGTTTCTCCTTAATGGATTCGGCCGATATTGCTGTGCGCTCCCTAATTCCCTAACAGCTAGTATCAGAGCCAATGGTAGGCGATCTATGGGTAGGCTCTCCTGGAGCGTTGATGTTGTTAGCCTTGGGTTTGCACGGAGACTCTCAATGAAGCAAGAAAAATCCATGACAACTCTTGATGGAATAAAGAAAATTCCTGGTGCACATGGCAAGGCTAGACCGCGACAAGGTGGCTCTTAATGGAGTATGGTGGCTCACGATGGAGTGTGTGCAGGTGGCCTAAGCTCAACTCGATGTTGGAGAGTTATAGATCAAGATTAAGGGGGAGTGTGTCATGATCTACAATGAACTTGCTGATGATTGATCAAGACTCAACGGGGAGCACGGAAAGGCCTAATGTTTGGTTCACACATGAGAGAGACTGTTGGAACATGTGTGAAGGTAGAGTCTCACATCGGATAAAGAGTAAAAGTGATGAATCTTAATATACATTAGATGGGCTCTCCACTTATAGGCTTAAGCTTTTAAGTGGATATGAGTTCTAAATAATGTATGTTGAGCTTTGATGTGGTATTTGTGGACTCTAGAGTTTCTCCCTAACGGATTGGGCCGGTATTGCTTGTAAGATTTCTGTATTTCTGTATATTCAATTGTGTCTATGATTACAATAAGACCTTAGATTATATAGCCCTAAATCCTAAACCAAAAAGGAAAATACAATTAAGCCTCTAATAGAACTCTAACACAATCACGCCTCTAATTCGGAAAAACAGAAAATACATACAACATATATTCTAACACCCCCGCTCAAACTCAAGGTGTTTTAGCAGAAAACACTGAGAGTTTGCTAAGAAGAAACTGAAACTGGGCTATAGTGTGAGTCTTGTTGAAGAAGTCTGCAAGTTGCAAAGCCGAAGGGATGAAAGGAAGCGAGATAGAGGCAGACTACAGATGCTGGCGAACAAAGTGACAATCAATCTCAATATGTTTCGTCCGCTCATGAAAGACAGTATTGTGGGCAATCTGAACAACATTGTAGTTGTCACAATAGAGAGCGGGCAGGGAGGATTGAGAGACACCCAATTCAGAGAAGAGACAACGAAGCCAAACAATCTCAGCAGTGGCATGAGCCATAGCATGATACTCAACTTCAGTAGTAGAGCGAGCAACGACTGATTGTTTCTTGATTTTCCAAGAGATCAAGGAATCTCCAAGAAACATACAGAAACCAGACGTAGACTTGCGATCAGTAACATCGCCAGCCCAATCAGAGTCAGCATAGGCCACCAAGTCCAAAGAGGAAGTAGAGGACAACAATAAGCCCTGAAAGATGGTACCCTTGAGATAGCGAAGAATGCGAACCAAAGCTGCCCAATGGGTAGAGCGAGGAGCAGAAACGAACTGACTAACCATATGAACGACATAAGCAAGATCAGGGTGAGTGACAGTCAGATAAACTAAACAATCCACAAGCTCGCGATATAAAGTGGAATCATCCAGAGGGACACCATCAGTAGAATTAAGCTTCACATTAAGCTCAATAGGTGTATCATAAACCTTAGTATCAATAAGACTAGCACGATGAATGACTTCATTAGCATACTTAGCCTGAGACATAAAATAGCCCTTGGGAGAAGAAGCAACTTAAATACCAAGAAAATACCGTAATGGACCTAGATCCTTCATTTCAAAGGTGCGGAAGAGATGCTGCTTGACCTCAGAGAAAGCAGAAGAGTCTGAGCCAGTGATGATCATATCATCCACATAGAGTAAGAGAGCAACAAAACCAGCCGATGTATGTCTCAGAAATAAAGCAGACTCGGAAGCAGAAGGATGAAACCCAAGCTCGCTAATAGCAATATAAAACCGATCATACCATGTTAGGGAAAATCGATGTGATTCCCCACAAGTAAATCAATCAATGGGAATAAAAACTAATGCGGAAAAATTAAATCAAAGGCAACACAAGAATTTTTACGTGGTTCCCTCAATGTGAGGTACATCCACGGGATCGAAATCCGATTCCACTATCAACCAAATAAGTTCCAAACGATTACAAACGAGACACTAATGGTCTCACAAAACCACCCTTAGGTGAATTCCAATAATCACAAATAAACAAGAGGAAAGACCTCACCAAATAGATGAACCAAAATCTTCAGAATCAGAATTGAAGAAGATCCAAAATAACGAACCAAACACAAACCGAAGATGTCCCAAAACCGAACTTCAAAAGCAAAACCGAAATTCACCCAATATACCAATCTTCGGCACTGTTCACGAATTGATGTAAGCCGCCGCCAACCCTTTTTTTGTGTATATTGAACAAGAATAATATATATATTAGATATATATCTATATATTATTAAATCTTGGGTTTTGTAATCAAACCCTAATTGTACTCCAATAGGATTGGGCCTCCACAAATATAATATATATAAAAATATATTATACTAAACCAAGCCAAATTAAAACCCTTTTTCCAAAACCAATTGGGTCCCACACTCCAATAAGGAGGTATCCCAACAATTCTCCCCCTACCGACTTAGGTGGAGACATCAACCATACCCGCCAAAGTTCGACACTTAAAATGTTTGTCCCTCGACAAAGTCTTAGTCAGCATATCTGAAATATTATCATCTGTGTGAACCTTTTCGAGTTGCAACAATTTCGAATCTAACACATCACGAATCCAATGGTATCTCACATCAATGTGTTTCGATCTCGAATGAAAAGTAGAATTTTTACTCAAGTGAATAGCACTTTGACTATCACAATAAAGCATATATTTTTCTTGCTTCAAACCCAACTCTTGCAAAAATTTCTTCAACCATAACTCTTCTTTGCAAGCTTCTGTAATGGCAATAAATTCAGCTTCGGTAGTTGAGAGAGCAACACATTTTTGTAATTTAGATTGCCATGCTACAGCTCCCCCTGCAAAAGTCATCAAATACCCCGAAGTAGATTTCCTAGAATCAACATCACTAGCCATGTCAGAATCTGTGAATCCATCAAGCATCGGCTTACCATCCCCAAAACACAAACACACCTTCGAAGTCCCTCGAAGATACCTTAGAATCCATTTTATCGCTGCCCAATGTTCTTTACCCGGATTAGAGAGAAAACGACTCACCACACCAACGGCATGAGCAATATCCGGCCTTGTACAAACCATGGCGTACATCAAAGAACCAACTGCTGAAGCATAAGGAACTTTCAACATCTCTTCTTTGTCTTTCTCACTTGTAGGACATTGATTCGAACTAAGTTTGAAGTGACCCGCAAGTGGACAACCAACCGGTTTTGCTTTATTCATGTTGAACCTCTCAAGAACTTTCTCAATGTAGCTTTCTTGAGACAACCAAATCAGTCCCTCTTTGCGATCACGAACAATTTTCATACCAAGTATTTGCTTTGCCGGTCCCAAATCTTTCATAGCAAAAGATTTACTCAACTCTAACTTTAACCTGTTTATCATGGTAGAATCTTGACCCACAATTAACATATCATCAACATAAAGCAAAAGAATAATAAATTTGCCATTCGGGAAATTTTTCACAAACACACAATGGTCCGAAGTGGTTTTAGAAAAGCCATTATTCATCATGAAAGAGTCAAATTTTTTATACCATTGTCGTGGGGCTTGCTTGAGACCATACAAACTTTTCTTCAATTTGCAAACATATTTCTCTTTCCCTTTCTCTACAAAACCTTCCGGTTGCTCCATGTAAATTTCTTCTTCAAGATCACCGTGAAGAAATGCGGTCTTCACATCAAGTTGTTCAACTTCAAGATTCATACTTGCAGCCATGCCAAGTACAACCCGAATAGAAGACATCTTCACAACCGGCGAGAAAATCTCGTCAAAGTCAATGCCTTTCTTTTGCCCAAAGCCTTTCACAACAAGACGCGCTTTGTACCTCAGATTCTTCCTATCATTCTTCAATTTGAAAACCCACTTATTTTTCAGAATTTTCCTCCCTTTAGGCAACTTCACTAAATCATAAGTCTGGTTTTCAAGCAAGGAATTCATCTCCTCGTCCATGGCCTTTTTCCAATCATCTTTCTTTGTATGCTCAATTGCTTCTTGGTAGCTTTCAGGCTCCCCTTGATCAGAAATCAACACAAATTCATTGGGAGGATACTTTCTTGAAGGTTGTCGGCCCCTTGTAGATTTCCTCAACTCAAGCTGTGGTGGCGGTTCTTGAGTTGGATGCTCTTCCTCAATTTCTGGCTCAACTTCATTAGGATTAGCATCATCCTCCACTTCTTCAATAGGTGGCTGCACATCTCCCCCATTTTCATCATCAACTGGAGATGAAGGAGATGGATCCATGTCAATGAGATCACTAGTTTTTGGCTCCGGTTGATCACCTTTACCAAAGTCTTCAATTGTTTGGTCTTCAAGAAACACAACATCACGGCTTCGAATAACTTTCTTGTCGACCGGATCCCATAATCTATACCCGAATTCATCACGCCTATAGCCAAGAAAAATACATTGTCTTGACTTACTATCAAGCTTGGACCTCTCATCCTTTGGAATGTGAACAAAAGCTCGGCAACCAAACACTCTCAAGTGCTCATAAGACACATCTTTGCCAGTCCAAACTCTTTCAGGAACATCACCATTCAAAGGATAGCAAGGAGATAAATTAATCAAGTCAACCGCTGTACTCATTGCCTCACCCCAAAAGGCTCTTGGCAATTTAGCTTGTGAAAGCAAACACCTTGTTCTTTCCACAATGGTGCGGTTCATCCTCTCGGCAACGCCATTTTGTTGAGGAGTCTTCTTAACTGTCTTTTGATGCCGAATACCTTGGCTGCGACAATACTCATCAAATGGCCCAATGTATTCACCACCATTGTCTGTTCGGATGTACTTCAATTTCTGCCCTATTTCTCTTTCAACCATGGCCTGAAAATGCTTAAATACTTCTAGAACTTGATCTTTAGTTTTTAGTAGATAAGCCCAAACTTTCCTTGAATAATCATCAATGAAAGTAACAAAATAAAGTGCACCACCATGTGTTCTAACTTTTAAAGGACCACAAACATCCGAATGAATTAACTCCAAAACATTTTCTTTTCTAGATGCAACATTTTTATGAAAAGAAACTCTATGTTGTTTACCCGCTAAACAATGAACACAAGTTTTAAGATGTGTACCTTTCAAACCGGGTAGAAGCTCTTTCTTGAACAATACTTGCAGCCCTTTTTCACTCATGTGGCCAAGCCGCTTGTGCCACAATTCGGTAGAAGTATCATCTTCAAGTGCATTGACAACACCTTTACAAATTTTTCCTTGCATCGAATAAAGTGTATGAGTCTTCTTGCACTTAGCCACCACCAAAGAACCCTTTGTGAGCTTCCATATTCCATCACCAAATTTGTTGTTGAAGCCTTCATCATCTAGCTTCCCAGTAGAGATTAAATTAAAGCGAATGTCGGGAACATGCCTCACATCTTTAAGCAACAATTTGCAGCCCAAATTTGTTTCCAAGCAAACATCACCCATACCAATAATCTTGGACAAACCTTCATTACCCATTCGAACAGAACCATAATCTCCTGCAGTGTAGGTAGTGAAGAAATCAACTCGAGAAGTCACATGAAAATAAGCACCAGAATCAATCACCCAATGACTCTCTTGGCCCACAAAATTGATACAATCATCTTCACAAACGACCATGATATCATCGGTAGTAACTGCTGTTGTGTCTTCTTGCTTCTTATCCACACTTTTGTCACGCCTTTTCTCCTTGTTCTTGAGCTTTCGGCATTCCCGCTTCATGTGCCCTTTCTCATGGCAATAATAACACTCAACGTCTTTCTTTGAAAAAGAACCATCTTTTGATTTGTTACTATCACCCTCAATGGGTCCATACAAATGTTTACAAAATAATATGTCCTCCATTTTAGTTTTCCAAGTTACCCAATTGCTTCCATTGAAGCTAGACATACGACCCACATTCCCCTCCATTGATTTACACAAATAAATAAATCCAAATAAACCGTAAGCTCTGATACCAGTTGTTAGGGAAAATCGATGTGATTCCCCACAAGTAAATCAATCAATGGGAATAAAAACTAATGCGGAAAAATTAAATCAAAGGCAACACAAGAATTTTTACGTGGTTCCCTCAATGTGAGGTACATCCACGGGATCGAAATCCGATTCCACTATCAACCAAATAAGTTCCAAACGATTACAAACGAGACACTAATGGTCTCACAAAACCACCCTTAGGTGAATTCCAATAATCACAAATAAACAAGAGGAAAGACCTCACCAAATAGATGAACCAAAATCTTCAGAATCAGAATTGAAGAAGATCCAAAATAACGAACCAAACACAAACCGAAGATGTCCCAAAACCGAACTTCAAAAGCAAAACCGAAATTCACCCAATATACCAATCTTCGGCACTGTTCACGAATTGATGTAAGCCGCCGCCAACCCTTTTTTTGTGTATATTGAACAAGAATAATATATATATTAGATATATATCTATATATTATTAAATCTTGGGTTTTGTAATCAAACCCTAATTGTACTCCAATAGGATTGGGCCTCCACAAATATAATATATATAAAAATATATTATACTAAACCAAGCCAAATTAAAACCCTTTTTCCAAAACCAATTGGGTCCCACACTCCAATAAGGAGGTATCCCAACATACCAAGCACGCTGAAGACGACAAACCTGACCAGAGGGACGGTGAAGGCCAGTGGGAGGACGCACGTAAACCTCCTTAGTGAGATGGCCATTAAGAAAAACATTCTTAACATCCATCTGATAAAGAGGCCAAGAATGAACAACACAGAGATCAGAGTATGGACAATAGTCATCTTGGCAACAGGAGCAAATGTCTCCTCATAATCAATATCATACTCCTGAGAGAAACCTTTGGCAACCAGACGAGCTTTGTAACGCTCAAGAGAACCATCAGAATGAGTCTTGACTTTGTAGACCCATTTGCAACCAACCAGGTTCTTACCAACAGGCAAATGAACCAACTCCCAAGTACTAGTTTTCTGTAGAGGAGACAACTCATCCTCCATAGCTTGAACCCAATGAGGATCTTGACAGGCCTCCTTGTAAGATTAAAGTTCTGAAAAAGAATGAATAGCAAACAAAAAAATACGATAGGAAACAGAAAAACAGGTATTAGACCAACCTAACCTATTTGGAGGATGACGCGCTCGAGTAGGATAACGGTGTTCAGCAGGATCGGAGTCGTCAGAAGCAGGGGGAGCAGCAGCAGGGGCAGAAGTAACCGGTGGAGGAGAAACCTTGCAACGAGAATAAACTAACAATGGAGGAGGAGAAGGAGCCGAAAGAGGAGAAGCAGCCAGAGGTGTAGGAGGAGAAGAAGGGACAAGCTTGGGGGGAACAGTGGAGATGTACTCATCAGACGAGACCTCAGAAGGAAATGGGTCAATGTGAACCAAATCCACTTTGGAAACTGGAGCAGTGAGAGGGGGAAGCTGAAAGTAAGACAGACGTTCTAGAAAGGCAACATGACGGGAGACATAAAGGCGACGGGAGACAGGATCGTAACAGCAGCAGCCTTTCTAAGTAAGACTGTAACCCAAAAAGACACATAAGACAAACCGGGCACTGAGTTTGGTCCTATCTTTACGGGGAAGGAGGACAAAACAAGCTAACCCAAAGACACGTAGGAGGGAATAATTGGGAGGTTGGGAATACAAAGCCTCATAAGGGGATCGGCCGGAGAGTAAGGGAGTCGGCATGCGATTAAGGAGGAAAGCAGCGGCAAGAACTTCCTCACCCCAAAATGGTGCCAGAATAGAGGCAGGGAGAAGAAGAGATTGAGCTGTCTCAAGGAGATGACGGTGTTTACGCTCAGCACAACCATTTTGGGCAAGGGTATCAATACAAGAGGTTTGGTGAATGGTGCCCAATTTGGCCAAATACTCACAGAATTCAGTTTTAAAGTATTCCCCACCCAAGTCAGATCGGAGGATTTTAATTGTGGCCCCAAATTGTGTAGTGATCATAGATTGAAAGGTACAATATATCTGGTAGAAGTCAGATTTATGAGCCATAAGATAAACCAAGGTATAGCGGGTACAATCATTAACAAATGACACATAATATGCAGAATCCCCTTTAGTGAGAACAGGAGAAAGTCCCCAGACGTCAGTATGTATAAGAGAAAAAGGGGAAGTAGAAATAGAAGTACTGTTATTAAAAGGTAAGGCTGTCATTTTAGCAAGTTTACATCATCGACACTCATTAATTTGACTAGGAGAAACTTTACCTAACAATCTTGACTGAGCTAAAGATCGTAAGCGGTCAACAGACAAATGACCTAAGCGAGAATGCCATAAATAAAACTGACTCAATTGAGAATTTAACTGAAAAGATGAAAGTGCAACGGGGGAGGTAGACTGAGCAAGATGCATGCTTTCCACCACATAGAGATCTCCAACTCTACAGCCGCTCCTAATCTGCTTCTAGGATACCCGATCCTGCACACAACAGATAGAAGAAGAAAAGATAACATCAAAACCAGAAGCATCAAGTTGATTGATAGAAAACAAGCTAACAGACTGTTAAGGAACATAAAGAACAGAGGGAATAGTAACAGCAGACATAGCAGAGGGTAAAACAAACCTAATAGATAAGACAGACATACCAGACCTATTAGCAGCATTGATAGTAATAGGAAAGGGAGGGGGGATACAATTTTGGAGTAAGGAAAGGTGAGGAATCATATGATGAGAGGCACCAGAGTCAAAAAGCCAGACAAAGGAAGGAATACCTGAAGAGGACCCAAGCAAACCTGAATGAAGAGAGGTGGGAGCAGAGGCAGATGAAGATGACTGAGAGGTGGACCAAAGATGCTAGAGCTGAGCAACTTGGGCACTCAAGGAAGCCAAGTCAAGATCAGAAGCCAGGTAGAGCCAGTATAAGCAGCAGGAGGGCGAAAAGTACTCGAGACAGGACCTCAGGACTGTAGCTGAGGCAGCTGAGAAGACTGAGCAAATTGACGTCCCTTCTTGGGACAATTGTACTTCCAATGTCCCTTCTGATGGCAAAAAGCACACTTATCATAGGCTAGTGGCCCCTTCTTGGGCTTTGCATTGGTCTGAGGCTGATAAGGTGGGGGGTTCGACAGCAGAGGAGACGGAGTAGGAGCCAAGAAGACAGATGGAGACAGAGTCTGACTAGCCGTCTTAAGGCGGGTTTCCTCAGAGAGGAACTCGCGAACAATAGCATCTACAGAGGGAAGAGGAGACCGGTGAAGGATGCCACCACAAATCGCCTCATACTGAGGGGAGAGGGCTATTAAGAACTGCACTAAATGACCTTGCTCTCGAAACTCAACATAAACATCTAGTGTCTTGAGGCTAGATGGTTCCATGAGGGCCAACTGATCCCAGAGGCCTGTCATCTCAATGTAGAAATCTTGAATAGACAGATCCCGTTGACGAGCTCCCTGAATAGCTGTTTCCAACTCATATCGTTTGGAAAAGTTTGATTGCTGATAAACACTTTGCAAGTAATCCCACACCTCTTTGGCAGTGCTATATTTAGAGAACATCATCCCGATTTGGTCATCCATAGAGTTATGGAACCAGGTCAAAGCTTGAGCATTATCACAATCCCAAGTGTCACAGGAAAGCAGATATTCTTCTTGTTTGGGATCCGATGGACGGGGAATAGAGCCAAAAACATATCCCCATTTTTTTCGACCGAGAAGAAAATTTCTCATAACACTTGACCAATAAGCGTAGTTGTCACTTGTAAGTTTACATTTAATAGCTTGGATTTTATCTTCCGACATTATAATAAAGCAAGGCTTAACAGGTTGAAAGATAATACTAAATACCAAGAGGGCCAAACTATAAATAAATATTTTACAAGTGACAAACAGAGCCAAAGAATAGTGCTATAGAGCCAAAAAAAACACGAACATAGAAAGACAAATAGAGCAGCAGACGACGAACCAGATGGACCGTGACCCAAGAGAGAGATCAAGACCCACAAACCAGATGTGTGTGTTTGAGTATCTGAACCACAAAGAGAGAGAGAGAGAGAGAGAGAGAGAGAGAGGTGAACGTCAACGACGTATCTGAACCAACGATTGTAAGAATGCGATCAACTACGATCGCGATCAACCACGATCGTGATGGCGAGACAACGGAGAGCGTTAGACTGAAGATCTGAAGAAGAGACAGAGAGACCAGGATCGCGATCAACCATGATCGACTTGACCTGAGACCAGATGAACCAAACCCAATCTCGAATAAGATGGGTCGTGTGTATTCACAAGGTTGAACCAGAGAGTTCAACGAAACAGAAAAGCTTCAACAATGGCTGCTAGGGTTTCGAAGCTTGGCTCTGATACCATGTAAGATTTTTGTATATCTGTATATTCAATTGTGTCTATGATTACAATCAGACCTTAGATTATATAGCCCTAAATCCTAAACCAAAAAGGAAAATACAATTAGGCCTCTAATAGGACTCTAACACAATCACGCCTCTAATTCGGAAAAACAGAAAATACATACAACATATATTCTAACATTGCTATGCACTTAGGGCAAAAGTCTGCAGAAACAGCTGAGTCATCCAAGATTGTTAAAATCGGAATTCTATGTTGGATCATTGGAGGTGTTTACGGGATCGAATTGTAGAATCGGATCGAGGATTGTAAAATCTAACCAAAAAAGACAAATTACGTAATAATTTAATTTAAATAAACATTTCTTAAAAAGTATACACAAAATGAGCCTATATTCTATTAAAAATAAGTGAAGATATTGTGAAAAATATAATACTCCATGTAAAATGTACATATAATATTATATAATAGAAAACTCAATGGTGAAAGTTTTGTATTTCACCAAAAAAGAAAGTGAACAAAAAGAATTCTATAACAAAACACTTTACAATCTATAATAATGCATAAAAAGTGAAGAAAAAATAAAAAATGAAGTTTGATATGAAAATAGATTAAGAACTCAAAGGAGCGATTTAACTGAATGATAAGATTTGTCCTTAGCATCCCTGGTGGAGCGAATTCGAGTCACAAAAATAGTCTCTCCAAAAATTGGGGTAAAGTTGCAATCATCTTACCCTCCTCAGACTTCGTTAAAGCTAAGTTTGTTTTTCCGACTAGTTAGTTTTCTTAAATTACCGCAATATTTAAATGTTTGTTTTCTAGTTTGTTTTTCTTAGTGTATTTGATTCAATACTACTTAGTTTTTATTATTTATTTTGACCACATAAATTGGTATGACAACAAACATAAAATTTACAATAAAATATGCCATACAATATAAAACAAGGCTTGTAAATTAGATTGGATAGGATCGGATTCGGATCGAGATTCCACCATCCTATAAGATCCCAATACCAAGATCGAAAGATCCTACCTATAAGGAATTTTTTACAGAATCCGGTTGTGCCCAAATGGATCATAGGATCATAAGATCTGAATCAAAATTCTGATAACCATGGAGTCATCATTCACCATCACGCCCGCGACAGTAACCATCGTGCCTGCGATGTGTAGACATCGTGCTTTCGAATAAGCCGCGATACCGCCCGCAATCAAAATATGTGCCTAGTATCTTCTCAGGATCTGTCTCTCTGCACACAAACAGAGACTCGTGCCCGCGATGAACAAGAATGGCAGCCGCGAGAAGGCAGCTGCAGCCCACAAAAGACACAATTGCACCCGCGATAGTGGATTCTCTATATATATTGAGCTTATTCTATTTTGTCATCAAGCGATTCCAATTCCAAAGAGTGACTTTTCTAAGAGAATGCTATAGTGAGGTTATTTTGTATTCTTCTCTCATATTTACTTGATGACACATTTGTATCTTTAGATCTTTCAAGTTATCATCAAGTTATAAAATCATCCAAATATTTTGTGAGATGGTTATTGTTGTGGACTCAACACCATTGTTGTGGATTCAATAATTGTCACGACCCCATTCCGCCTCTAGTAGAATGGTGCCATGATGGCCAGTAATCCGAGATTACCAAAGGCCAACTTACAAAGTCACACACAATCAGAGCATACATATGGGGCTTACATGTGCGGAAGTAATAAATTTAAATCTAAGTAGTCCATAAGAGCTCTGCATAGATAAAATGAAATGACATACATTTTAACATGGTGTACAACTTGGATACAAATAAAATAAGGTACAAGTTACATCTTGATCAAAAGACTTCTCAAGCTGACATACAGAAAAGAAATGAGTTACAAGCTAAGAAACATAATCTTCAAGATACTAGCAAAACATGAATCCAAAACAACTTGCGAATAACTTCTAGGCATCACCGCCTTCTTACTCGTCACCTACATATATATAAAGGGGAGGGTGAGCTTGGATACTCAGTGAATGATATTAGTAATAAAGGTTTGAATGAATGATATTCGAGATCTTTATCAAAACAATACGTAGCATATCTTGTACAAAATCAAGGGATGAACCAAGTTCACCTGTCAAGTCTTTCAAAGCTTCAAGGGATGCTTACTAGCATCAATATAATACAAGGGATGACATTCCTGACAAAACAAGGGAATAATCGACCAGCAATCGATTAGACAAACCCACCCGTACAAGACCGTCGGTGGCAAGGGAGATATCTCAAACAAGGGTACTAGTTGCATTATAGTCCCCTAGCACTAAGGACTTTCCAAGAATGTCATCAAAACAAGATAGTACTTGATACAAAACTAGGGATAATCATTCATGCTCGAACAAACATTTTTCCAAAACGAAACAAGCAAAGCTTTTATCAAAACATTTGAACATAGCTTTATTAAAAATACCACTCAGTTAGCTCTTTGGGTGTAGGGATTAAGGCAATAATCCAAGACCTACAAATACATGGCAAGGTCCACTGAATGTATTTCAAGAAGACAAGAAGGAATGCTTAAAAGATGGCTATGCAATGCATCCCTAAAACAAGCTTTACATGAGTGTGAATGATCCCGGCATTTCTTTCAAAACTAAGTCAAGACAAAGCAAGACATATGTGCTGGGAGTTTAAAACACTATTTTTTATTTCGGGAAAACATGCTGGGTACCAACCAGGTCTTGGCCGAGGTCCCACATCTCCTAGCCGAGGTGTGGTCTCCTAGGCCTAAATGTACATGCAAGATAGACTAAGGTGCAAGTGATCATGCAAGGTAGGCCAAGGTGAGATACGATGCTTGGCCTAGGTGTGGGATCTAGGCAAGAGTGGGTCTCGGTGACCACACTTAGGGAAATGAAGTTTGGAAAATCTGGGTTTCCTCTTAAAGAACATGAAGAACGTGAATGCCAAAATCATAACTTCTTTATTCAAAATCTGAGATTTCATGACATGAGTTCAAAAACATGGACCTGGGTACCCGTACTTGGAGATTTCATGAAACCAAACACAAAAACATGGAACTTGTTATAAACTTTCAGATCAAAACAAGGCTTTTCTTCAAGAACACATGAACATCATTTTCTCTTTGTAAAACCAACTTTAAATCAATGCATGGCTCATGAATCATGCTAGATCATGCGATGTGATCGGATCAACATAAAGAACAACAAGAGTAAATCAAGAATCTAACCTCAAAATACGAATCTTACTGTTCAAGGTGTGAAGATCAAGCTTGAGAATCTATTCTCACTCTAAGAACTCCTTCTTCCTCTTTCCTAGAGCTTCTCTCTCCTCAAGAACAAAGACATATAGCAAATGATATGTTTTCTCAATAGCTTACTGACTTAACCCTCTGCTGGGACACGTGGCAACGTCTGGTTGGGTTTCCTCAAAAGGTGACTGAATGACAAGACAAGATCATGACAAAGGGTGTACAACAAGTAAGGTGACAAGGGCACTCTGACAAGGCAATGACCTCGGATCAAGACATAGGCTTCGGGCAAGAAGGTTTCGATGATCTCGGCTAGGAAGGATAACACTTGGCCTAGCTATGCCACACCTCGGCCTAGATGTGCCACACCTCGATCTAGGTCATACCAGTCCAGGAACAAGATCACCAGGTGCAAGGATCAAGGGTGTTGGTTGCCTAGATGACAACATCTCGGCCTAGATGATACACATCTCGGCCTAGATGATGACATCTCAGCCAATATGCCAGGGTGAAGGTGGAGGTCAACCAAAGTGGTTCCAAGATGGTCCTAGGTATAAGAGCTTCAAGGGTGTGACCTAGGCTTAGCACACCAAGCAAGGAACAAGGCATACAAACAATACTCAGGAAAATCACATAAGTACAAAACAAGACGGGGACCTTTACTTTAGGCAAAACAAGTCAAAATCAACGAATGCAAGCTTAACAAGACAAAATCATGCAGATGCACATGAACATGGCTAAGACGAGAACTTGGCTAAGACCTTTACTCCGGATAACGGATTTTCACTTTATTTTCCATTTCCTATGTAGCCTCTTTGCTGTAATGCTCATTCCATTCAATTTTCACCATCGGTATCGACTTATTCCTCAATTGTTTACTTGCCTGTCAATAATTCTTGTCGGCTTCTCCTCGTAGCCTAAATCTTCATCAACCACCATTCCAGAATAATCAATCACATGCAGTGGGTCCCGAATATACTTCCTCAACATCGAAACATGAAACACATTGTGGACTTGGC
Source organism: Camellia granthamiana (assembly GCA_036172215.1). Lineage (NCBI taxonomy): Eukaryota > Viridiplantae > Streptophyta > Magnoliopsida > Ericales > Theaceae > Camellia > Camellia granthamiana. Next base: position 424,485 of record JAXFYN010000094.1, on the reverse strand, counting down.
TTAATTCTGGTAGCACAGCAAGCCTGTAGGCAACGAGGTTAACCCTCTCAAGAATTTTGAATGGCCCAATGTATCGGGGTGCTAGCTTACCTTTCTTCCCAAATCTTGAAACTCATTTCATCGGTGAAATCTTCAGGAATACATGATCCCTAACTTCAAATTCTAGCTCCTTTCTTCTCTGGTCGGCATAACTCTTCTGTCGACTCTGAGCGGTTTTGATTCTTTGCTGAATGAGCTTAATCTTCTCAGTTGTCACTTGGACTAGCTCGGGACCTATCAAAGCTTTGTCTCCTACCTCGGTCCAACATATCGGCGATCTGCACTTCCTTCCATACAAAGCTTCATATAGCGCCATGCTAATGCTAGTTTGATAACCGTTGTTGTAAGCAAATTCTACTAATGGCAAATGCACTTCCCAACTTCCCTTGAAGTCCAATACACATAATCTAAGCATATCTTCAAGTGTTTGAATTGTTCTTTCTGTTTGCCCATCGGTCTGGGGATGAAATGCTATGCTAAACCTCAACCCGGCTCCCAAAGCTCTTTGCAAACCTTGCCAAAATCTAAAAACAAACTTCGGATCTCGGTCTGACACAATAGACATCGGCACTCCATGAAGTCTAGCAATCTCATTCTTATACAACGAAGCAAGTCGATCGGCATTAAACGTAGTCTTAACGGGCAAGAAGTGTGCTGACTTAGTTAATCTATCAACTATGACCCAAATCGAATCCATACCTTTTTGTGTCTTTGGCAAACCAACCACGAAATCCATGGAGATGTGTTCCCATTTCTACTCAGGAATCGGCAAAGGTTGAAGAAGTCCTGCAGGCCTCTGATACTCTGCTTTCACTTGTTGGCAATACAGACACTGAGGTACAAACTCGGCTACTTCTCTTTTCATATTTGGCCACCAAAAAGTTTGCTTCACATCTTGGTACATCTTGGTATTTCCTGGATGAATGGCAAATCTAAAACCATGGGCTTCCTGCAAAATCTTCCTTTTCAACTCTAGGACGTCGGCCACGCACAATCTTCCTTCAAACTTACGTACCTGATTTTCAATGGTATATCCTGGTCTCGGCTTAGTGATAATCTCGTCAAATACCTTCTTGAAGAATTCGTCATCCATCTGTCTGGCTTTCACTTCCTCAATAATAGTCGGCTCCACTGAAATCATTTTTAAATACACCAAACTCCCAACTAATTTCCTGCTCAACGCGTCGGCCACCGAGTTTGCTTTACCTGGGTGATACTGAATCTGCATGTCGTAGTCTTTCAATAACTCAAGCCACCTTCTCTGCCTCATATTTAATTCCTTTTGAGTGAACAAGTACTTCAAACTCTTGTGATCTGTGAAAACTTGGCAAGAAGCTCCATACAAGTAATGGCGCCAAATTTTCAAAGCAAATACAACGGCTGCTAATTCTAGATCATGGGTAGGATAGTTCTTTTCATGAGGTTTCAACTGACGGGATGCATATGCTATGACTTTACCTCCTTGCATTAATACACAACCCAAACCCTTATGTGAAGCATCACTATAAATCTGAAATTCCTCATTGCCTGACGGTAGTACAAGAATCGGTGCTGTGACTAGCCTCGTCTTTAGCTCCTGGAAAGCTGATTCTCTATCCTCTGTTCATTCATACGCCACTCCCTTTTGAGTCAATTGTGTCAGTGGTACTGCAATCCTTGAGAAGTCCTTCACAAACTTTCTGTAATAACTTGCCAAACCCAGAAAACTACGAACCTTAGACACATTAGTCGGCATCAGCCAATTCACAATGGCTTCAATCTTACTAGGATCAACAGAGATACCCTCTTCATTAATCACATGACCCAAAAACGAAATGCTGGAAAGCCAAAACTCACACTTGCTCAGCTTAGCATACAACTTCTTGTCTCTCAACATTTGTAGGGCAAGTCTCAGATGATTCTCATGCTCAACTTTACTCTTGGAATAGATCAATATATCATCAATGAACACAACTACAAACTCATCTAGGTATGGCTTAAAGACTCTGTTCATCAAATCCATGAATGCTGCAGGAGCATTAGTCACTCCAAAAGGCATTACCAAAAATTCGTAGTGGCCATATCTTGTCCGAAAAGTAGTCTTCTCAACATCCTTTGCTTTAACCTTGAGCTGATGGTAGCCCGACCTGAGATCAATCTTAGAAAAGACTCGTGCTCCTTGTAATTGATCAAGCAAATCATCAATCCTCGGTAATGGATACTTATTCTTAATGGTTACCTTGTTCAGTTCTCGGTAATCAATACAAAGACGAAGTGCACCATCCTTTTTCTTAACAAATAGAACTGGCGTTTCCCAAGGTGAAATGCTCGGCCTAATAAAACCCTTATCCAACAACTCTTGTAATTGCAGTTCCTTAAGCTCGGCTAGGGCTATTCTATAGGGTGTTTTGGAGATAGGCTGGGTTCCCGACATAACATCAACAGTAAATTCTATTTCTCTATCGACTAAGTGGCCAGGCAAATCATTTGGAAAGACGTCAGGGAATTTATTAACAACTGGAATATCGGCCAATTCAACGTTTCCACTCAGATTACTTAGTACGCTACACAGATAACTTGGACACCCTTTTTGGATCAACTTATAAGCCTTCATGGATGAAATCAAGCAAGGTGGGGATACTACTCCTTTACCCTGAAATGTAACCTCGGCTTGGTTTGGGGGTTTCAATGTGACAATTTTGGAAACACTATTAATGGACGCATGATTAACTACTAGCCAATCCATTTCCAATATAACATCAAAATGAGTCATGTTCAGTGGCATCAAATCAACTAGTAATTCAACATTCTCAATTACGACTACACATGCTCTATAAATGGATGCAACAATCATAGTTCTTCCAGATGGAGCAGACACAAACAACAAATAACCAACGGGTTCTGGTTCTCTATTTAACTTCTCGGCAAATTTAGTAGATACAAATGAATGTGTAGAACCCGAATCAATCAATATATATGCATCTTGAGAGAAAATGGGAAGGGCACTTGACACTACGATCTCGGCACTCTGAGTGTCTCCTGGCACTAATGCAAAAACTCTGCCCTGCCTCATCTGTCCTTTCCCTACATTGTCTCTCTGCACAGGACCCGAGGTACTCCCGCTTTTCCTACCAGTCTTCGTCTTGGGACAGTCCTTGACACGATGACCCATCTCACCGCATTCAAAGCAAGCTCCGGATGCCCAACGACAAACCCCAAAGTGTGGCTTCCCACAACTGGAACATGTCGTCCTAGTGTCACTCTCCTGGGTTGAGTTGCTCGAACTGCCCATATTCGCCTTCTTCTTGGCACCAAACGGTACTCGGCGATTGTCATAATTCTGCCTTTTTCTCTGGCTCTCTCCTAAACCTTGATATCAGTTTAAGTTAGCTTCTGCCAAGATGGCCTTGTCTAATACGCCGGCATAAGTCAGCATGTTGAACATGTTAAACTTGATCTTGTATCGGTCCACGAAGCCCACTTTAAAACTTCCTAGCTTTCCTATATTCATCATTGACCATGTGAGGTGCATATCTCGCCAACTCAGTAAAAGCACGGTCGTATTCAGACACTGTTTTGTTACCTTGTGTGAAAGCCTGGAATTCGGTGGTCTTGCGATCTCAGACACTGAGGGGAAAATGCTTGTTATAAAACAACTCCAAAAATCTGGCCCAAGTCAAACCTGGATTGCCTTCTTAGATCATCATCCACCATCTCCGAGCATCGTCGTCCAATGTGAATGCTGCCAATGACACCTTCTGAGCGTCGGTGCTGGGAAAAATCTCAAACAACTTCTCCATTTCCAAAACCCACGCTTCGGCTTTCATCAGTTCTATGTCCCCATGGAATTTCGGCGGGTTCATTTTCTTGAATTCTTTGATCAAAGTTATCGTGCCGTCCCCATATAAAGCTGGCTGTGGAGGCACTTGGGGTGCTCGAAGAGGTGGAGGAGGAACTGCATTTTGGCCGTTTGTTTGGTCGGCCTGAGTAGAGGTGGTACTAGTGTTCTGTTGCCTTGTTTGCCTCAACTTACGGGCCAAACCTTCAACTAACCTTTCTAATCGGTCCAACCTGTCCTCGGAATGATTTGGTCTAACTGGAGGCCTTCCCCTTCTCATGATGCTAGAGGTATGCAAAATGTGACTTTTAAAACAAAAGGAGCAAACAGACATGTATGCTAGTAACAAATGATCATGCTGAGATGATGCACATCTTGTCAAGTAGCAAGCAATATGATGCAATCTTAACATCATTCTAAGGGACATCCTATGCTCTTTAGGACTCAAAGTGTGTGAATAACGTACTATAAGGAACTTGTGCTCTGATACCAATCTGTCACGACCCCATTCTGCCCCTAGTAGAATGGTGCCATGATGGCCAGTAATCCGAGATTACTAAAGGCCAACTTACAAAGTCACACACAATCAGAGTATACATACGGGGTTTACATGTGCGGAAGCAATAAATTTAAATCTAAGTAGTCCATAAGAGCTGTGCATAGATCAAATGAAATGACATACATTTTAACATGGTGTACAACTTGGATACAAATAAAATAAGGTACATGTTACATCTTGATCAAAAGGCTTCTCAAGCTGACATACAGAAAAGAAATGAGTTACAAGCTAAGAAGCATAATCTTCAAGATACTAGCAAAACATGAATCCAAAACAACTTGCAAATAACTTCTAGGAATCACCGCCTTCTTGCTCGTCACCTACATATATATAAAGGGGAGGGTGAGCTTACAGACCGAATTTCAAAGCCACGTCAGCGACGACATGTACATCACAAACAGATTAGTTATTCACCAATATATATACTATTATATATATATTGAGAGAGATTGTAGTGTACATCACAAATAGGTTTGTTATTCACCAATATATACTATACACTATATATATTGAGAAAGATTGTAGTATGAGGGTGACCTCATAGGCCCTGTTTGGTAGGGCTTATTTCTAACTTATTTCAGTTTTTAGCTTAATTTAAGCTATTTTGATGTGTTTGGTTTAGCTTAACAATACAGCTTATAGCTTTTTGTAAGTCAAAAATCAACTTATTTTTTGAGTGGAGGAGAAGAAGCTTAATTTATAAGTCAAAAATCAGCTTATGTTCACAGCTATAAACTATAAACTGTTAGGCTATAAGTTATAATCACTTTCCCACAGCTCTACCAAACGGGGCCATAGTTATGGTGCCCACTTCTTTTGATTGATCATCTAAAATGAGTAATGCTATCATTGTTATGGGGCAATTTTTTTCATTCTCAAAATGGATAAAATAAAAATTCAGGAATCAGCTCTACTCCAGCCCAGTGGTGTTTCTCAATTGGAGCATGCGATTAGGCTTCCGTGGCTCCACCATAGAGTACATATTGCTTATTCAAATCATTCAATGTATAGAGTTTACCGAGTATTTTATCTCTGTAAAAAATAATGTTGATTAGATATCGATAGTCACTTGATCTGATCAAATTTGTGTCAATGGATATCGATATCCAATCAACGTATTTTTTTATAAGGATAAAGTACTGGATGAGACCTAAATATTGAACAATTTTAATCATCGATGTGAATTTCGTGGTGGGTCCACAGAGCCCAACAATACACTCCAGATATTTTATTATTATTATTATTATTTTTTTAAGACCCAAAATGAGAGAAGCTTGAGCCAAAATTAAAATCATTTATCCCTCAAATTTTTTTTGTTGTTTTTTTGTTTTTAAGTGCAAATTTTGAAAAACAAAATTGAAAAACTTTACACTTTTGAATTCTACTAGTGGTTGGGCACCTGCGTTACATGTGATACATGACTTTTCATCAACTATTAGTGCTGTAATTATGCATGTCTCTTAAATTGGTATGTGATACGTATACAAAGTATGGAGACTTGTATGGGCAAATTGATCTGTATATAAAATACAACTAAGCAATTAAAAAATTTATACTTGGCTGAAGAATTTAAATGATAAATGAGAAGTTTTATAAATATAAATATTAATTTACAACTAGATTGTTGATATCACAATCTTATCTTAAATAATAAACAATAAACAGATCATTTACATATATAGTATTACACAAATATTTTTATATCAACTTTTCACTTCAAATTTTCATAATTTGTACCTATAATACAATTAAATGTATGAAATTAATTGTATAATTACACAATTTTGTTTATATTTCATCTCATAATATAAATTCATTGAACCCGCTATTACATATTATTTGCATACTATTGGTGTAAGAATGCATTAATGTCAATATGTAATATATTTTTATACATCAAGAGTTGTTAAGTCTCGTTTCATATGCCACGAATATCTTACATGATAAAAAATATAACATTAGTCATTAATATATTTCCATTTATGTAGAAAATGTAGAATAGTTTTTTTTTAAAAAAAATTGAACGATATTGTAACTTAATATTTCGATCAATATAAATTGTTTTCACGATATTTATCCATACTTATAAGTGTTTGCGTAGTCACTTTCATGAAATTGTCAAGTTATATAATTTTTTATGTCATCTGTAAACAATCAGTATATGACAAAAATTGATCGAAACTTTTTATTTGATATACTTACTTTCTACATCATTAAGTTGCTGCAATAATATTTGGGCATTATTTGATTTTTTTCCCCCATATAATTTGACTAAATTGTGTGCATGAGGTACGTTATTTTCTTGAATTTCACAATAGATAGGACAATTCCTGCTTCAGTTCGTCTAACTTTGCTTGAAGAGCATATTACAATAAATCTTATGTAGTGTTTGTTTCACTATCTTCTTATTTTTATTTTTATTTTTTATGTTCACCATTATAATTCATTGTAATAAAAATATTTTGATGAGTGAGAATTTGAGGCGATATCATATTGTTATGAATTTCAAAATCTATTTTCTTTCAATGATGTGATTTTTTCTATGGGGGAAAAAGCATAATTATTGTCGTGATGGAGGTGTGTTGTAAAATCTTAGTTTGTTATCGAAAGTGTTTGTTATGAACACTTATTTGTATGACATGTATGTATATATGTATTGAACATAAGTTGGTAGGAGAATAATACACAATTCCACAGTTTTTCCTAGCAAATATAACTATACTACTAAACCGATACATGTTAGAAAATTAAAATATCCGATGGTGATATAGCATTAGAGATTAACAATGTATGAATACAATAACATATATAAATTTATATTTATACTTTTTTTTATATATTTATATATGTAAATATCGACATATATAAGATATCACAAAGTAATATGTGAAATCTTTTGTAACAATATAATATAGGTAACAATGAGAAGTTAATTATTCATAATTAAATAGTTGGTCATGTTTAGTGTTATATTTTTGTGTGTATGTACCATTTTTTAATTAGATTATCAAATTCACATAAAAATTGAAAGGAATTTGTGTAAAATTATAAATTAGTGAAGAAAGATTTTTTTTTTTTTAAAGAAATTTATAGTGTTTTTTTTTGGTTTGTTTTTTCAAACTTTTGTTTCGAATTTTTTTAGTTTTCATTTTTTTTTGCACTATTTTTTTTAATAACCCTTTATTTTCTTTTTAAATTTACTTAATTTAATACTTTTTAATTTTTTAATTTTTTAATTTTACTTTTAGATTTAGATTTACTTAATCTAGATACACTTAGAAAATAATTTGTTGTGTATTCTTTTTGGAAAAAAAATTGTTAATATTGTTAATAACAACAACAAAATATAATAATAAAAAAACAGTACATGCTTGAATTTATAATTTTTTTTACCAATATTTTACTTTTAAATTCTATTTAGATTATTAGATATTAGATTTTCATATAAAAGCATAATTTAAATATAAAATATGAAGAAATTTTAATATTTTAAATCATCAAAACTGAGAAAATATGAAAATTGAAAAAACTAAAAAAAAATATTTAAAAAATAAAATCAACAAATATGGTTCTTATTTAGAATTTTGAGATCATACCTTGGTTATTAAAGTACAATGTAAAATATTACAGCTCATAAAATGCAATTTAAAAAAGAAAAAAAAAGTGTATGAAGATAACCTGCGAATTTTTGGGATGCAGCACAAATCTCTGTTTTAGAAACACATGCGCTTTCCTCTGTTTAGATTCAAGCGTATGCATACAACTTTAAAATTGAACTAAAATTATTCACAATGATTTGATCCATGATGGACAATTATAAATATTATGTATATTAGTATAGAAACAGACACAGGAAATAAGAAAGAATATTTATTTTTTATTCTTCAATTATCATCAATGTAAAAAGTAGGGAGATGACTTATTTATTTATTTATTTTTGATAAGAAGGGAGACGAATTGTTTATATTTATATGGGACTGTTCAAAGTAGATATATCATTTTTTAGTGTTCAACTCCAAACATAAAGAGATAGTTGATTTATATAGGACTTTTTATGACTTTTAGAAAATATAGTAGATTTGGTACGGTAAAATTGAGATTTAAAAAAGTAGAAAATATGACAGATTTTTCACACTTTTATAATAGTAGAAGATATTCAACTAGACAAACGAAACAACTTGCTTGTTTTTGGTTTCCCAAAAGCACTTTTCAAAAAATTCTACTTTCTCGTTTTCGTGTTTTTTTGTTTTTACTAAATTTTTAAAATATTTTAAGAAGTTTTTTTAATTTTTAGACACACCTAACATAAATACACATAAAAAGTATAATTTTTGTGAAAAAAATCTTTTAAAAATTCACTAAATACCAAAAATACAAATATATATATTTATGAGAATTCAATATATTTTTCGTATTTTTACGTATTTATTAATTTTTTTAAATAATTTTTTCACATTTGTTTTACTTTTTAGATACATTTAAGTAAGGTGCATCTAAAAACGTAAAAAAAATGCTTTAAATTGTTTAAAAAATCACTAAAAACAAAAAAATACAAAAAAAAAATTCAGTTTTCACAAATTTAATCCAAAAAACTCAAACCAAATACACACATTATTTTTTTTTATTTTGAAAAATAGTTCAAAAAGGACAAAAATAAAAACCAAATGCTTTTTTGTCTTTTTCTTTTTATCTTTAATGACATTTTTTAAGATTTTTTTAAAATTAATCTTAAGATTTTTCTACACAAGATGGACATGAAAAATAAAATTTTCAACATAATTTTAAAAAATATTTCTAAAGACTAAAAAGATTTAAAAATGTGACTTTTTAGTTGTATGCCAAATACCCTTATATTTCTCTCACAAATAAAATCTTATTAATTAAACTATAAAAATAAGGGAGGAGGGGGGCAAACAGATCTTGTAATGATTAAATATTATTCTGCAAGGGAAAATCCTCAGATTGCAAAGATTGTAAATGAGCTTTCACAAACCTTCTAACCGCTGCAAAAATCACATGTCGTTAGTATTGCTTGACCAGTGATTGGAAGGTTGGAAGGCACTCACTTCAATGGTTTAGTTAGTTACTTGTACAAAAGAGATGAGATTGACATTCAAGGGAATTCATATAGGCTACGAGAGTGGTCAACCTACCTTTTCCTTGTAGTAATGACCTCTTCGTTTAGATTTTTGAGTGACTTGTCATCGAAGAAGCACGAACCTTAGTTATGTTACTTGTGTAAGGGTTATCAATAGGATGGGTTGGGTTTATCTAGTCTGTAATTATTTGTCAAAATCTCATATATTGATTAGATTTTTCAGATTTTGACCCGTTAACAGACTGGTATGGATCGGGTCTATTTAAAAAATTAAAACACATCTCACCCATAAACCCAAATCTTATAGGCTGAAATCAAACCGAACTAAGTTACATATTTTTTATTCGACTTATATTTTTAAGTTCTTCACATTTCATTCATGTATTTTTAATATTTTCATTTGTTATTTTTATTTTTTACTTTCCAACATAATTCAAGTAAAATTTTCTCTCTCTCTCTCTCTCTCTCTCTCTCTCTCTCAATCCTTGGACTCCATGGGAATCAAAGCATTGGTCATCGAATCAATAACCGTGATTGTTTTTTTTTTTTTTTTGATCAGCGAAGAAAGAACTTTATTGATAAAACAGATGGAAAGTACATCAATAAAGAAGGGGAAAGAGGAGCTAGAGGTTGGAGAGAAACCAACCACAAGCAACAATACAACCACTGATTACAGCCACAAGAAGGGGAAAAATCTGCAGGAAACACCACTGCTGGAGAGGTCCTACCAGCCGAACCAACCAACCAAACTTAGTAGAATTCAGTAGTGGAGCTCACAATTATTCACCATTGCTGGAACAAACAAAGCTGAGATGACATACCAGCCAGCCAACCCAACCAACCAAACATGGCACTACTGTGAAACTGAAGTATAGCACACACTAACGGAATCTGCAGGATTCACCACAAAACTGAGATGACCTACCAGCCTAACCAACTCAGAATTTGCAGAATTCACCACTGCTAGAGTATAGCACATACTAACAGAATAGAGACAATTCGAGGCACAAACATAGTGTAACAGCAGCAGCAGAGTGTAACAGCTTGAAACAACAGCAGCAGAGTGAAACAGCTTAAAATCCTAGTATTCAGGTGAAGCTCCTGATGTTCCTCCAGTTGCAGACAAAATCCGAGACTGAAAAGGGGAAGTCATTGATAGAGGCCTTTAGCCAGTAAGCTAACCTGACTTTGATTAAGTCCCACAGTTCCAATGGATTAGGGTGAGCATTAGAAAATACACACTCGTTTCTATGCTTCCAAAGAGACCAAAGAACAACAAATGGAATGGACCTCCAAACTTTGGAGATTAAGCCCCTAAATTTCCTACTCATCCACCAGGTAAGTAACTCAGCTACAGAGTATGGGATGCACCAATGGATTCCCCAGTCAAATAACACAGCAGACCAAATGGACCAAGAGAACGGACAATGAAGCAAAACATGACTGGCAGATTCAACAGCAGAATTGGAGAAAGTGCAAGAGGTTGATGCATTGGAATCAAGGATGCCACGGTTGTGAAGAAAATCTGCGGTTTTAACTCTATTTCTCCAAGCAAGCCAACCAAAAAAATGGACTTTGCGGGGTAATAAGTTGCACCAAATAAATTTGGTGATGGGAAGATCAGGCCCCAGGGGAGAGGTGCTATGGGAGTAAAGTGAAGCTGCAGAGAAGGGACCAGCAGTAGAAGAGGACCAGACCAAACTATCCAAGCACCCAGTGCTTGGTGAAGGAGCAGAGGCCAACAAACTAATCAGTCTAGATTCATCCGGCAATTCCCAGGCATACAAGGCTCTTCTGAAGTTGAAATTCCAATCAGTTTTGCTTGTTTTCCTTGCAAGGTATTGCTGAAGAGATCCTTCCTTATCAACAGAAAGGTTGAAGAGGGAGGGAAACTCATTCTTGAGGCAAGTGGCTCCACACCACCTATCATACCAAAATCTGGTTCTGTAGCCATCACCCACCTTGATATGGCAGCTTAGTATAAAAAAGTTAAAGATATTGGCACTGTGGTTCCCTATGAAAAGAATGTCCCTCCACATCCTAGAGAGTTTGTACAAAGAAACCACAGGAGGAAGCCAACAATTAACCTCTACCTTGTATTTGCTACAAATGATTCTCCTCCACAATGCATTTGTTTGAGTGCCAAATTTCCACCACCATTTGAGAATCAAACAAGCGTTAACATCCCTGAGTCTCCTGATGCCGAGGCCCCCTTGGGCAACACTTTTTGTTACATCTAGCCATTTCACCAAATGAATTTTCCTTTTAAGCCCATTTCCACCCCACAAAAAAGCCACTTCTAACTTCTCCACTTCACGGGCTATACCAACAGGCATCTTAAAGAGAGAGAGGTAGTACACGGGTAGAGAAGAAAGGACAGATTTGATGAGGGTTAGTTTACCAGCAAAGGACAACATTTTCCTCTTCCAACCTGAAAGTCTAACTCTGATAGTGTCTAGCACAGGTTTCCAAGTAGATTTATTCCCTGGGTTGGAACCTAATGGCAGCCCCAGAAATTTCAGAGGCAATCTATGCACCTTGCAATTCAAGCAACTTGCAAAATTCTGCAGTGACTCTTCAACCACACCCACTCCACATACCACACTTTTGAGGTAATTAATTCTGAGTCCGGATAGAACTTCAAAGCATCAAAGCACTCTTTTGATGACAACCACTTGATCCATATCTGCTGCACAGAAGATAATAGAGTCATCCGCAAACTGGAGATGTGAAACAAGGACCTCATTAGCCCCAACCAAGACACCTTTAAGGAGACCAAGATTAATAGCTCTAGTGAGGAGGATATTGAGCCCTTCAGCCACTATGTTGAAGAGGAATGGTGATAATGGGTCGCCTTGCCTAAGGCCTCTTTGCGGAGAGAACTCATTGGTTGGAGATCCATTCACAAGGACGGAAATACGGGCTGAAGACACACAAGTTTTTATCCAAGAGATCCACTTAGAACCAAAGCCAAAGCTAGCCATCATAGAAAACAAGAATTCCCAGTTGACTAAATCAAAGGCTTTCTCAAAGTCCAGCTTGATTATTAACCCTTGTTTCTTGGCCTTCTTCCATCCATCCACAACCTCGTTAGCGATAAACACCCCATCTAGGATATTCCTGCCTTCTATGAAAGCTGTCTGGGTCTCACCTATGATTAGAGACATCACCGGCTTTAGCCTATGCACTAGGACTTTTGCCAAAATTTTATAAAGAGAGCCCACCAAGCTAATGGGTCTATAGTCAGACAGATTCATGGGACTATCAAGCTTGGGAATGAGGGTAATGAAAGAGCTGTTGAGACCATAGGTAAGCTTGCTATGTTTGTGAAAGTCACTAAAGAATTGCATGATCTCCAGTTTCATGACTTTCCAGAATTTCTGAAAACACAAAAGGTTATACCCATCCGGACCCGGAGCTTTGTTGCCATTACAGTCTTTAATGGCTGCCCGAACTTCTTCTTCAGTGAAATTAGGTATCAAGCAGTGGGAGACAAGACTATCCTCAATAACTTTGAATTCCCCACCCAAAGCAGGCCTATTAATCCAATGTTCCTGGAAGTGGTTCTTGAAATGGTTGAAAACCTCATGCTTAATCCTACCAGGGTCCTCATACAAAACACCATTTACTGAGATTGTATTAATCATGTTTCTACTTTGGCGGGAGCTCGCAATAGCTTGAAAGAACCTAGTATTTTTATCCCCTTTAAGAGACCAATTCAGTCTGGACTGTTGATGCCATAGCCACTCCACCCTTCTGTATAGCTTCCACACTTCACCTCTGACTTCTCTTCTTCTAACCTTTTTAGAGTGTAGCAATTCTCTTTCCTCCGCAATGATGTCAAGGTCATGCAATTCATCCTCTGTAGCCTTAAGTTTGGTTGAAACATTTCCAAACACTTCAATATTCCATTTCCTTAGTTCCATCTTTAAGTGTTTTAGTTTTTGTTGGAGAATAAACCCAGCCCAACCTATGAAACTAGCATTCGCCCAGCAGATAGTAAATAGTTGAGCAAATTTGGGATGCGAAGTCCACGCATTGATAAATCTGAAGGGTTTGGGGCCCCAATCTCTTTGGTCTTCCATCAATAAGAGGGGGCAATGATCTGATATAAGTCTCGGCAGCCCCCAGAGTTTTAGTTTAAAATGAAGTAGCCATTCAGGGCTTAACAACACCCTATCAATTCTGCTCCAATTCTGGGCATTGCACCACGTATATTTCCTACCAAGAAGGGGAAGATCATTTAATTCAGCGGAATCTATGAACTCATTGAGCTGTTTCATGCCTCTGTCTCTTCTGGAGCAGCCTACTCTCTCACTAATCTGTCTTATTTCATTGAAATCACCTCCCATGCACCAAGGGTTGGAAAAGTAGGCCTTAACATTAAGTAAAGTGTTCCACAAAGAGGATCTACTACTGACATCATTTGGAGCATAAACATTAAGAAGAACACAATGAAAGGAATTATATAAGGTACCTAAAAGTAGAATGAACCTCCTGTTGCAGCAGCTACCAGATAATTGGAAGATATCTGGATCCCAAATACATAAAAGCCCACCTGCAGTACCTTCTGGATCCACAGACAAGAACTCCATTTTCCTTTGACCCCAAAGCCCTCTAGCTAGATTTTCAGATACCACAATCTTTTTTGTCTCTTGTAAGAAAACAATATCAATATGCCTCTCCTTTAGTAGCCTTTTAATTCTTCCTCTCTTCTCAGGCTTCCCAATCCCTCTGACATTCCAAGATAAAAGCTTCATAATTAAACAAAGTTGACCCTCTATTTGACCCCAGCACACTGTTATTACTGTTGGGCCTTCCCATCCCTTATAAGTCTCTCTTTGTCCTTGAGTTCCAGCTCGATAATCTTATCCACCATACTATCTTCCTGACCACGGAAGTTAATTCCCAGTTCTTTCCCTACTTGGACAGTAGCATGTGCTTCTTTGAGGAGGAAGCTATGCGAGCTTGAGTCACCTTCCGAAAGCTCTGAACGTGCTAGGGCCACTGCTGCTGGCCTGAATATAATGGACTTAGGGAAGTGTTTACTGGTAGCTACAGATGTGTGACCATAGTGACGAGCAAACCGAGAGAAACCTTCCATGAACACCTTCTTCTTCCCAGCTTTCTTGGCATACCTTTGGGGGTTAAGAATAGGATCTGGACAAAGTGTTCAACCCAGGAGGATGACGCTCAGGTGATAGAGGAATAAGTCCTGGCTTGCTGCCAAGAAGTCCAATTGAAGAAGAAATGGGGCCTTGGGCTATAATCTCAGTATTTGTATTATGATTTGGATGGCCCAAGTTCACATCAGTATTTGTATTATGATTTGGATGGCCCAAGCTCACCTCCAGATTAATTCCAGGAGTTGGGCCTTGAATTATATGTTCAAAGTTTGGACAGCCCAAGTTGACTTCCAAATTAATACCAGGCCCAAACTCGTCTATGGACTTGCTTATCACAGATGGTGAAGCTTGCTCATCACACTTCTGTGGCTGGTCATTGCACGTGGGGTAGAGTACACGCTCCTCCATCATTGTTTGCTCTGTCCCTACTGCAGCAGGTCTGCTGCACTGTGAATCCTCAACCACCGTGCCCATCGCCTCTGCACTGTTGCATGGTGAGTGATCCTTCCCGTGAATCATGTTCATGCAGGACAGAACCGCCGCACCGGAGCAGTCATGCCTAATTGCCGCTGGATCAACTTCATCTTTCTGTTTGCAGGCCCCATTCGTGAGAAAATATCTCAAGAAGAATTTGAGAGAGAGAGAGAGAGAGAGAGAGCAATTAGATATAAAGAGAGACAAAAAAGAGAGTTTGTTTGGTTGAATTTAATAGAATTGAATGGAATGAATGAATTTATGGTTCAATAGCTTTGTATTTCATTTGATTTTTTTTTTTTTTTTGGTTTTGTTTTGAATCCAACACATAGTATCACTAAATAGGGTTTTAAAAAATATTGATTATGTGTGGAGGGGTGCACCTTACATATGTACACACATATATATAATTATTAATGGATTTTAATAGATTAAATTTGAATTGAACAATGCTTATTTTTTTGGATACATATAAAAAAATAAATAAATAAATAAATAAGTTGTATAGAATAGTTTGAGTCAGGCTGATAGGATGGTTGGGTTGCGCTTACCCATGCGGGCTCTTATGAGTAGGGTTCACGGGCGGGCTCGGGTTACAAATTTTTTGTCCAAAATCCTAAATCATTTTTTATGGGTTGGGATGGGCTTGTTACTCAGCAGACTGGGACATGCCATGGGTTGGGTGGGCCAAGTTAGGGTAATATCGGATTTTTTGTCCGCAGGCCATTTGATGACCCTTATCGGTGATGGCAAGAAAAGAAAAAAACACTGGTAAGAAGTGTGTGCCATTGACGGTGATGGTGGAAGGTGGTGGTGTGTAGATCAGTGATGTTAGAGTATAGATTGACAACAATGGAGATGATTGATCAACAGTAGTGGTGGCCAAATGATGACAGTGGTTGGCAGCTAAATGATGACGGCAGTTGGCGGCCAAACAATGGCGATGGTGGTAAGTGGACGGCATGGCGATAGTAGTTGTGATAACCCAACCCGTACTATGCTTAATTATGTATGTAATTATGTGTTTGATATGAATTTGCAAGTTTGAGTATGTGAATTATGTAAATTTTGAATAATATATGTTGAATATAGGAATATCTGTTGCAATCACAACTTTGAAGTGAAATTGAAAGCCTTAGAGGCGCAATAAACCCAAACCGACTTCATATCTGTGATTAGCATGATTTTTAGAGCCGACAGTGAAATTTTGCAAAATTACGATTCCTAATGTTTTAATAGCTTAATTTATATATCCCTAGCTTCTTGTGTTCATCATATATGTTGAGAGACTTGCTAAAGAGTAACTTAGAGAGAGAGGAAAAGGAGAAGCTAGAATTTTGCAAGAGATTCAAAGGGCAAACCCTAGATTGAAGCTAAGGTATAGAAATTTACTTACAATCTTTGTCTTTAGCTCATCTTTAACATGAAATCAAGAAGAAATTGGGAATTTAGAGCTAGGGTTTTGAGTTGTGTAATGGTTTGAAATAAAATCAAGAATTCACTTCAACTTTGTGTGGTTTGATATTAATCTTGTGATTTATGCATAAAATAAACTCTAGATGGTTTATCCAACCAAGATTTGTTGGAAGATTCACCATGTTTGTATGTATTTAGACCTTGATGATGTAATTTATGAAGATATGAAAAAGATGAGACCATGAATTTGATGTTGAAGCAATATTGATATGTTTAAAGTGAAATTACACTAATATCAGGCTAGCATATCATGTTTTTGAGTGAGTTTTGCTTTGATTTGGACTTGGAAATGAGTTTGGGAAGTTTGCATTTTTGTGCCATATTCGGACTGTCTGTGTGTGTCCAAACCGCTCGTGTGGCCACGGGCTCCGCACGAGCGGAACATGAACAATTTTGCTGAGTTCTATTCTACACACTCGAGCAGCTCACACTTTTGCACGAGCAGAGCCAGACCGCTTAAGCGGTTGGACCGGCCGCACGTGTGGCTAGGCATAGGAGAAAATCTTGTTTTCTTGTTTTGGCTTCATCGATCTTTTGTATGCATTCTTGACCTTATGTAGACCCTCCGGAGTATGAAATGATGATTAGAAACCATTGAAAATGGTTGTGAATCACTAAAAAAAAGTGTGCGAAATAAATGAATTATTTATCAAATATGTGTGTGACGTGTTTTGTGTAGGTCGTGTGTCAGAGGAAACGCCGCAATACCAAACGCATTGTGAGTAATAGTATTGTAAATATATGTTCTTAATTGATTATTCGATCTAGGTACGGTAACTTATTATGATATTGTGTTTTGTTCGAAATAAATGAGTTCTATGAACGTTATATAATATGTGCAATACAGACCTAAGGTCGTTTCGCTTATGCTATGATGTGTTTGGGCCTAAGGCCGTTCTGTTAATGATAAGATGATATATGATTGGGCCTGATGCCATTTTGATATATGATTGCGCCTGGGGCCGATTTGATATATGATTGGGCCTGAGGCCATTTTGATATATAATTGGGTTCGAGGCTGTTTCGTAATATGTTGGGCCTAAGGCCGTTCTGTAATATGTTGGGCCTAAGGCTGTTCTGTAAGTATTATTATGGAAATTGTTGTGAAGGATGTAATTGTGGAAGAGTATTGTACTAACATAATATGCCTTCTTTTAAATCAAGATTATTTGTTTGATTCTCTTTACTTTACTATTATTCATTGAGCGTCGTTTACCCCCTATGTTGTATGTGTGTAGGTGTATAGCATAGAGGTCAATCTTAGAGTCTGCCTCAGGAGATATTTTTGTGAACCTGTTTGGTCGAGTCTTCAAGATGGAACTTTTGGTTTTTGACTCATTCAATTATGACTTTTATTTCGTTTTGTTTAATGGTCTTGGGATATGTAAACCATATGTATGGAATGCTCTTTGGTACATAAGTTTTGTGCATGGTCATGTAAATATGTGAATGTGCTATGTTGTAAGCCGTATAATTTCGTTCATTTTGGCACGGCTCAATAGACTTCTTCATTTGTGTTATGCTTTCGCTTATGGCCCTATTATGATCTAAATCTCTAGGGACGGGTTTGGGTCGTGACAGTGGTGGTATAGCAATGGTGGTGGTGTGGTGACGGTAGCGGTAGATGGTGGTGGTGTGAAGCTCTTTAGAAAAATGGTAGGATAGAAAGAAGAAAAAGAAAATGAAGAAGACAAAAGGTTTTCTAGAAACATGGAAGAAAAAGAAAGAAGATAATAAAAGAAAGAAATTTAATGAGGGAATAAATTTAACGAAGGCAATATATATTGTAGGACATATTGGTGCATTCAAAAAGTCAATAGGACCTATTAGTATTTAAGTCTACTTGATAGGACTAGTTGGTAATTAACCCTATAAGATCCAAGAATGACTTTAGGAGACTCTAAATGCACCCCAAAAGTAATGTTGGGCACCCCATTTCTTCCAACACCCCAACCCTAATTTTGAATTTAAAATTTTTTGGTTGAACACCCCCAAACTCTTTAATTAATTTCAATTTTACCGCCAAACTCACATCCTAAGATCACTATTGTCGGCAAGGCTTTATTCGCCACCTTTGGACGACCACCTCTCCCTTTTAGTTGTCCGCCGATCCTTTCCTTCATTTACCGCTATTAGTCGCCCCCATCTCTTCTTATCTAAGGTCTTGAGAGGAAGAGAAGACTAGAAGAGAAGAAAAGAAGAAGAAGAAGAAGAAGAAGAAGAAGAAGAAGAAGAAGAAAAAGAAGAAGAATGGAGTGACAGAGGAGGTTCACAATGGGAAAAGGTCGCGACAAGGGATGAGGTGGCAGAGAAGAAAATGAGGAGGCGCGGCGGAACTGTGATGAGTAGCGTGTAAAGAATAAGAAGAATGTATGTGCGATGAGAAGAGGTCACGACAAGAGAAGAAGTTGCAGAGAAAAAAAGGAGACAGCACAGCAGTAATGGTTGTGGTGGTGATGGGTAGGGTGTGAAGAAGAAGAAGAATGAGGGAGTTGTAGGAAGCGGCCAGTGATGTAGAGAAGGTATGTTGCTGGCACCAAAGGGCGAGAAAGGACTGAGGCATCACAGCAGGGGCAGTCGAAGCTTAGTGGTTGACCGGAGCTGGGTGTTTGGCACGACGTATAGTTTTGGTCATTTTGTTGAGGGACAAAATTGTATTAATTTTTTTTAAAAAAAAATAAAATAGGATGCCCAACCAAACTCTTAAGGTGCATTTAGAGCCGTCTAATGACTTCACACTAGTTTTTTGGCCCTATTAACAATCAAAACCTCTCTGGATAGCTCATTTTTGGGCTTTTATTAAGCAATCTAGCTCAAGATAATGAGCTTAATAGTTTAGACGAAGCCCAAATGCTCTAATGGCTTAGCACAGGGGATCTATTTACACCCAAAAAATTATTAAGTACTCTTAATTTCTCAGTACACTTTGTTCAATTATTTAGAGTTTTATGTTATTCTCAATACGCCTTATAATTTTTTTCAAATTATGCTTCAAGATATACCAAAATAAGAACAAAGTCACCATATTCGAACAATATTATGTGATTGGGATATTGTGGATTTCGTTGCTGGTTGGTCTGATTTCAGGGTAGCCAACAACATTGAAATTGGGGACACATGTTTGTTTTAGTTCATTCCAAGTTCTGTTGATGTCATTCGTGTGGAGGTGCTACGTAACTACAGTTGATGGCTGAACTATTGTTGTTTTTTTTTTTTTTTCTGTGTTTTTGCTGGGAAAAACAATTATTCGGATCTGAAAGTCCGAACAGCAATAACATTAAATAGACTAAATATTCGTTTTTACATAAAAAAATATATAAAAATCAAGGATTGTATTTTGATATTTATGTGAATAACTTACCTCCTCTTTGATAGGTTGTTTCGAAAAATAGATTTCATAATTATTCTCATCCATTGTTTGATTTTGTTCAAAATTTCTTTTATTTGCAATGATAAGAAACAATGATATTGATGACAATAGTGAGTTTTAGCGAGTGGTTTGGAGATTTGGAGTGAGGAATAAGAAAAAAAAGAAAATAATTAAAACTTAGAAAAGAAGATGAAGAATATGTATATGTAATTAGAGTGTACCATAAGAAAAAAATAATATTTTATTTTAGGGTTTAATAGGTGTTTTCCTTATTAATAAATTTATATTAGAGTATAATAGGAATTAAAATTTAAAAATTTAAATTGGGCATGCTTAATGATTTTTTGGGTGTAAATAAAATCCCCTTAGCACAATAGATCTGACCCAAATGGCCAACCAAGCAACATGAAGTCCAACATTTATATTGTTCTAGCCCATCATGCCCAAGCCATAGAAGAGTATTAGCCCAAATCAGTGCACTTTTCAGTTAGAGCCCAAATCAAAGTTCTCAATTTTAAGAGTATAGCAACTCCGGTTTTGACCCCAACCCATTTGATATTCTGAAACTCGGGTTTTATGGTTTCCAAATATTATTCATATCTTTTTCCCCTTTATTCTTACTTGAGTTTGGCTTTTGAGTTGGTTGGAGCATGTTTGGAACAGGTTGGTTGCTTAGATTTCAAACTTTTGTTGCCCAGATTTTTTCCCTTCCGCTCGAGCGACACTTCTTGCGCTCGAGTGGGCTTTGCAAACTCTCAGTACTTTTATAGGTCTGCAAAATTACTGGGAGAGTGCATTCTATGCCCGAGCAGGTGGAAGCTCGAGCGGCCTTTCTTGTGCTCGAGCATTGGTCTATTGTCTACAAAACTACTGGATGTGTGTATTCTGCGCTCAAGCATCACTTTTTGAGCTTGAGCAGTAATGCCCTTTTGGTTTGTGTTTTGGTGCTCGAGCGTTACTTCTTGCACTCGAGCAAAACAACTTATTGTGTCTGGCGCTCGAGCGGACTATGCATATATTAGTTCACGAAAATGACTTTTTACATCACTTTTTCAGATTTATTCCTCTCAAAACCCTAAAGTTGAGACCCTCTCTCTCTATAACCTACATTCTCTCTACTTTTTAACCTAGATCCATTGGGTTTTCTACCCTAGTGTCTTTGAGAAGAAGTTAGAGCCTTCCAAGAGCTACGTTTTCATCCAAATAGAAATTGGTTTTGGCATCTTTGGAGTTTCTCCTTTGCTTTGCTCAACTCCTAACTTCAAGGTAGGGACTTTCTACACTCTCTATGAGTTTTAACTTGGTTATTTCTTGATGTGTGAGAAACATTGGGTTTTAAGGTGATTTTAATAAATCTAGCATTTGGGGTTTAAATTTCAAAGAGGGGTTTTCAAATGGATATCTTGGAAATGGTTATGGGAATGGATATGACCTTGAGTTATGTGAAAATTGTTGATTTTTAGTGTTTAGGATGAGATTGGGAGAAATGGGAGTTTTGCCCTAAAATGCCTTGAATAATTATTTTGTATAAATAATGGAAATTGTATAAGAAGTGTGAAATTGGATAGACATTTATTTAAATGGTGTAGTTAGATACGTATTATCTCTCACTTATGAAAATTTGAATAATTTATCTATTGAGAAGATTGTATATTTGTTTAGAAATATTTGTTTTGGGCTATCGGTGGAGAATAGCTATGATTGTTGTAGAAATTGCTTCAGGATTAGGTAACTTGAAACTAATTCCTTATTGGTTGTCATCGAATATGATTGTCTTTTAATACATTGTATATGTATGATATTTGGGAGGAGAAAGGGGATGTACTCCATGTTTGAGAGGAGAAAGGGGATGGACTCCATTAAATTAAGTTGGCCTGTGTGTCCTGGGTGCAAGTCCCGAAAACCGTGCGTACACAAGGGTGCCGATCCTGTGGACGAAATTTTCGTAAGATGGCAAATTGAGGTGTTTGTGTGTAATGGTTGTGTGGTTAGAAAACCACTGAGTTATAGTCTTAGTTAGGTTGTCTGGATAATAATAGATATGACTCATGAATTGAAGAGATATGAAATGACATGAAACGAATTGATATAAAATGGCTTTGGCTTGACCTATTTTGGGAAAAACCATTTTCAGGTGTCGGTGATATGCCTCCACCAAGGTAGTAGCTTGGAGGGATTGGGAGCAAGAGCTTCTATTTTGTTGTATCTATTTTTGTATAACCAAGGCTTTAAATTGTGTTGAGCTAGACTCATTTTGTTATAACCAAGGAATGACTTGGAAATATGTAAGCCGTTAGGTCATTTAAATATCTGTTCAAAGTTCATCTTTTGATTAGTAGTGATACATGCTGTAGATTCAGGATAGGACATTTATGAATGTATATCGCTGTGGACACCCAACTTTTTACCGCCCGCAAGGCTCGAGCGCTTTACCCAATACAGTCGATGATGAAAGTGGTATTGTGCGTGGTTCGAGGTCTCAACGAATGAGCCTTGTTTAAGCTCCCAAACAATCCCCAAACCTTTCATATTCCCACTGATCATACCCAAGAAATTCATTTGTACACCTTGTGCCACCCTGTGTTGAGGCTGAACAGAAAACAGGGGAATTCATTGAGGGCCGGCCGTGGCTATTGAGGACCGGCCGGGCCTTGGTAGCGAGAAATACTGTTCTGGGCTAGAGGTCGCCAGCTGTCCATTTTTGAAGATATTTATGATATTTCTGGCTCAAATTCTATAAAAACGACGATATACCTCTGTTTTGAGGGATGAAGAATTTCAAGAAAGCCATTTTATCACCTTAAGAGCTCCTTCTTCTCTTTCTTTTTGTGCAAGCAACACTTTGAGTTAATCTACCACCTTGAACTCATATCAATACACCATACACACCTTCATACCTTAGTCTAGTAACCTTGGTTGAGCTTTGAACACCATAATTTAAGCTTGAGAGTGTGCTGGAGCTTAGTTTGATCACAAACAAAAAGCTTACTCCCTTGAGAGGTATAAGCTTGCTATCTTCTCTATTGCTTTCATTTCTTTCATTTGCTACCTAGTTCTTATTGTTTTGTGTTGTTTTGATCCTATTTTAAGTGTTTAAGTTTGGGTTTGAAGAGCTACCAAAAGGGTAGAGAGAGTTTGCTCTTTCTACACCCTTACCTATAGCTCAAACCTTTACTCTTACACTCTTTTTATTTGATATCTACACTGATTTTCAGAGTTTAAAAAAGGCTAAAAACCATGCTTTGAGGTTTCAAAAGTGGAGGGGTTAGCCACCACTCATTGTTCTTGTTTACTAGCCTTGTTTCCTTTCTTTGTTGTTTAGTTTTTTAGGCTATTTTCATGCATTTTTAGCCACTGATTTTCATCTGTTTGAGGCTATTTTAGGGCTGTTCTAAGTTGTTTAAATAGTTCATGCATCGATTAGCTTGGTTGTTGTCTCATAAGTTTGCATACATAGCTTGTTGTCCATTGTTCTAAGCTTTTCTTCAATTCATTTCCATGTTTAAGAACCTTATTTTAATAATCAACTTGCCATTCATCTCTTTCATTTGAGAGTTGTTTCAATCGGTTGATGGTTGTTCAAAACGTGAACTAGCGATTTACACTTAATGGCTTAATCTCTACGAAGGTTTATTGCCAACGGTGTAGTCTCTTTTTCATGTTGAGAATCACCTCCCATTTGACATACTTCTCACTTAGTGGATGTAACCTTTAGTGGACGTAACAATCACCTTGGACTTAACAGATTAAAGGATGGCAAAGACTAATTAATTTGGCTTAAAATGAACCAACTCACATAAAGAAAATGAGTTTTATTGCTTGGGGTGCGGCCGGACGTTATGCTGAATTCATTGTGTCAAGAGTTGTCTTACATCAATTCATGATGTTTTGATGGATCTTGAAGCGTCTCTACCTCTCTCTTTGAGTTCACTCTATGACAAGAGGGAGGGGTGGTTGTTATTCATTCCATTTATTGATTTTTGTCCAAATTGTACATTGAAATCATCAAGCAATCAATTTGCCCATTGATGGTTTTGGAAATAATTCCAATCTTCTCTCGAGGCTTTCCTATGATAGAGAAGTGTGAGATGGACAAACAGAGTCCAGATCTGCCACGACCCAAACCCGCCCCTATAGGTTTAGCGTCGTAATCGGCCAGTAATCCGCAGATTACCTACGACCTTAAAGACAAAATTTCAAAATATTTAATTTTATCGGGGCCTGAAGCAGAAGCAAAACAAAAATGATAATATCCATCGAGCTGTGCGTACATGATCAACTGCAGTAATTAAAACATTCTTAACACACTTTCATATATACATGTACGAAGACATATTTTATATCATATCTCACACACTATGTGAAGGACTTCTAACTAAGTACAAAGATTATCCCAAGCTTGACAAAACAAAGAAGAACAAAGCCTCTACATAGAGGCACTCTTGGGTGGCTTGACAAAGAGGCAGACTCTTGGGCAGACTCTAATGTCGATCCTCCAGTTGCTCACCTACACCTACATTTATATAAATAAAGAGTGAGCCAACGCCCAGTGAATAATACCAAAATAAAGAGGTTATATGAATGAGATTCTTAATTAAGAAATTCATATTTATGCATAATACATGTAAATCCAAATTAGAACGAGTTCAAGTTCAATCCATCATGTTCAAGGTGTATCAGAAGGGCAAAATGACCTCGGGTCCAAGTTCTTATTCATACAGAACGACCTCGGGTCCAAAATACTCATTCATACAGAACGACTGGGGGTCCAAAATACTTGTCCAATGATATTACAAAACGGCCTCGGGCCCAATCATAGTACAGAACGACCTCAGGTCCATTATTTCCATATTCATATCTATGTGCTTATTTATACTGAACGACCTCAGGTCCATCATTTCCATATCCATATCTATGCGCATATTTATACTGAATGACCTCAGGTCCATCATTTCCATATTCATTTCTATGCGCATATTTATATTGAACGACCTTAGGTCCATCATTTTTATATTCATATCTATGCGCATATTTATACTCGTGATCATGATCACACTTGTATTAAGACAGCCTCAGGCCCGTTTCGTGTCCTTGATACACATATTAGATAGCCTTGGGCCCACTTCTTATCAGACATATCCTTTGTCAAATATACAGAACAACCTTTAGGCCTATTTCATATTCATTCAGAATGACCTTTGGTCCATGTAATCAAATATACAGAACGGCCTTTAGGCCCATTTCATATTAAATCAAAATGACCTTTGGTCCATGTAATCAAATGATTTCGTACTATTCAATTTCATTACAGAGTCTTGCACAATCAGACGAATAGAATGCTCATTCATAATTCGAATTCACAAATCCAAAAAACTTACACGTGAGTAATATTTACAAATAGCATATATGAACATATATTTACTAAAGTATTACTCACAGTGTTCAGATGCCTGGTTTGCCCTTGTAGTTGACCCTACACAATTCATAATACACATAGAAATTGAGTCACAATACAATTTGTTCCGTTCTTAACTTGTTTAATTCTCTTAGGCTTCTTTTCTACTCCTTAAATTTATTTATAATGTTCAATGTATGCCTAAGAGTGCTTAGAAATAAAAGAGAATGGATATCGGGACATGAAACAACTTTTCAAACTTTTCTAAAACAGGGTTCCTCGCTCAAGCACAATATTGGTCACTAGAGCAGACCCCTTGGTCTGCAAAAACACTGGTTGCTTGCATTTTACGCTCGAGCAGCAACTTCTCTGCTCGAGCGATGAAGTCGATTTATGGGTTTTCTAAAATGTTGTTTGTGCTTCAAAACATAACTTCAAATGATACAACTTACATGTTTTGTCATATATATATATATCAACCATACAAATTTATAGCATGATATAATGCCAATTCTACAATATTTGAAGCTCAAATCTCCAAGGATTCATCATACAAGCCCAAATTATTTCAAATTCATTTCCTTAAACTTCATAACTTATGCACATAAATTCTACATTTTCACATAAACATATATTGAAGCTATAAAGCCCTTCCAAAAATATTTGTATGTATGAAATTTAATTCAAAATCAAACTAATTTTTGATTCTCAAATATAAATTATAAATTATTTTCATATTTGTCCAAATTTAAATTTAATTCATATTCTTCATATCAAGCCTTATTTCAAACCCACAAATTCTAAAACATGAATTGAACTTTCAAAATATAATCTCAAAACTTGGGTTCATACATGGCTTGTCTAAACCACACAAACTCTTAATTAATCAAGAAAATATGATCAATTTTAAATCATTTACATCAAAACTCCTTTAATTTAAAAATTGAACTTATTTGTTCATAAACTCATAGTTTTCCAAAGCTTAGTTCTTGTTTCATCAAAATATGAAATCAATTCTAAGAAATCTATGATGCATGTAAATCTACATCTCATATATATCAAAGTTTCTAAACCCAAGCTCAATTAAAGAATTAAAATTATTTCCATAATGATTAACCTTAACTATGTTCATGAATTAATTCTTTAATTTCTCCAAATTACATGCATGTAAAAATAAGACTCAAATTCATATAAGATACGCAAAATCAAATCCAAAATAATTAATTTCTAAGTTAATTTCCATAAATTTGAACCTAACTCCATTGCATGGATCAAATCTTCAAATAAATCTTGATGCATATAATCTATGGGACTCAATTCAAGAATAATTCTCAAAATTAAACTCAAACTTAACAAAATCTTAAGAATCATAACTCATATTCTTCAACCTAACTTGATTTTATATGCAAAACCCAAAATTTATCAATTTATATAATTGATCTGCAAATCTTTATTTTTAATCCTCTCAAAATCCACCTTGAATCAACTTTTGTCTAGATTAATTAAACAATACTACAAAAAGGATGGAATTCCTTACCTCATGATGAATTTTTCATAATTTTTAGCTTGAATTTTGATATCCCATAAAACCCTCTTCTTTTCTTCTTCTTCCTTTGGTTGAACTCTCTCTCTCTCTCTCTCTCTCTCTCTCGGTCTCTCTCATTCTCTCAGTCTCTTGGTTCTCTCTTTTCTCTTTTCTATGTGTTTGAATCTAATTTCCAGCACATGTATCACACACACACACAACTTCTCCTAAGGAATCCACACTACACACGTGCACAACTCCAAGCTGCCAGCACAACAACAATATACACATATCTGATTTCTCTGCACACCCACACACAGTCATAATTCTAGATTCTTCCTTAATTTGATTTATGATTAAGATTAGCTTAATTAAGTAACACGTAGTCTTTATAAATCTTAATTAACACATAATTAAATTAATTACTACTAATCATAAATTCCACATAATTTAATTAGTATAATTTGACTTCCATTAAGGCCCAATTAAGTATAATTAAATAATCAACTGAATCAGATTTTTAATCAGTTTCCCAAAAAGACCCCCAAATGTTAAATTAAATTCATTTCCATCATTAATCTTGGTTTCCTAAGCCATTAAGGTCTTCAATTCCAAATCAAACTCAAAATCTCCGTCAATAAATTACATATTCAATTGAACACCTCATAAATAAACTTAATTCATAATAATCTTAATTTCTCAAACCTTATAATATAATTAACTTAATTGACTCCAATTCGAACCTAATTAATCAAATCTCAATTTTACTAAACTGAATCGAATATTTAATTAAACTATCATCTGATCCGATACTTGAAATTAAACTGAATCAACTCATCAATTCTACCTCCTTAAGCCATTTGGACATTCAATTTCTAATTCCAAATTAAATCCTTATTAAAATCAAATACGAATCAGACTCCAAAAATTCCCATAAATCGCAAATTACCTTAGAGTAACAACCAATTAGAATCCAAATCTCCTTAATCAATTAAACATAAATCACATACATAATGAGGTTGGCTTAATCTAAGGTTTATGCTAATTAAGCTCAATTAATTCATTACGAATCGTAATTTTGCCAAATTTCATCGTAGGCTCTAAAAATCATGTTAAACACAGATATGAAATCAGTCTTGGTTTCTGGCGTCTCCAAGGCTATAAATTTTCAGTTCAAGGTTCCAATTGCGACATATTTTTCTACACCCAATATATATATATATAAATTCATAATCACATAAGAACTCACATAATTTGACATACAAATTCATATCAAACACATAATCACATGTGTAATTAACTTTACTACAGGTTGGGTTATCACAAGATCACTCTGTCTGCACTGTTTTCATTTAAATACACAAAATAGAGTTTTGTACAAAATTGAGGCACGACTGTCCTTCTTTAGGCCCGACCGGGCTTCATTGAGAGCCAGCCGGTCCTCAATGTTGGGTCAGTAGTGTATTTTTATAGAAAACAGATAGCAGTAGCTGGGGTGAAACAAAGCAAGCTTGGGGCAGACAGAGTTGTTCTTGAACATTGCGCATGTACATGCATGCAACCCTTGCGCATCCTCGCTTACATCATGATCATCATTGTAATTAATTTATTCAAGATTGTTTATTGTAATTAGTCTCATTAATTATTAATGTTGTAATTATTATTATTGTCCCTTTGTAATTGTTGTAGTTAATTAGTTTAAATAGTGAGTTTATTTATCGTGGGTATCCTTATTGTAATAGCATAGTTAGCTAGTTAATTAGCCTCGCTTATTTATTCATTCGGTTTTATAATAATTAGTTTAATTCGGACTTTTGGACTTTGATTCGCACCCTCTTGCATGAGGACGATGTTGTAATAATGTGTATGTCTTCCAACCCTACGTCATTCTCCCTTTTACTTACTTGCTTATGATGGTTAGTATAGGACATCACGTTTCATTAGCATTCTTATGCTTTGCATCCATTGTTTGACATGCATCCAAGGCTCGGCTCATCATTCCAACCCCGATATCAAATGTTCAAACTCATTACTTGAATACGTGCTCTCTTGCATATCTTGAATGCAATCATATGCCATGCTCGTAGCCGAGCCTATAAAATACATAATGTGTGCATTGCATTAGACATATTGCATAAGTTAGGAACATGCATATTTTTCTAACTCTTTCACCTGTTTTGGCTCGGAGTACTAGGTGAGCTTTTATGTCTTAGCATCTTGCATCGAATGTTTGTGTTGCCATGTCAAAGCATGAATACCATAAGGCTAATTGCTTAAATGATATAATTGTTTGAATGCCTGTGGATGAAGGCTAGTTGCTTGAACTAGGATGGCTTGATTAATGTCCATTTTTTTATCCCGCTTTTTCAAGTGGCAAATTCACAAAACAATTTCAAAGCAAAAGATGAGATCAAGTGTTCCAATTCTTGCAAACTAGTCTATACCTCGTGTGCGCATCACATAGTAAAAATAGCTAATAAAATCGGAACAAGAGCATATAATGTAAATAAAAAACATATCATGATTAGTAGAGGCCGATCTTTGATCGGGCGAGTGGGGTGCTCAATTCATGACCTTCCCCTCTCGTACCTTAAGTTCCCGAGCCGAGACACTTTGGTGATGATGGACTAATGGCTTTTGGCACGAGTCTCGGGTTTCCTAAATTTTTCAAAAATATTTAGGTGGCGACTCTGTAATCTGGCAAAGCAGTACATTTTTGGTATTTGATTCAAACATTGATTTTCCAAAACGAATTGCTGGATTTGGACTCTTTTTTGTGTTTTCACTATTTCACATTGCACTTGTGAAATCAGATTCAGAACCAAAAGTAGAGTTCAAATTGTAGGGCTATTTGCCTTCCGAAAGGAGCACAGAAAGTTGGGCTACAATCGCATGTGTCACCTTTTGTCTATTAATTCTGATAAATGAAAAGTATGTTATTTCCATTTTATTTCTGCTTATGAGTTGGGTTCGTTGTATTTATTTTGGGGGCGTTACAAAGAGAATTTGACTAGTGGTCAGCCCACTTATCAAGGGATTATTTGAAAGAAAGCAGTGTGGAGGGTATGAGAATGCCCAAACAATCCAAATGTGTAGTCTATATAACTGTGTTTGGATTATGAATTGAAATAGAGATTTGAAAAGAAAAAAAAAGAGTAAATTGTAAATGAAATATTGTCTCGTGTCATCAAGGACGAAGCCAGAAAAATTATTCAAGGGGGGACAAAGTAAGTGTTGAAAAAAAGCCCCCATGCACAAAGTTCTCAATGTTACAGAATTTGGGAATGGTAAATGTACACAACCTTATTCTCATGTGGAGAGACTATTTTTGTGGTTTGAATTCATGATGCTTAGGTAGCCTTGGGGTAAAGCTAAGTGTAATAAAATGATAAAATAAATTTCTTACATATGCTATTTAGAGAATAAAAATAAAACTAATTTGTATCAGTCATTTTCTAATAATTATTTAATTATTTTATACAATTTTTGAGTTATGTAATTAATATCTTAAATTAGACTATCGTTTTATTGCACTCCCATCTTTTGATAAATAAATTCTCTATTTCTTATTATCTTGTAATTTTCCCTTTGACATATAGGAGTAGTAGAATTTTAGAGGAAAAAAAAATCATAGGAATCATCCTATATCCATTGTAAAATTAATCTTGAAATAGGGGACTTTTTCACGCACAATATCAAAATTATTTTAGAATTCATAGGTAAATAGTATAATTTTGAAAAACTTTGGAGGGGAGAGGAGACATTGCCTTTGGC
Source organism: Camellia granthamiana (assembly GCA_036172215.1). Classification (NCBI taxonomy): domain Eukaryota; kingdom Viridiplantae; phylum Streptophyta; class Magnoliopsida; order Ericales; family Theaceae; genus Camellia; species Camellia granthamiana. Next base: position 393,832 of record JAXFYN010000094.1, on the reverse strand, counting down.
CATGACGTAGCTCCGTTCTTGTGTGTCATTTCCATTTCATGTCATATCATCTTGTGATTCGTGTTTAAAACACATGTATACTAAATACGGCTCATTTAACTAAATATGTTAATTAACATTTTTACTCTATCTAAGCAAAAGTAAAAGCTCTAACACGTTCTTCTCATTTAGATAGTGTTATGAGTGGGCATTGTGTTGCTTTAGGTTATATTTATGTCGTGTTATGTCAAGTTCGAGTCAGAATTACCATAACACTAATCTAACTCTTTTATCTACATTCACCGAAAAAAAACTCTTTTATCCACAAGTTAAATTAAATGAAATTAATCTCTACTAAAGGAACTTATTCATATAAATATTTAATTTTCATAATTTACAAAAATTATATATTATTACATGTTTTTACTAGATTACTTTTAAGAGTCAATTGTTGAAAAATCCAATCAAAACAGGGTATAAGACATTAGATCTAATGGATATTTTTTTATTGGTGATAGATCTACCATTTGTGAAATAGTTTGATAAGAAGTCATTTTGTTGATTTTGGAGAAGATTTTATTTTCAATTTTACCCCTTAATTTATCTATTATTTTTTTACTATCTGTTAAAATTTATGTCTATCAGTTCAAATTATTTTCTACCTGTTCAATTTTTTTTTTACTATATGTTCAAATTTGTATCTATCTATCTGTTTTTTTTTTTTTTTTTCTATTTGTTCAATTTTTCCTCTATTTGTTCCAAATCAGTTGGTTTCTTTATCTATCCGTTTAAAATATGTGAGTTTCTCTCTCTATCTATTTAAAATCTATCTATGGGTTTCTCTCTGTATCTGTTTAAAATTTGTGGGTTTCTTTCTCTGTTTAAAATTTCACAAACTTGTTTTCTATCTATTGGAATTATCCACTTTAACAACAAGCCACCAACAAATTACACAAACGCCTCATCTCTTCTCACTTCTTATTATCTCTTCTCTTTTTATCTGTCATAGTATTAAGTTGATTCTAGATAGGGTTTTCACAAAGATCTACATCTGTTCAACAAAAGAATAAAAAATAAAATAAAAATTAATTACTGATTCAAATTCAACATATAGAGAGACAACAGATCCAACAACAATAACAGATTAACAAATCCAATGAAAAAAATTATGAGAACTGAATCAAACATCCAATATTAAATCAGCTACCAATAAAAATTAACATATTAAGGGGGGGAATCATCTGATATTCAAAATTTCCTAGAATGAAATGATTTCATTTTATCGAATAAATAAGCACAACTACAAAGAAGATCTATGTAATTACTTGCAAAAAAATAACAAAAACTACTTCATTTATTCATATAAAGAACTTATATAGATTGAAAAATCAAGGAATATGAATACATACCTAAATTAACAAAAGGATTGAGAGAAATTGATGAGTTTTGAGAGTTTTCTGAGCTTTCAATGTCGATTTTTTGTAGCAAGAGAAAGATGAGAGAAAAGGGGGGCTTGCAATGGCCACAATCAAGTGGGGGGTCCTATAGACGAAGTAAACAGAGGGATTTCACATTTCAAAGCTTAGATACAGAAAGTGACCATTGTTGTTGCGAGGTGTGGTAGAAAAGGAGAGAGAGTGGGGTGAGGAGATTATGAAGTTGGATCTTGGAACCATAACCACCGAGGGCAGTCAAAACCCTGATGACAGAGACAATATAAGGGAGATAGCTGTGGTGATGGACATGGCGGTAAGAGATGATGATGGAGATGATCTACGATGATTGAGAGGTCGGTAACGAAACCCTAACGACGTTCAAGATCGGTGGCGAAACCCTAATGGCAGGTCCACTCTTCACCTTCAATAGTTAACTACCTTGTCTTCACCTGCGGCGACGCCTTGTTCAGGCCGCGATGGACGCAGAACCATTGAGATAAGAAACCCTACCCAGAGAGAGAGAGAGAGAGAGAGAGATAGATAGATAGAGAATGAATGGGTTTAAGAAATGGAATTTTAAACAAATAAGAAATTTATTATTCTAAACAAATATGAGCGTGTGAACTTTTGAGGGTCGTTTGGTTATTTTGCAGAATGATATGCTTATGGCCATACTATTTTAGCACTAGACCTTGGGTGCCTCTATTTACACACCACCTTTCATCTCAATGCACACCACTACTCAAGGCACACCTTTAGTAATTTGATAAATAAGAAATTTGTTCAATATACACCACAATCTTCCATCTTCACCCTTACTCACATACCTGACCCACAATCTTTCATCTTTACCCTTACTCACTCATACACCTCACTCACAATCTTCGATCTTCCATATTCTACACCTCCATTTCAAAAACACACACAACGTCCTCCTCCATTCTTTGTTTAATTGTCATCCTAGAGGTTTGGGAACCAGTCTAAACCAATCTAAACCGGTCTCCATTCGTGCTGAAGATGACTTCACTCCATCCTTCTCTGGTTCACGACTCCCTCCATTATATGTTTCATCAAAGACGCCGGTGGTGATCATTGTTATCACCATAGTTGGAAACAACTCCACATTGGAGATACAGTAGGTGAGAATTCTCATTTGGCTTAGACTTTAGGGTTTTATGTACATTTTTCCATTGCTATGAGCATTGTATTTGAAAATTTCATTTTGCGAATCGTTTGACACTGGTCTTTCGAACGTTAACCTTTTGTCTGGAGTGTTTATGTCGAACACTTTTAATATGTTTGAGATTGTAGTGTCGAACGTAAGTAAATGGTTTGGAGTAAGTCTGTCAAACAAAAGCATGTTATTCGATATTAGAGTGTCGAATAAAATGGAATTTCCTGGTTCTGAACTTTCAAACGGACTTATCCTTTATTGTTTTCTGTTCCATTTACAGAAATGGATGACCCTTCGCGTATTCCACCCACCGCCTTAGAGAGACGACATCCTGCATTAACAAATCCTGCTTATGGCCGAGGTCAGGGTCATGATATTGTGTTGGAGGATGCACCTCAAATCTTGCAAGAGGATGTGATTGATAATGGTTCAAGAGATGATGACAATGCTGCTGATGTTGATCAGGCTGATGAGGAGGTACTCACTAGTCCGTTTCCTGGGGGGTCCGTTAGATCTATCAGTACTGAAGAGTTTGAAGGCATATATTGCAGCAGTATATGGGAGCAAAAGGTAAGGAGTAGTACCCCAGTCAGACGTCCGGCTGATTGTGTTAATAGCATGCAGTGGTATACAAGTATCACACATTTGTATATCCAAAACCCCACACATCGGTCTGGTTTTAACCCACCTACACAAGAGAGTCGATATGCTATGCAGGACACTGAGGTATGACAATATTGCTCACACATTGTTTACATTTTTTTAAAGACGTTTAGCTAATTACAATTGTATTTGTTCTTGATCCAGCGTATTGATCATGTACTACGAATTGCGTATCCTATCATCAAGGCGGGTTATGATGCCAGTGTTCGTGATCCAGATCAGTTATATGAGGTCATTGGGAGGATGACACATGTTCTTTAGGGTCAATAGATCAATGAGGCTGGACCTAGTTCTATTCTATTTAGAACATACAGTTGTAAGAGACGAGTAAATGATATGTATTAGGTTTTGTGGTAATGTTGTTTGTTATTTTGTAATGGAAGAGAAGTACTCTTTTGATGTTTTATAATGAACAAGTGCTCTACCAATATTTTGTAATGAACAAGTACTCATGGTTTGTATATTTGGCAATGGACAAGAAGTATTAGAGAAATGCTTTTGATACACCGCAATGAATAAGTAGTACCATGTGCATTAAATGAACTCAAAATGCTAACCCGCAAAAAATTGTATCGGTAACTATTTTAATTACATAACTACAACTCAACTCACATACATCATTACTCATCAAGGTTAACACAATGAAATGTCTCTCTAGTAGCTACCCCTGAATGAACAACTTCTTTAAAATGCTCAATTCGGCGACTATATGCACTATCCTATCCAGACGCACAAGAATGATGAAACTTGCACCAATGTGTAGCTATCGGTGGAATTGGATTACCCGATAACATAAACACCTACATTGACAAAACTTTAAGAATGAGATCAATTCAGTACAAAATCATAAATGTATTAAACAAATCATAATGCTATACTTGGAGAAAATGATTCCCATTAACGAACCCAATAACAATCTCACGCTGTTCAACTCTTTTTACTGGCACTGATCGTAGGGGGAGGAATGTAAGGCATTGTTGTGCAGATAAGTGGTACAATACCACATTATAACATGATGCAATAACATGACCCATGTCAGGCATAGTCATCCAACGGTCATATCCTAGATTGGGCTTAAAGTATGATAGAATATAGGTCAGCTCTTCAATCTTGTCGTGTGAACCATATAACTGAGTGTAATGCACTCTGTGTGTGCGCAATTCCTTTAGGAGATCACCCCTGACTTGACCCCATTCAGCCTCTGTAAGCCCCATCAAGTAAGCAATGGTCCTAAAACCACAATTGCCATCGACATCTACATCCTTGGTAAGACGTATATACGACTTCAATCCAACTGAGAGGGCATCAACATAAGAATAAGTAGTAGCTGTACGAGTCCGATATACGTATTCAACAGGGAGGGCATCAACATATGAACAACAAAACACAATTTATCATCAATAAAAATGTAAGTAAAAAATGATTACATGTACCTTCTCTTTGGCGGGCCATTTTTTATGTACTTTGATAGAATCCTATGTGGGGATCTGGGTGTCCATAGGTGAGTGGCTATCATGTGCAGACTGAACCAATTCAAATGTACATGGGTCTCGATGCATAGATACATCAATCTTCTTATGTCCCTTACTTCGAAGGTTGGGCTTTACATCCGACTCAATGAGAAAAGTACTTTGCGGATTTGCAATCTTTCTTAACTTATGTAGAATTTCCAACTTCTTAGTATAATTAGATGCATTCAATCGCTTAAGTATGAGATCGAACTCTAGTTCAAAACTGAATTCCACTTTATCATTCTTCAACTTTTGTACCATCTCAAGAGTCCTCCAGTGCGGATTAATGCTATCAAGTGGTATTGGACGATTCTGTCGAATGTAATCCGTAATCTCATGGGCACAAGGTAACCCCTGTGTTCGTCGAACGACATATCCACATACTGAAGCATCAATGCCAACATCATCCGCTCATTTACTCTCCGCCAAGACATGCTTCAATGCAATAATAGAGACATTGCCTCGAAGCTCTCTAAAATGGGATGGTTTGAACTAGTGTTATACAACTGTTAAACTTTTCTCAAATGATGCCTTAATATCAGTGTGTTGCAACTCAAGCCAGTTATGGATCTTGGTCCAAGAACACTCAAAATTGACTTGGTTAGAACCAAGTTGCCGTTTAAGTTTTGCATGTGCACTTTCAGCCCTGTGTACAATGGAAACAATTGACATAATTAAGTTTAAATAATCAAAATCATAATGATTAATAGTGTAAGGTAGACAAATATATATTAGATGTTGGTTGTAACATTCCCAAAGTGCATACAACTATCGGTTCATACGGCAACAAACTTTTCCTTATATGGAATTAACCAACTTTGTGACACGTATTGCACTGCCTCAGGATATGTATCAAAATCCATAAGTAGCATAGTAAGGCGCTCATTGTATTCAAGCTCAGTCGAGGAGAGTACTAAGAAATTCCATAAAGAGATAAACTTGTCCCATTTTTCCTTACTCTCAAACATTGTCTTGCATTTCGCCAGTATATTTCTACTAATATGCCATTGGCATAATAAATGTCGAGATGTAGAAAATATCCTGTCAATAGCATTCATCAAAGTAAGCTCCCTATTGTGGACACCCCATTTTTTACCATCCTCAAGACTTGAACATCATCACTTGTACACTCGATGATTTTGATTGCATGTGCTCGTTTTAGTGCCCGAAGTCTTCGGTGGAATGCTCTGTCTTTGAGCCTTTAAGCCTTGTCTATTCTATGCCTTGTTTTGGACCAAAACCTTGGTGTTCCAAGCCTGAACCTTTTGGTGACTTGTTGGCCACCACCATGAGTTGTCGGCCATTGGTGTGGCAAGTTGGCTACTAGTAGTGGCCGACGGCCATCAATGTGTTTTGTAGATATTTTATGCTAGCTGTGCCACCTGTTTGCACAGATGCATATGTCTACACTCACGTGTAGGGCTGGATCTCCTTGTATGGAATTCACGTTTTTTTTATATATAGGGGGTCTCCTCTCCCATTTTTGAGGGTTAGAAATCTTGGAGCAAAATTATCTCTCTCTCTCTCTCTCTACATTTCTCTCTCTCACTTGCAAATTTGTGTACATTAGCCTACATACACTACACTTTTGCCTACACCTCCTTAACCAAAGTTGATCATCTTTGAGATAAGATTCCTTGAGGCCTTCTTGGAGCTCTTGAAGTTGATTTTGGCTTGAATTGTTGCCTAAAATTGATCTTTGCTTCGAGAGGTATAATACTTGCCTTTTTAACTTGTTTTGCATACTTGTTTTTCTATCTTTTCCCCATTGATTTTGGCTTGTTTCAGGGCTATAAAAAACTCTATTTTGGTGGGCTGAAATTGGTGTTTTAGGCCATTAAAGGTTAGGGGGGTGGCTCACCCTTCTTTATTTCTTGTTTATAAGGCCTTTCTACCTTTGTTTCCCACTTTCAAACTATCTTTTTTTGGGCTTTTGAACACTGAATTTTAGAGTATTTTCAGTGGTGAAAATCATGTTTTGAAGTCCAAATTTGGAGGGGTTAGCCTCCCTTCCTTGTGTCATGTTTGCAAGCCTAGATAACTCTATATGTTAGCTTAATTTTTTAGCCATTTGTAGCTTAATTCCAGCATGTTTTGGGCTCTATTTTAGACTGTTTTGCCTCTGTTTTTGGTTGGTTTTTGCATTTGAGTCTTGTTTTGCATACTTCTAGTGTAAGTGTCCTCACAAGCTTGGTGTTTTAGGCCTATAGACACCACTTGTTTGAGTTGATTGCATGTTTTAGTGCTTTTTTCACTTAATTTCAGCACTTATTAATCTCTATAACCTCCCTCATTTCTTGACATTTTTGTTTGCTTTAAGGGTTGTTTCAATCTTAGGATTGTTTAAGCTTGAGATTAAGGTCCATGCTTAATAGTTTAATTCTCTTTTGGGGGTTCATTAACAACGGCATGACACCTCTCTCTTGCCTTAAACCACCCCTTGTTTGACACTTCCTTCACTTTAGAGGACTTGATCCACCAATGGACTTAATTGGTTAAGAAATGATTGGTAATCTAAAAAGTTGCAACTAAAATGGTGCAAGATAAGAATTTGATTGTGTTTTGGTGTGTTCAATTAGACGTTAATTGAACATAAGGAAATATGGATCATTTCATACTCAAAGTGATGAAATGTGCCAAGTTTCCAAGGTCTTCATTGCCCTTGACTATGCATGATATGGTGAAGGCTTTTGGTCTTGTTTCTGCATTTATTGAACTTGTATATCTTAGTTCTTTGGCCATCATGCAATGAAATTGCTTGATTGATGGTTTAAGAGCTAAGTGTATCACTCATTTGAGATGTTTTGATGATAAGGAGGGATACACAGTACAAACAACCCTTGAGAAATACATTGTCCTGCTCTGTTTGCTCTCTGTTGCAGTAAGGAAGTCCAAATTAGCAGTGGCCAATAGGATATCTGCAGTAGTCGACTGGCCACCATCAGTGGCCGACTGACGATCAGCAGTGGCCGACCGACTCCCTGTCAACCACCAATGAAAATTCAACAATGTCCTTCTGAAATAGAACATGGCTGGTTTGGAAGTGGAAATTAGTATAAGTGTCCTACTGAGCAACAGAGGCATGCATCAGCAAAACAATGGCTTTTCGAGTGAAAACCATGTTCATGCATGAGTTCCTCTTCAATCCTTGGGATCCGTGTTGTAATAGATTAGTGTTATGCTTAACTAGTGGTTTTTGTAATTAGTTAGAATAGCTAATTCGTATTGTGTTATAATTATAATCAGTTAGCTAGAATAGTTAATTCATTTGGTTTGTAATAATTAGTTTATCTTTAATTAGTAAGCTAGCATAGTTCGTTAATTAGTTCAATTTGTTGTAATAATTAGTTAAGTAGTTTAGCTAATTCAATTTGTGTTGCAATAATTAGCTTAGCTTAATTAGTTAGCAAGTTAATTCATTCGGACTCTCATTCGAGAGAGCGCAATGTAATAATGTGTATGTCTTCCAACCCCACGTCTTTCTCCCTTTTATTTATAAGCTTATGATGGTTAGATTAGGGATATCACGTTTCGTTTAGCATACCTCATGCTTGCATCCATTTATCTTGTATTGCATGCACCAAGGCTCGGTTCATCATTCTAACTACATTGTCGTTTCAAATACTTCTTTGAATACATGTTTAGACCGCATGCTATTTAATTGTTTCATATGCCATTTTTAGTAGCCGAGCCTATTTAGTTGCATTATTGCATGTGTCGTATTAGACATATTGTATAGTTAGGAATCATGCATATTTTTTCTAACTCTTTTGTTTTATCTTAGCTTGGAGTACTAGGTGAGTTTTTAGTGCTTTAGCATACTTGCATGAGTGTGAGTGACTGCAATGTCTAGCATGCTTGCCATGAGGCTAAGTGCTTAAATGTTAAACTGTTTGAATGCCTGTAGATGAAGGCTTGTTGCTTGAATTGAAATGATTCAATGAATGTATGTTTAAGCCCACTTTGTCAAGTGGCAAATTCGCAAACTTTGAGCCCACTTGAGGTGGCAAAATCAAACCCTTTTTGAAAAACAAACATGAAATTGAATTGTTTCAATTTGAGCAAACTAGTCTATACTTGCTTGTGCGCATCACATAGTAATGCTAGCCTAATAAACCGGAACAAGAGCATATAATGTTGATAAAAATCATATCCTGATTAGTAGAGGTCGATCTTTGATCGGGCGAGCGGGGGTGTTCAAAAGTATTCATGACCTTCCCCTCTCGTACCTAAGTTCCCTGAGCCGAGACAATCTTGGTGATGACGAACACGTGGCTTTTGGCACGAGTCATGGGTTTCCTAAATTTTCCAAAAATAAAATATTAGGTGGCAACTCTATATCTGACAAAGCAGTCCATTTTTGGTAATTTGATTCAAAATCAATTTTTCAAAAGATTTGCCAGATTTGGACTCTTTGATGATTATCAATTTCACATTGCACTTGTGGGATTAGATTCAAAACTGCGGGAGTCCGAACTGTAGGGCTTCTTCCGAGCTTCCGAAAGGGAGTGTGAAAAAGCCAAGCTACAGTTTCTGGCGACTTTGCTGGGGAAGATAGAGAACTTGACTCAAACTCATGATATGAAATTTTATCTACACTTATGTGTTTCTTTACATTGTATTTGCATTGGTGCGCCTAAGTCACTGTGTTTTCCATCTGTTATTCTTGGACAGTTTGCCTGAGGCTTGCTTGGAAAAGCTTGCCAAAAGGCTGACCGGTCGCGGGCTCTGCCACAATGGGAACACAACCCTTGGATCTAGACTACCATTGTACCGTTTGATCCTCCTTTCACTTCTCAGTGTTAGGTGCGAGAGGTATATTAGGTAGTCTTGCTGAGGTACCCTTTTGACCATTTGGCCTAGTTGCATATCAAAAGCCATAGAGACTGTTCTAAACTAGGACAAGTTACTCACCCAAATTCAGGATTGTGTGAAACCGCTTTGCTTGAATAGTGAACCCTAGTTCCTGACGAAACTAGGACAGGGTAACCCTATCCCCTCATAGGGGTGTTTTGGTTCTTACTTAATTGGTATGTGCTTTTAGAGTGAAACTCGACAGGAACGTGCGTATCAGTTGCAAGCTGGGTATCAGATTTTGGGGGCAGAAATCAGTGTTGAGTACAGTTCTGCAGCTTTTGATTACAACTGTGTGTTGTTAACATATGAGCTGAGGTGCTGTACAATTTTTTATTATTGCTTTCCTTTTTGCTTTATTTCTTTTTGCAAGGTAGTTTATCACAATTGCTTCGAAAAGTTTGGATATCCCCCGAGTACTCTGGACCCATGTTAGGAGACTTTACAGATTCGGAGATCTTGTTAGTGGACAACCTGTGTTTGCTTCGCTTCCACCGGTTACTAGACGGAGGAGAGTTAGGCATAATTCACCAATTCACCAGTTCAACAATCACCTGCATCTAGTCAGGTTCAATCTTCTACATTTATGCCAGCAAGAGATCACTTGCCTATTCAGATGACTTAGTACCATGTAGCCAATATGGAGGACTTGATCCGTAATCTCCAACAAACAACGGAAACCATGCAGCAAGATGCTGCTCACCAAGCTGAAGTGATAAACAGGCTGCAGTAACAGCAACCACAGCCGGCAGTGGCTTCTACTTCTCATGCACCTCCTGCCGGTATCCCAGCACCCGGAATCACTGCCAATGTCCAAGAGAATCTGTGCAATCTAGTAGACCCCATCCCACTACAAGCCTTCAAGGCACCAGTGTACCAAACCGAGCCTCCATTTGAATTCGAAGTTGACCCGACTGTACTGAAGGTCAATAAGCTGGAGAAGCTTTTCAAGCGGGCATAGGGTGTGAACTCCATCCCTGACATCGAAGATGAATATACTGACTCCGTGGTAACTTTGCCGGATCGGTTCAAAATGCCACACATTGATCGTTTCGATGGTTTTGGGGATCCTATGGTCCATCTGCGGTTATTCTCAGATATCTTGCAGCCAATGGGCCTCACCAGACTTTAAAAAATGTCACTTTTAGCTGGACCTTGTCAGGAATAACGGCTATTTGGTATGCAAAGCTGGAGAACTCAGTAAAGCGGAGTTGGGAGGAAATGGCTGAGGCCTTTATTGCACAATACTCATACAACACGCAGATCAAGGTCATAACCCGTGATCTTGAGGCAACCCGTCAGGAGCCAAAGGAGGACTTCTCATATTTTGTAAAGAGATGAAGGGCCAAGGCTTCGATGATGACTACCAGGCCATCCGAGAATGATCAAATCAGAATGGTGGTCCGCAATCTGTAAGGGAAATTATTGCAGAAGATGATTATCTTACCGTTGTTCACATTCACTGAACTTCATGAGATAGGGGTTCAGATTAAAGATGCAATGAAACAAGGGTTGATAACCGATGAGAAAGAGCAAGCCAAGAGACCTTTTGCGCGCAGTTCCAATGCAACCACTAGTGGAAGCACAACTGTGCGGCCATCTGATGTGAGTGTCGTCATCACTACAGCCAAGACTGCCAACCCTTTCGCCAGCACAACTCCATAAACCTCAAACAACCAGGCCCGATCCCAGAAGACCTTTACCCCACTCTATATGCCTTTAGCACAAGCCCTGAGGGTGCTGATTAAAAAGGGGCATCTTAAACCATTAGAGCCTCGCCTACTACCTGATCCTCTCCTACCTAAACACAACCTAGCCAAATACTGCGCTTTTCACCAGCAGCATGGTCACGACACCGACCAACGCTTCAGGTTGCGTCATGAGATTCAAGATCTCATCGACAACAAGTTGATAGCACCACCCCAAAAGCCAAATGTAATTACTAACCCTCTCCCGGCCCACAATCAAGTTCACCCACTTCGGAACAAAAACCTAATACATACACTGGCCATTCCTTATGACCCCAGCGTATATATTACCCCTTCCCACCTATCCAAACTGGCTGTGTTCATCCCTAAAAGCACGGACTTGTGCATGATGAACATATCCACACTTCAACCTGAACCTGTTGTGGTGACAACGACAGAAAGATGGAAGTTACTTTTGGAGGAAAATGTCAGTCCGCTACCTGAGCGCTCTGAGGATTTGACTACGGGGGTGTATGACTCGTGTTGTTACATTGTTCTGACCGATCAAGCTAAACCAGGAGTGGTATTGCCGACAGCAGCAGAGGTCAATGTTGTAAGAGAGGATGGCCCAAGTCAGGGACTGGATGATCTAGCAGAGCTAGAAGAGGACTTAGACAATTTGCAGTGCTACAACGAACAGGATCAAGAGGACGTGCAGATTGATTGGTTTGATCAAAATGGGTCAACAGACAACTCCAGATGGCTTAGTGACGAGCTTGACAAAGAGGAAGGAACTGAATCAAAACCTGAAGAAAAGGAAGCAAGAATAGCTGCAGTGGCCGGAATGGCCAAGGAAAAGAGAAAACTATCAGAGAGCACCGGTATTAAGAAGTTAGCTCAGGAATTGGGTGCCGTGAGTACCGCAGATACAGAACAGGAAGCCGCGTTAAAGTGGTTTGAGCAAGAAAGGGATCAAGACAAACGGGAAGCTGGAAAAGCCCAACACCATGTGGGGGACGTTTCTGATGTAAGAGTGATTAGAACAGAACCGGACAATTGCTTGTCGGTTGCCGGAGGTGTATGGTAGGAAGATGATGATCTACATCTGGCCCACACTAATGAGGATTAGGATGAGTCCCTGCCAAACAACACCTGGTACTCTGAGGAGATCGACCATATGATAAAGAGTGGGCAGTATATCAAGCCACCACACCTGGATCAGGCTGAGGCCTTTGGGAAGGATAGAGAAGTTAAGAAGCAGAAAGAAAAACAGTTAGAAGAAGAGGTGGTGCTTAAAAAGCTGAAGAAAATTCAAGCTAATATTTCAATATGGGGCTTGCTCATGGCTTCTCGCATGCGTCGACAGGCTGTACTATCAGCGATAGACAAAGCAAAATTGTCCATTGACATGACTCCTGGATAGCTTGTGGGATTAGTCTTCCCGGGAGGCGCTAAGCCAACTATAACTTTCTCAAATAAAGAACTGCCGCCAGAAGGCTCAACACACAACAAACCTTTGTACATATCAATGGAGTGCAGAGAAAAATGGGTGTCGGTGGTGTTGGTCGATACAGGGTCGGCTATCAATGTCTGTCCATCGCGCACAGCTTATGCCATCGGTTGGAAACTAGCAGATTTCGTGTCTACAACCCAAGTGATTCGGGCGTATGACAACACCAGCAGGGAGGTGATGGGTACAGTACAGATCAGAGTTCAAGTAGGTCCAGCTCAACATGATATTGAGTTCTATGTCCTGGATGTGTCGGCCACTTTTAATCTACTACTAGGGTGACATTGGCTGCAGCTGGTGAAAGTAGTCTCTTCTACCCTCCACCAAATGTTGAAATACCCTCACGAGAAGGGGGTGGCTATTGTGTTTGGGAATTCATCCATACATCATCCGCCAGAGGTAACTACACCAGTGCTGGAAATCGACTATGGCGAGGAGGATGTATTCCTTTCAGGGTTTACCTTGGCCAAGGCCCGGGCAGTGCAGAACATCTTGGCAACTGATGAGGGCTTGTATTTCAGTGCCCAATTAATCTATTTCGTGAACAAGCTCCAACATGTGCCAAGAATGGGGTTGGGAAAAAGTGGCCGGAAGGGTGTCACAGTATTGCCTGATGTGCCACATAATCCACATGCCTTTGGTCTTGGCTATACGCCCACCAAAGAGGATTGGGTTAAGAAAATTGAAGAAATGGCAGGCAGAGCTAGAGCCAAGTAGGCTGGGAAGCGCTATAAGCTAGTTCACAGGCTGATCCGGGGAATACTAAATGACCATTTTGTTCGAGAAAGGGAAGTCTTCCCATTTTATGGCTTCCCTGAGTCCTGGATGAATTTGGAGAAGCAGCGTATCCCTGGCTTCGAAATCGTCTTCGATCTCCAGTTACAAGACAGTGACGTTGAGGAAAAGACTAAACCAACTCCTGAAGATGAACAGAGCATAGAAAATGACTAAACAGAGTGGGGGCAACACTAGCATGTCTCCTTTCAGATCCTCCGGCCGACTCATAGAGCTTAGGGGATAACTTGACCATCTCCATGATCAGGGACCAACCGGGTGTGAACCCATCTAGCAGCATTTTGGATGTATCTGAAGCACTATCTCTCGTTTGGTAGTTGGAGGAGGGCTACATGTCCAGTAGCTCTGAGTTGGGTAGTGAACCAAAATTTGATTCCACAGAGTCTGTGAAGTTAGAATCAGGTTCCGGTTCTTCTAAGTCTGAGTTCGGTATTCCTAGGGGTGACAACCTGTATGCCAAGGTCTTGTCCAGGTCATCCTTTTCTTTTGCTTTTGAGTCGATTGTAACCGAAGAACTGGATGAGCTAGACTTTATGAATGGGAATGTCACTGCAGATTTTGAGTATTTCTCTATGCTGCTTGTTTATTACATTGATTAGGATTTTCAAAATTTTAATGAAAACGATGAGGAAGGAATTCCTCTAGTTTTGAAAATTTTGATTAATCAAGAGGAGGAGAGGTTTGCAAACCCCTTGCTGATGAAATCATTGCTTTTAATGTGGGTACTGAGAAAGACCTGCGTCTGGTCCAGATCGAGTCCACGTTGTCTTCAGAGGAGTGCGAGCGCTTAGTCACTTTATTAAAAGATTTCAAAGATGTTTTCACGTGGTCCTACGAAGACATGCCTAGAATCGATCCTGAGATTGTACAGTATCGGATCCCTCTTGACTCCGAGGCCCGACCCTCAAACAGAAGTTGTGGAGAATACGCCCGGATTGGGCTTTGAAGATTAAGGAGAAAGTTACCAAATAGATTGAGGTAGGGTTCTTGCTTGTGTCTGAATATCTAACGTGGTTGGCCAACATTGTTCCAGTCCTAAAGAAAGATGGCAGAATCAGAGTTTGTGTCGACTTCAGGGATCTGAATAAGGCTAGTTCGAAGGATGATTTTCCACTGCCACATATTGATGAATTGGTGGATTTTACCGCAGGCCATGCGTTGCTCTCCTTCATGGATGGATTTTCCAAGTATAACCAGATTCTGATGGTGCCCGAGGACAGAGAGAAAACCGCCTTCACTTCGCCGTGGGGAACCTACTGCTACAGGGTGATGCCGTTTGGGTTGAAGAATGCCGGGGCTACCTATCAACAGGCTGCAACCACTATTCTGCATGATATGATCCATAAAGAGGTCGAGGTGTATGTGGAAGACATGATTGTCAAGTCCAAAGAAAGAGAGGGGCACTACACCACCTTGAAGAAATTCTTTCAAAGGATCAGAGAATATAGACTGAGGTTGAATCCACAGAAGTGTACTTTCGGCGTGATAGCAGGGAAAATGCTAGGTTTCTTGATCACACAAAGGGGCATCGAGGTAGATCCTTCCAAAATCAAGGCCATCCCAGAAATGCCACCACCAAGGACTGAAAAGGAGGTGCGAGGCTTTCTAGGTAAAATGCAATTAATAAGACGGTTTATTTCTAAATTAACCTTGACTTGTGAACCACTTTTTGATCTCTTGAAGAAAGGAATGAAATTTCGATGGGATGATAGATGTCAATTCGTTTTTGAGCAGATTAAGCAGCATCTTCAGAATTCGCCTGTGTTGTCGCCGCCAAAGCCGGGGAAGCCTTTGATTTTGTATCTGTCAGTTACAGACACCACGATGGGATGCATGCTGACTCAGGAATCTGAGGATAAGGTGGAGAAAGCCATCTATTACTTGAGCAAGAAAATGCTGGATTATGAGACCCGCTGCACTCCGTTAGAGAAAGCTTGTTTAGCCTTGGTATGGGCTACCAGGAAGTTGAGGCACTACTTGTTAGCTCACTCCGTAATTCTGGTTTCGAGATTAGATCCCATCAAATATCTCTTTGAGAAACCAGCGCTTACAGGTAGGCTAGCCCGTTGGTTGCTTCTTCTCTACGAATTTGATCTGAAGTATGTTACTCGCAAGTCAATCAAGGGGAGAGCAGTAGTGGAGTTCCTGGCAGATCACCCGATAGAAGGGGGTGAAGCGAGAGAATACCTATTCCCAAATGAAGCTATTCTGTAAGTCGAGGAGGAGGCTTGGACAATATACTTTGATGAAGCGTCTAATCAATATGGTTATGGGATAGGTGTGTTGTAGATAGCACCCGACAATTCCCATATACCTTTAACCTTCAAACTCCGGTTCAAGGTATCCAACAACGAAGCAGAGTACGAGGTGTGTATCGCTGGTTTGGAAGCTGCCCTGGAACTAGGGGCAAAAAGGTTGGACGTCATCGGAGACTCGAACCTAGTTGTGTCACAAGCAAACTGAGACTGGAAGGTCAAAGAAGAAAAGATGAAGATCTATCAGCAGACCCTGGACGTTCTGATTCCTAGGTTTGAGAAACTGATTTTCATGCATCTACTAAGAGAGAACAACAGGTTTGTTGACGCCTTATCACATCTATCATCTATGATAGACATCCCGCTTGGAGTCCGGATGAGTCCGATCATCATTGAGCAGAGATATACACCAGCCTACAAGACTATCGCCGCAATAGATAAAGCACAAGATCAAAACCCTTGGTACTACGATATCTGGAACTTCTTGGAAAGTGAGGTTTATCCACTAAGGGCAAATGCCAAGGACAAGAGGGCAATACAGTGGATGGCCATTCAATTTATTATCTGCGGAGGTAAATTGTACAAGACAGGTCATTTGGAAATGCACAAGTTGTGTGTCGAAGCAGAGGAGTCGAAGCGCCTGATGAAGGCCATCCATGGAGGAGAGTGCAGAGCGCATATGAACGGAGTAATGTTAGCCCGAAAGATTCTTAGGCAAGGTTACTACTGGTCCACCATGGAGGAGGATTGTATTGGTTTTGTCCGGCGATGCCACAAATGCCAAATTCATGCTAATCGCATGAATATCCCGCCGTCGAAGCTGTACAACATGACTTCACCATGGCCTTTCTCAGTCTAAGGAATTGACGTCATTGGGGCAGTCACACTGAAAGGGTCGAATGGGCATGAATACATTCTGGTGGCAATTGATTACTTCACAAAGTGGGTGGAAGCTCAGTCTTATGCAGTGTTGAAAGCAGCGCATGTGGCTAAGTTCATCCAAAACAACATCATTTGTTGATACGGAGTCCCAAATGAGATCATTTCAGATAATGGCTCCCATTTCAAGAAATAAGTGATCGACTTGTTGGAGAAATACAATGTGGCATTCCATAAGTCATCTACATACCGGCCGCAAACCAACAGAGCTATTGAGACTGCCAACAAGAATATCAAGCATATTTTGCAGAAAATGGTTGAGACCTACTGGGATTGGCCAGACAAATTGCCATTCGCACTCTGGGGCTATAGAACTTCAATCTGGACGTCTACAGGGGCAACTCCTTATTCTCTTGTCTATAGGATGGAAGTTGTTCTACCAATCGAAATAGAAGTCCCGTCGCTGCGAGTCATGGCTGAGTGTCAGATAGCAGAGGCAGACTGGCAACAGAGCAGGTTTGAAGAACTGATGCTGTTTGATGAGAGACAGCTGAAAGCATTGTACCATGTTTAGGGTTATCAATGCAGGATTGCTAGGGCTTTTAACAAGAAGGTTAAGTCTCAGAATCTTAAAGAAGGGGATTTGGTACTGAAAGACAACCAAGCTCCTATCCATGACCTTAAGGGCAAGTTCAGACCCAATTAGACTGGTATTTACATCATCAAAACTATCTGGTCGGGTGAAGCTGTTATTCTCATGGACCTGGATGGCCTAGAATTTTCCCAACTGATCAACATGGACAAGGTGAAGAAATATTATCCCTGGGAGGCTCGCTAAGCCGAAAACCCGGAAGGGTGACCTAGGCAAAAGTTAGAGCACAAAAATTAGAAATAGAGAAAAACTAAGCTCGTAAGGTTGAAAACCCTAGAGGGCGGCCTTAGCAAAGTTAGGGCGTAAAAGGAGAGTGTTAATACTCGAGTGATCTTAATTACTTCACATTTGTACTCCTCTTGATCATCATGATCATTTGTTAAATCATGTGGAATCATTCTTGTTAATACGTTTGATTATTCTAGTCATTTGATAAATTTTGTAAAGTTATTCTATGTAGTTAGTGTTGATTTGTCTAGCTAAATGACGTGGAAATGCTCCGTACATGGATTGAATGGACCTTGCCAATAGCTTGGACCAATAACTCGGATAAGCGGTTGTGCTTGGGTGAAGTGGGTGAAGCCGGTCACTGGTCATGTACTGAGTAGGACCGGATATTTGATACTAAATAAATTATCATATGTCGAATTGACTTGTCTGTGCAATTTGGTAAATTGCTTGGTATCTCAAATCAAATCGTTTGTGCCATGTCGTAAATTATTGGATACCTGTTGATTTATTCTCTATCTGAGCATTGTTATTCCTATCATATCGTATACTTCCTGAATTAATTTATTTTTTAGGTATAGAGCAAATCTAGTGGTGATTGGAGTTGAAGCATTTTAAGGATTATTGAGTTGCTATATATTGTTTTTGGAGATTTATATAAATTATAAATTATAGATATTTGGGTAATTATTTTGGAGCCAATTTGTATTTTTGAGATTATTAATTAGTTAGAATTTTAAATTTAAGGTTGTCTTGATTTATTAACGGCCTGGAAGTTGGGATGTTACACAGCAAGCAAAGACACCAGCCTACCAGCCCCAAGACAACAACAACAGTATCAGGGACGAAATCAGGATTTCATGACTGGAAGGGCCAAATTTTTCATAAAAAAATTTCACCATACTCTAGCATATATATACAATATGATATGTAAGTTAAAAATAAATACCATGGAAGTAATGTTTTATTGGATTAATAAGCTTTTTTGGTGTAAAATAATATAACAGCCTAGGTTAAGACCCATCCCTTTTGTACTCTTTGATTCGAGATCCGGGACTCATTGCTGTTGTTTATACTCATTGTCGTCTTGTTGTTGATTAGGATTGGTTGCTTGGAGTTGTTGGATTTCATTTTGAACTGGTTGGGAGTTGGTGTTTCAAAGGAATTTATGTCTATTTGTTGTTGAGGTCACTCGAGCGATCAGTTCTTCACTCGAGCGGTCTTTCGTTTCTCCCAAAGTATGTGTTTGCAGTCTGAACTTCTGGGAATGTGGTGTTCTTCGCTTGAGCGGTCTTTTCTTCGCTCAAGCAGTCTCTTTGCAGGTCTGAAATTTTGAGAGGGGGTCATTCTTCGTTCGAGCGATGGTTAGTTCGCCCGAGCGATCTGCTTTACGGGGTTAAGTTTTTGGGAATTTGGTTTGTTCGCTCAAGCCATGGTTTGGTCGCTCAAGCGGTGTTTTGTATCTGATGCTTGAGCGGTATTTTGGTCACTTAAGCGGTCTATGTGTATAAAGGTACAACGAAAAGATTTTTTCGTTCACTTTTTGCTTTCCTCTCTCTCTTTCTAAAAACCTTTTGAGCCATTTTCTTCACTCTCTCTCTAGTTCTTATATAAATCACTCCAGATACCAAAATCTTTGAATCTCGTAACCTTGGTGCTTTGAGATAAAGGATAGAGCGCGAAGAGGTGGTCGTTTTGATATGAAAAAGGTCAAGATCCAACTTCGTTGATTATGGGATTTCCTTCCTTTTCCTTTCTTCTTTGATGTAGAGATTTCTTTAACCTCTTTGTATGATATTAGTTTTGTTACATGCTCCTTGAATAGTGTGGCATTTTGAGATATTTGAGTTTGAATTGGTTTTGATTTGGGTTTGAAATGAGTTATAAAAGAGGGATTTTGGAATGGGTCGTTTTGAAGGCTTGTGACTATGGGTGTGTCGACGAGAAGGGTTAAAATCTTGGAAACCTCCCTTTAAAATGGGTTCTTGAAAGAAACAGATATTTTTTTGAAATTATTAGTTTTAAGTAAGAATGAGAATGATAAGAAATGTTTAGATCTTTGTAGAATTGGAAAATGGAGTTGGAACATGTATTGTTTCTCCTATTTAGAATTTTTGAAAATTTATATCTGTTTACTTAAGTTATCTTTTAAATAGAAATATCTGTTTTGGCTATCGGTAGAGGATAACATTGATTGTTGTATCAAGTGTATAAGAACTAGGTTAACGAAAACCATTCACTCTCGCATCTCACATTTGAACATTGGTTCCATATTTTATACATTGAAATGTATTGTTTTGAGAAAAAAAATGGGTGAATACCTTGGTGAATTTGGTTAGGGGGTGTAATTGTGGTTATTATTTATGTTGGCCTGTGGTCCTTGGCGAAAGTCTAGAAATTCGCGCGGTTAGGTGCTGATTCTTTCAGTTAGTACTGGTAAAATGGCTTGGGTAGTGCTTGTATAGCCTACTAGCAAACTCGTAGCTAGAGATTCCCAGTGTTGTATATCCACTACCCTATTTTCTAATTGAAAAAGTAATGATTTATGAATTGGATTATAAAAATGGCATCTATGTGCATTTACCATATGATATTGTTAAGCCTCATACTGTATGTTAAATTAATCTCTACTAGGCTTTAGCTCACCCTATGTGGAAACCAACTTTTAGGTGTTGATGGTATGCCTCTGCCAAAGACTTAGCTTAGGAGGATTTTAGAGTTAAAAGCTCATTTATTTTTGTATTGAAAATATCTTTTGTACAAGCCTCGGGCTTTTTATTTGTATTGGGCTTAGCCTACTTTTGTTGTAACCAAGCATTGTCTTGGAAATATGTAGTCATTAGGGCAAGAACTTCCATTTTCTTCTTCGATTATATATGTATATATGTCATATGCTATAGATTCATAACTTAGGATTAATGAATGTATTAATGCATGTGATGTCATCTTTGTACTACATTAAAGAAATTAATGAAAGAGGGAATGTTTTGGTAATATTGTTTTGATGAATGATTAAATCTTATGAGCATCCGTATATTTGTTGATGGGTTACGGGTTTATCTATTGTTATAATTTGGGGGCGTTACAACTTGGTATCAGAGTTTGTCATGCCCCACTTTTTATTACTTGGTTGACATTACAAAAGCCATTATTATAGTCCATTTTCATTGATACAATACGGAACAAAATCCACTGACATCCATAAATACATAAAGGTTCCCTCAATCATATATACATATTGAAATGCAACATGAATTACAATTAAATAAATTACCCGTAGGCTTACGCTATACATAAAAGAGAAAGGGTTCAACCCTTTATAACAATGGCGTTCCACTAATCAACTAAATGGCCCCGTGGCCAACAGATAAGAAGATCTCCAATATTGAGCAAGTTCTCGACATACACCTAGAAAAGGATTACGAAAGTGGGATGAACAAAAAGTCCAGTAGGGGTCCCAACATAATCCTCAACAATAACAACATACATATAGTTATGATCATGAATGCTTCATTTCATACTATATACATAATGTGAGTTCATAATCAAAGTATACTTATATAGAAACTTTTCCCCAAAATCATCCAATTTACTCAACAACATTAAACGTTCACTTTTCCTTCTCTTATTCTATTTCGTAAATAACTCACAATAACTAGTTTTCGAAAACATATTCACAAAACCTGATTACCTCCCATTCTTTACACCTCCAACTCATCATATACGCCCATTATTAATACGTGTACCACATTTCCTAACCTTAAGCTCAAGGGTAAAGAAACACCTTTAGCAACTTGTTCGATACACCAATGTACGTACATATATATTTAATCACGAAAAGAAAATAGCTAATCTGCAATGACTACTACACAAAATCATATAAGACAATCCGACCTCATCTAACCACAACCATCACCACGCATGACATACATGGATACACTGAGACAAAATGAGAAATGAAACAATACTCTACCTGTCTTAAACATGGTAAGCCAATGATACACCTTTTCTATAATGAATGCCAATTTACCAGAAACAAGCTGGAAGGTAATGGTAACTCTGCCAATTGAGCAGACACTAGCTGGAAGGTAATGGTACCTCTGCCAATTTCTCCAAGCGCTAACTGGAAGGTAATGGTATCACTCATTCTAAGCGCTGCCAATTCTCCAAGCACTAGCTGGAAAGTAATGATACCTCTTATTTTTAGCGCGTATAACATCATCAACTCATGCTAAAGTGCATAATTAACACAAGTGTAATACATACACATACTCTATTCAACACAACAATGTCATCCTTCACCGATGACCAAGGACAAAACTCTAAACACATGCATTTAATACGCGTAAATACAATAATCCGATTCTCATGAGGCATTAAGCCCAACAACCACAATAACATATAAAATGCTCAAAGTTTAACCTCTGTTTATTCTCATTTTATACAAGAGTTTTAATTTCATTTCTTGCCAAAAATTAAATCTGTTGTTTTCCAATTCATAATATTCCAATCATCACCCAAAAATCTATTTTATTCCTTTAACAAATCCCAATCCATAGATAACAAAACCACAACCTGACTCGACTCAACTCAACTCAACCCAACCCAACTCCACTTATGTTGATCAAACAACCCCAACATCTTGGTTAACTTCTTTTGTTAGCAAATAATACATTAATACAATCCGCATAACACACAAAATAATTATTACTCAACTTTACCTCTTTCCAATCCATTAAGCCTTTAATAATAAAAACTAGGGTTTTTCTCCATTTCCAACATAAACAAGATAAACTAACGTCTGATACATCAAGCCCCCTCTCCCAAAAAAGAAATACAATTTCACTTTCCAAAGCTCAAACCCCAAAACCCCCTTTCATGATTTTGAAATCACACATAACTAGATCAAGCTTTTTATGCAATAAAAATATACTAGATGTCTATCTATAAAGAAGTATTGAAAATGAGAAAAAAAATCCCTACATCTAGCAAAAGGAGAAGAAAACCCAAAAATCCAATTTCGACGAAAACACGATCTGCTAAGATTAAAATGAAAGTCGCGTCACCCTTTACATTTTGGTATATGGAACTAGAGTGAGATTTTAAGTAAAAGGAGATGAAATCCAAGCTTGATAGTTTAGGATTTTCAAAAATGGAGGAAAGAGAGAGAAGCGAGAGAGAGAGAGAGAGAGAGAGAGAGAGAGAAAGAGAGAGAAAATGAGATAGATTTAACCAAAAAGTGACTTTTTAAAGTGTTGATCCCGAACAGACCGCTCAAGTGATGAAACAAGTGCTCAAGCGTCAGAGACACAAGATCGCTCGAGTAACATAACTGTCGCTCAAGCGTAAAACTCATACTCCCAGAAGTTCAGATTGAAAACAAAAGTACTGGATGGCATGAAAGACTGCTCAAGCGATGAAGAAAAATTTTCAAGACGCTACAATCTCCCTACCTTAGGAAATTTTGTCCTCGAAATTAAAGATAAGGCCGAAATGAATGACAATTGAAACACAACCAAAAGCACAACTATCAGCTCACAACTAGATCTGTACTTGGGATAAATTCCTAGATCCCAGTTCAATATCTCGGGGCCCCAAAGACACCCGAACAACAAAACTCAAGGAAGAGATCACGAATGCCTCTTTTGTAACACCCCAGAATAAATAGGCATCCAAAACCCTTATAATACTGTTAATCATGCAAAAAAAACTTCCATTTTTCTTACTTATGAGACTTGCCTACATCAGAGATCCCTACTTCATTACATGCTTTAATTACATACTTTGCACTACCATGTGAAGTCACAATATATGATATAAAAGATTAACATTAAAATAAATACAAGCAAATGCCTTAAAGGCTACTAGTTTCCAAGCCTTGCCCAGTTACAATAAATAAGTCACAACTCAATATAAAGAAACTCTTGACTTTAAAATAAAACAAAACAATAACTAACGAGCCTCATGCTCCATAATTCTCCCAAGCCATGGCCTTAGCGGAGGCACATCAATCCACTTGAAAATGGTTTTCTACGTAGGGTAAGCATAAAGCCCAGTAGAAGTAATCTTAATGACATGTATGATGCTTAACAATGGCATATGTTGAATGTATATGGAATGCCATGATAAAACATGCATTTTCTCTTTGAAACAGTGCAATGCAAGATTTCCAAAACATCTTTCTAGTAATCCTTTTTAAAACCATAAGATGGTAAGTAAAAGGAATAAATCTCCAGGGCTAATGTTCATAATAGAAAGCTATACAAGCTATCTATGCCATTTCTCCTAGATTATCCGGATGGAATCGACACCTACTGCGTTGGTTTTTGGTCTTGCACCATGGACACACAGGCCAAATTAATTGCCACACCTCTTTACAGTTTCACCTTTTATTTACCCTTTCCAATAACACAATACATGTGTTTTAAAATAGTAATACATTTTCAAAATACAAAACCTCAGTTCACAAAACCATGCTATGCACAATGAGATGAATGTTTTGTAAACAAGTCATTTGTTTAATCCATATATAGTTTCCAATGTTGTCCTTTACTGATAGCCAAAATAGTTTTATCTAAACAACTATTGAAAGATAACAATAATAACATAGCCAACATAAACTCAAATCCAGAATCCCATGATTTTTACAAAATCTCAATGATTCCCAATAACTAACATTCACACTCCTAACAGGAATGGAGAAGGGATTAATAATCCCCTTCGGATTATGAATCCCCTTGGGAAGGGAATTTGGATGGGCCTCCAGCACTTGGTATTAGAAAAATAGTCCGTCGGACTATTTTTTTTATTTTTTACATGTTGGACATTTTTTTTTGAACATTAATGTTTAATTTTTTTTTTTTGTATTTTTTGTTAAGTAAAAATCATTGTTTTATTTGTTTTATTTTTTTACGGGAATTTTTTAATTTTTTTAATTTTTACATGTTGGAAATTTTTTTTTTAACATTAATGTTTAACCTTTTTGTATTTTTTTTGTTTGTTTTATTATTTTATATTTATTTCATATCTTTAACAATCCCTACATCAACAACTATCATTAAAACAAATACAATTTTACTTAATCCCCTCACTATTAATTCCCTTACAAACAATCCTCTCACTATGAATCCCCGCCATTTTACCTCTGAAAACAAATGGGGCCTATGAGTCGTGTGAATCGCAATTGAAATATTCAATTTCCAAAACCGTTCCAAATCGTTTTCCAACAAAACCATTATTTCAAAAGAGTAAACATTGCTCGATACTTTCCAATGATTCAAAGAAAACATTTTTTTTTTTCAATTAAACCACTTTCCACCAAAAAATCCCATAACATTTTCAAATTCCATTTTCTTTCCAAACAATAACCATTTGATTACCAACTTCAACCCATAACCCAAAACCATAGTCTTTCCTTAAAATTTATGCATTTTTACATATATAATCCAAAACCTAGCTTTTCGAAAACCTATAACTAAAAGAAATAGCATATAACAAAGTTAAATAACATGCATATCATTAATAAAACCCCTACCTCAAAAGAAGAAGAGGAGAAGACCTTGTGGGCCTCGCACTTTCCTCCTAAGCACTGATTTGAAAGCCACTCCTGGTCACAGCCCATCGCGAGAGCGACTACACCACATCGCGGGAGCGATCCACTTAACCGCGGCCGCAACTCGCCAGACTAGACAACCTGCTCACCAACACCAAGGTTCAAAACTAAGGTCCTTATGCCCCATGAGACCCAAAGAGGTAAAAATACAACCCACAATCAGTGTTAAGTCAAAACAAATGAATAGGAAAGATTAGGTCTTAACCTAGACCGCTACATCTTTGACCCACCAAAACCCGTTGGGGTCAATGAGACACGAACAACAACAACCACTCATACCCTAAAGACGTTAACCATGCCTCAGCCACCAATAACACACAACACCATTGAGTGCTCAACACTCGAACATGGAGGAAAACGATCACAATAGAACTCTTGGACAACTCCTATAGAATAAGAGGACCTACAACAAAACACGACCAAAGGTAACACCCCTGTATAACAAGCGTCAACAATGCCAAAACACTCCTCAAAACCAAACACCCAAACCCATAATTAGCAATTTAAGCTAAATCACTATACAACCCAACCATGCAAGGTACGAGAATTAATAACATAACTTGTTATAAGAAAATTTTATCTTTTTCCCAATTCTTTGAAAATCATTTTCTTATATGAAAACATTTCTCAAACGTGCTCAAACTTGCATCGTCCATAACTAGAATACATTTTCTACTTTTCAAGCAAAACTCAAAAGTTTTGTAAACATTTTTTGAAATCAAAAGTGTTAATCAGGACACATAATCATCCATAATTAAGTTTGTAATAAAACGACCATTCAAGGTTCCCTGGATCAGTTTGTACTTTAATTCATATTGCTTGTTGGTTCTCTTAGCTTTGGCCTTTTCTCTCACCTCATCCCCCTTTTTCTTTCAATCATCTTTCGTGGGTCTATACCCTAACCCAAAGGAACAAGGATTATGGATAACTTCCTCCGTCGCAGCAATACCCTTCATTCCACTCCTTCCAATTCCCTTCCCCGGGATATGTCCTTACTTGCTCATGAAGTAGATTGACTGAGCACTTAGGTACATCCCATCTTCACTTGCCATGATAATCTGGACTAACTGAAACTCAGCTAAAGTCAATCTAGAAAGAAAAATGTCTTCTTCCCCATCATCTATCTTCAATACTGGGGTTGTAACCTTAGGTGGAGGATGGATAGATGAATTCCCAAAGACAGTGGTGATCCCCCTAGCATGCGGGTATTTGACCAATTGAATACATTGTGGAAGAGATGGCTTTCATTTGATGTAACCAAGGCCTGCCCAATAGCAAATTAAAAGTCACCAGCACATCCATGATCTGGAACTTAGTTTCATGCTCAGATGGTCCCCCCAGAATTTATATTTTAACAATTCCCATAACCTCCCAGCTAGTCTTGTCATGTGCTCGGATCAGCTGATTTGATGGTACAAAATCTATTGGCTTTAACCCTATCGGGTAAACAGTGTGTGAAGGGCACACATTTATGGCTGACCCGGTATCAATTAGAACTACAGGGACCCACTTTTTTTGGCATTCCAGAGACACATACAGAGGCTAGTTGTGCGTTGATCCCTCTGGAGGAAGTTCCTTATCCAAGAAAGTTATAGATGGAATGGGCCTAGTTGGCGTGATCAATGACACTAACTGGTCTGGTGAAGTATCAATAGACAACTTGGCCTTGCTTAACATTGTGAGCATAGCCTATCGGTGTTCTCGTGAGGTCATAAGTAATTCCCAAACTGAGATGTTAGCTTAGATCTTCTTCAACTGTTTAAGGACTAGATCTTCCTCTTCTTTTGTTTCCTTTTCTTTCCTTTTCTCCATATCCTTTCTAGCCAGCTCCCTTTGATCTAGGTGTGAGGGCTTAAAAAAGCACCCGCTTCTAATCAGATGCTCAAGGAAAATATAGGAACTGTCGATAGAGAAAAGAAAAAAAAAAGCCCAGTACTAATCCATTCAGTTCAGTTCAGTTCAGTTGAAACATTCAGAGTCTAGTAATCAAAACAACCTCTCAAATGAAGAATTGCCCACACTATTTTCTTTTCTTTTAAATTCACATCCCGTGATTTGGGAAGAAAATAAAAGAAATGTATTACTCTTTATTCATATCACTTGTTTTTGATTAGTAAAGAGATGGGATGAATTGAGAGAAATTCATTTCCCTCATAACCCTCATTTTGAGTCCTTTCGCTTGGGCAAAAAAAAAATGACTTTAGATAAAATAAAATAACAC
Organism: Camellia granthamiana; assembly: GCA_036172215.1. Classification (NCBI taxonomy): domain Eukaryota; kingdom Viridiplantae; phylum Streptophyta; class Magnoliopsida; order Ericales; family Theaceae; genus Camellia; species Camellia granthamiana. Next base: position 366,375 of record JAXFYN010000094.1, on the reverse strand, counting down.
CACAAACTGGCACTTACAAAAAATTATTTTGGTAATATAACATGATTGCCCTCCCTATGTAGTTACCAAAAAATATAGGATTTTTCTTCTTTTCTCTCCTATTTATGCAAACAACTTCTTTTCTTTTCTCTTCTAACTTATCTAATTAGTTCTTTTCTTTTCTTTTCTTTACTAAATTCCCAAACAGAGTGCCAGTTTTCTATGTAACCAAACATAGAGAAAGAAAAGGAAAAAATTTGCTACCCATAAAGGAGGGAAGCTCCTCAAGTGTCAAAAGTTGAAAGAAAACCTTCATGAGAGGGAATGGAATATATATATCTCTCTATATATATGTGCGTGTGTGTATATATTGGGATGCATTAGCAACCACCATAAGTACAACCAACATTTCTCAAATCTGAAAAACAATTTTTAAAAAACAAAAACACCGAAAACAAAATAAATAAGAAAATTACACAAATAGAAAGCAAACCCATAAACACAAAACACCAAAAAACCAAACCCAGAACCTAAAATCAGAAATTGAAGGGCACATATCAAACTGCTTACGAACAAATTGAGAAGATTAATTGAAGTAAGGAAGCAGAAATAGGTAAATTAATGGAAACCCCCAACAGAAAAGAAGTGGAACTCACAGAAGCATAGTCGGGATGGCTACCAATCATGGCGACAACAGTTTTAGCAGCCAATTCATCGAGTTGGCTGGTGGTGACACCCTTGAGCTTCTTGAAACGAGCAATGATCTTATTGAAATGTAGAGTCTCTTGACACCCATCTCTTTTCACAACATACATCTTTAAAAAGCTCCCAAACTAGATAGATAGTAAAGAATTTTCAAAGAGGACTTTTGTTGAACAGGTTTGGTGCACAACGTGGCTGATACAACCAAATCAAACAACAATCAGATACCCAATTACACACATATACAGACTTCGAATTTCCATTTCCGCCATTAGGGTTTGGAAATCGAACAATCAGATACCCAATTACACACACATATAGAAATCATTGAAGCTTTACACATATATATATAACTTTGAACATAGATCATGAACCAACAAAAATCAAACACAGATTTGGCCTCCATCATTCATCTCGGTGGTTATAGCAGCGAAGAAAGAGCCTTCACATCTTAGATCTACCATAAATCCAATAGATTTGAAGCCTTCATATCTCATATCGTCGTCGTCCGAGAATGGCACGAAGATGGTGAAGACGGTAGTGGTGGTGGTGGTGTGTGGTGGATGTGAGGGTGAAGACGGTGGCGGCCATGGAAGAGGAGTAAAGGGTGGGGAGACCGTCGTCAATCTGGTAAGGAAAAGAGAAGATGGAGAGAGAAAAAATGTAGAGAGAAGTAAGCCGCCGGAAGCAAATCGATGTCTTTAAGCAACAGGCTGAGAAGAGCGAGAGAGAGGTCGGTAACGGAGGTGATGGCGGCGGCCCGGCAGTCACAGTGTCATGGCGGTGGCGTCGGAGGCAGAGGGGAGAAAGAGGAAGTGTAACCGTGTATGGGTTTGAAGAGTTATAAGGGTTTTTGATGAGGATGAGTAGAAGGTTAGATTTCTGGTTTTGGGGTTGAAGAGTTGGAGTTTTTGATTTTTTTTTGGTATTTGGCGCTCAAAATTTTTATTTTGGCACCTATTTTTATTTTGATTATACTATTCACAATAGAAATTGCATGTTGTGAAAAGTAAAATATTTTTAACGGCTGACTTTTTGTGCACCGTAAAAAGTGTAATATTTTTAACACCTGAATTTTTGTGCGTCGTGAAATGTTCAATATGTTTAATGGCTGGTGTACACGTGTCGTGTATAGTTAATGTATTAACTGCATGCCAAATGCACGTCACAGAAAGTTTTATTATTTACAGCTAATATTGCAAGTCATAAAAAAATATCATTATTAGCATTCACGGCCTACGCAATAGACACATCGTGGTTGGGAAATTATTTACGACATGCAAAAAAAGCAAGTCGTAAAAGTCATGGCTTGCATTTACTGTATGTCGTTCATGTGGAGCCGTAAAAGCTCAGTTTTGTTGTAGTGATTGGCAAAGGGATTGGTTGTTTTTGTGGAGGTGGTGACAGCACTAACTTCCGAAGGTTTCCCAGTTGTTTTACTACTGCCAGTAACATTGGAACCATGGAGAAAAGTCTTTCTTGCAAGCTCTTTCTCATCTACAGTGATCTCCTATTTCATAGCATCTTCAATCTGAACTTCTATCTCATGCAGATCTTTGAAGGTAAAGAGTGGGAGAACTATCATCTTTTGTAACATCATGCCATGACGGTTCCTTACCACTGTCCAAATTTGATCCTTCTCTGAGGGCCTATTGGTCATCATGGCTACCTTGGCCCTCTATCTTGCTATGAATTCGACGAAGCTTTCCTTTAGTTCTTGATGTGTGGCTTCCAAATCCTAGGTGATTACCTCAATCTATGTGTTGTAGGAGTATTGAGTGATGAATGTCTCAGTCAATTTCTCTCAATTTTGCTTCGCCTTATCCTCCAATTTGGTATACCAAGTTATGTCAATTCCCGACAAAGTCCTCCCAAATAGAGATAACTTCTGGGGGTGAGTCAGACCCATAGGTTTCAGAACATTTGAGAATAAATGAATATGTACCATAGGGTCTCCTGATCCGTCAAACCGGTCAATATGTGGCATTTTGAATCTTTCCGATAATTTGATAGCTACCTCCTTATATCTATCCTCTATATCAAGAATGGAATTAATCCCCTGGGATTTTTTGAACAACTTTTCTAACTTGGCTATCTTCAGCATGGCTGGATCAAATTCAGCGATATCTAGGGAAAATAGTCCCTCAACTGGATATATCAGAGCTCTAGCAGCAAGAGCCTAGGCCAGTTCTTTTGGTTGACCAATGCCTGGGAAATTCTCAGATAGGTACAGACATGGATGATTAGCTGGTTGTGGATGGGCAGTAGTTGCCCTGGCTGTTTGTTGCATTCCAGCAATGGTATCACCCTAAACAACTATTGTATGATTAATAGTATCCATGGACCAGTGAAGGTTAGCAATCATTTCTGTGATATTTGGGAGATTTTGAGCCATTAAAGGGATTGGAGAATGGCTTACTAGGGTACTAAATAGAGGAGATTTGAGGGGTGACTGACGTAAAATCTGTAAAGGAGATTGGGGATGTAACGGGATCTAAACCAACTGTGCTTGTCTGACCCTTCTTCTGTATATTGATGGAAGTGACACTAACACTGGCTAACCTTGAATAAGATCTGTAGTTTTGCAAATTCTACCAGCATGAGTCCATAGGGTTTAGGGGTGTCAAAACTTTCTGAAGCTATGATGAACCAACTACCTAGCAAAAGAAATAAACAAAACAAAACATACATGAGATGAAAATCTGGCAGCAATTTGGCTCACAACACATATATCTAACATGAATTCAGCAGCATTTTGGTTCAATCTATACCATCGACCACTGTATATCCCATTAAACTATTCTTAACTCAACCACTGGTGTATCTGAATCACTGATATGAATAATGAACACTTGTATTGGATTCTACACATAGCATATAGCAAATAAGGTGAACCAAAACAACCCTATGGGGGCTTGGGATACCCTGTCCTAGTTGGGAGATGAACTAGGGTTTCACTATTCAAACAATTTGAGCATCCTGTCCTATTTATGGAAGTTGCTAGAGCTGCATATACAAACTAGGTCAATCTGGTCAAAAAAATGTACCTCAGCAAGACACCTGATATACCTACCCTTCCTTACATCTAAATGAATGGAGAATCAAGTGGTACATTGGTAGTCTAGATTCGAGGCTTGTATTTCTACCATAATAGAGCCGACGTCCGGCAAGCCATCTGGGATGTTAGATGACAAATACAGTGATTTGAGCACACAATGCATGAAATGCAATGAATATACTTATGAAGATAAAATTCACATTATGAAGTTTGAGTCATGTTCTCTTAATGTTCCCCAATAGAGTAGCCAAGAACTGTAGGATGCCTTTTTGGGGTTACCAAGTGCGTCCGATAGTTCAAACTCCCGATTTCTAATATGATATCACTACTGCAATATAAAACAAAAATGAGAGTCCAAATTAGGCAACTTTTATAGAAAATCCATTTTTATTGCAAAACGTTGTTAGGAATGGACTACATCACCAAATTTCAGAGTCGCCACCTAATCTTTTGGGGAAATTAGGAAACCCTTGATTCGTGCCAAACGCCACTATCCGTCATAACCAAACCGTCTCAGCTCGATAACATAAGTATGAGAGGGGAAGATCATTAATTAAGTACCTCACTCACCCGATCAAAGATCAGCCTCTACTAAGTTATAATGTGATTTTTATAATCAATGTAAATCCATATTCCAATTATTAATAATACTACCATTACTATGTGAGGCACTCAAATATAGATTGTGTCGTAAATTTTGGTTATGCTCTGACTTCATACATTTTTTAAAAGGGTTTTCTTGGATAAAATTAGTAGCATAAGAATCATCTACACTTCAAAATAAATAACACAACCTCCATCCACTAGCATTCAAACAAGTATCTCACTTAAGAACTTAGCCTCATACTGTAGCAACAGATATGATAAGAAACACGCACATGCAATATGCTAAAGCTCAAAATGCTCACCTAGTACTCCAGGGTGAGTCCTAACATATACAGATATATACATATATGCTTGATCCTATATGCGAGTTTCTAATGCAATACATACAAAAGATGTATCTAGGAATCCGGATACTAAGATGTAGTATGAGTATCACCACAATACATGGATTTATGCACATATTCATCTTTGAAGATATTAAATCCTATTAATGCAGATAATTTGGATCCAAATGCATGAAAAGTAGATGCAATATACAGGCATAATAAAGAAAACATGATACAATACCGAACGCGAGTAAATAAAAGGGTTAGAAAGACGTGGGGTTGGAAGATTATTACAACAATTCACATAAGAAAAGAGGAAGCGACGAATTATTACAATAATGAACCGATTTAGCCTAACTATCGCTGAATCTAACAAATCATACTAAATAAAGAAAAGAAGTAATCCGGGGGGTTCCAGAAACTGCTTAGATGAGCATTTCCAAGAAACTATTTGATTTGTTCTTGGGAAAGAATGACCGGCCTGACACCAAAAAAGCCAGCCAAAATAGAAAATGGTCGGCTGAATTCCCTCTCTGGCTAGGAATTAGGTCAGTGTAGGGTTTCAGGTAAGAGGCCAAAAGGAGACATTTTGAGGGAGGGGTGGGTTTACACCTTCATCTTCCTCTATTGACGAGGATCACTTGGGAAAGAGCCGAATGAACCATATCCCTCAACAATAACATAACAGAGATATACAACAGATATTTTTCTTAAAGGAACAAATCAAATAGATCAAAATCAAGAACAAATTCAAGCCCAATAAATAGATAGGAATCTACATCTTGTCTTTATGAATAAGGGCAAATTAATACCCAAATCCATGCTATTAAATGGAGAGCGTACATTAATGTAGATCATTTCTTGGCTGAAGCTTTTCCCATTAAAACAAGAGATTCATCAAATTAGCTAAAAATTCCTCATCTAGTCATAGAACAAGAATGGTAGCATCTCCTTCTATGTTCACCCATGATTGAGATGGAAGTTTCAGCTTCCTTTGACCCAAAATCTCTTGTTTTACTTCCAAAATACTCAATGAAAAATGGAGGACAACACTTATCAACACCAAATCCCATAGATCACCCAAGTAACCTCATGAAACAACCCCTAATACTCATTGTTATTGACTAAAGAGTTGAAACACATAGATTAGCACACTTGAGAGGGGGGATAGGTGAAGATAAGTGGTGTAATAGTAAGAAGAGCTATTCTACTTATCGATCTTTTGAATAGATGGCTAAAACTACTCTCAAGCACATCCACAAGGGTTCAAAATTCACAAGAATTAGATACTTAGATAGTTAGAGCTAAGGAAAATAAGAAAACAAAGAAAAAGGCTATCAACTCAATGAATGGATGGCTAAGGTTACTCCCTCCACATCAATGAGGACTTACAACAATTACATAATACAAATGGAAGCTTGAATTAAAGAAAAGCAAAAGGATAAGGTCAAAGATGCTAAAGATTTACCTATTAAAGAGGGTGAGCTTTTCTTGTTCACAAACTCCCCTTTAAGCTCCCTCAAGAGCTTCTGAGGGTGTTCTTTAATGTCCACCATCCTTTGTTCAGAGCTTAGAATCAAGCTTTAATGGAGAAATTAATGTTAAGGTTCAAGGTGGCAGATGGGTGATAAGGAAGGAAGGAAGGAAGGAGAGAGTTCTCAAGCCTTATTATTCTTAGGCAAGTTTTTTTCTAACCCTTTGAAAGAAGCTAGTGAGCTCTATATATAGAGCTTAGGCCACAAATAAGCAAAAAAAGTTAAAATCTCCGAAAATGGTCTGTACCCAAAACATTCAGCCAGTCGAGCTTCCTAGTGATCGGTCGAGTGCTTTTGTGGTCAGCCATCATTTGGTGTCCAGCCAGTCAGTGGGCACATCGTCAGATCAACAAGAGCAGGTTTGTCTGAAATGAAGGAAAAAACAGGTATTTCAAAAGATTTCATCCTTCTCATTCACTTCCACTATATTCTTCGCTCTGTTTATTTGAAAGAACACAATGCTTTGACCTTAAAAAATATGAGCATCAGAACATTATGGTAATGTCTGGAGTTTCACCACTAAAACTCATTTTCAAAAAAAGGTTTCCACTTTGGTCAAAAAACATTTTGTCCAAAATAGGTCGTCGAATGGTTTAAAGTTTGATCCTTAGAACTCCTACCGTGGAACTTGCAAAGATTAACACCTCTCATTTTCATCATCTAGAACTCAAAAGGGAGCACCCAAGTCTCAAGGCTAGTCAAAAATGGGGTGTCTACAGCCTTCATGGAGACGTCAGGGACATAGGTGTCCAAGGTGTTGTCAGTCATGGAGGGTTTTGCATGCTTTGGTGGTGGGGCTTCGGTTGAGTCAATGGCCTGCCTCTTTTCAGCTTCTGCCATCTTTGAATAGGGATAATGTCTTTTGGGTCCTTCTATTTAGAAGGAGTGGTGGTGGTCACTGTGGCTTTAGCCTTCTCATTCTTAACCCTTTTTGGCTTTTGGACTGATTGTGGAGAAGGGGTTGACTGTACAGTGATGACGTCGGGGATGCTAGTGAAGAGATCTTCAGCAATGTAGTTTTGCAACCCATCTCTTTTGAAGTGGCAACAATTGTAACATTGATCCCAAGCTTGAACGCACGAAGGGCGATGGACAAATTTTCTGGATCGTACACCCATAGTTCGGAACCTCAATGTTTCTTACTCTGGTTCTTACTGTAGGGACGTTGGAAGGTCAGTGACAATGGCGGCGTTGGGATGGTGGAACGTATTGCAATGTAGCCAATGTTGTTGGCTGGTCGACTGGGTCTGAAGTCAAGCCCTGGTCTAAGCGAGATGATGTAGTTAGAGTGATCGCAGATGGAGGAGTCCTACTCCTTTACGAGACATCGAGAAGAGGTGACTTGTATGTAGCGATATAGTTGAGAATGAGGGGGCCTTTCCGCTGATCAATGGAAAGTTCCAAGAGCCTGTCTACGCTGACTCACTTAATATAGGCTTTGTAGATAATGTTGCTTGGTTGTTCAAGTGCTGCAATATGAGAAGGAACAGATTAGGAAAAAAAAATTACAAGTATAAGATACAAAATTAAAGTGAGAAATCACTAGGAATCTATGGCTTGGGCGCTTACCCTTGTCACTTCCTAAGGGCTCTCTGGGCAGAGGAAAGAGGCGGCAGGTATCGTCTTGAGCAAACTCCTAGTTGCCTGAGACAATAAGATAATCCTCTCCAGCACCTTTGTTAGAGTCTGGGAGGTTGGCGATCATTTTATAAGTAGTGGATCTGAGCTTCAGATAGTAGGAGATGTCGTTCTTCGATTTGAGCATACACATTCTGTAGTGGCAAGGGTTAGTTTGACGTTATGTCGATGACCTAAATCGGCTATACCATTTATGATCCTAAATGTGTTTATGGCTAATTGCATTGGAGTGAGTTTATAGTAGTGCAATAGCTCTCAGAACAATCGCCCTCTAGAATGGACACTATAGGGAATGGCATGTAGTCTTTTCTCGAAGTGGTAGTGTTGGCATCACCAATGAGCCTGATGTGAACATCGATTGGGATATCTAATTCTCGGCAGAAGTACTCTATTTTGGTTGGGGCGTCTACCCTCCACCTGTGCATACCCATGATCTCAAAAAGTGTTTGGTACTATTTTCCTACAGTGAATTCTAGGTGAATCGGTTTGAAGATATTGGAAGTCTTAAGGGCCTTCTGGGTTTCAGTTTTCCTAATGTTCTAGCAAATCCCAAATCCTGTGTCTAGATTGTGCAAGAAACTGTGCTATAAATATGCAAGAACTAGGTAGATCAATCTGGGAAATTAGTAAAGAAGAATCAATGAACATGATTCAGAGTTTACAGAAGAGGATTATATGCAGAATAGGAGGAAATATGCAGGAGCCAGTGCAGATTGAGTAAGAATAGAGTATGTAATGTGAATGAGTTGGAGATGTGTGAGAAATCAAGAAGTAACAGGCATAAAACATGTACGAAATCAACACGAGCAATGTAATACGCAATAAATCAAAGATATAGAAAACAATTAAGTGTAGAAACTTAAGAACATAAAGCACTTTAACGAACTAAAACTAAAAAGACAAGGATGAAGGACTTATAGATCGAAATTGAAGAAATGAACACCAAGATGAAATAGAGTAGTTGATCGGAACGGAATGGTTATTCAACTGCCAAAAAAGGACGACCGGTGTGCTTGAGGATGAGTTTAAAGGGCTAGCAATAATGGTTTGGGAGAGTTCTAGAGAGAGTATCTGGATAGGTAGAGAAAGTAGTATATGCAAGTGAAGAGACGGAGTGAGAGGGAAAGAGTTTTATGGAATGAGAAAGATTGGCAACCGAAATCATTTCAAATTCTTAGGATGTCTGCCTTGCTAACGTCAACTGACATAGGGCGGCGTGTGACAACATTGATTGAGCACACCTATTAACGTGGCGTGCACGACCCAATCGAGTGATGCCACGTGTATTGGTAGTTTTGAAGTTTGTTATAAAAACAGACTTGGGATCTTGGATTCTTGAACTGGCGAGTCACGACCTCGACTAGTGGTGCGATCTTGGACGAGATGATGGATTTGAGTGAAACAGAACATGTTGGTTCTTGGTTCATGATTCTTGGTGAGTGGACAATTGAGTTCTTGTTTCTTAACGTAGACTAATCATGATCTTGGTTGGATGAATATCCTTCAACATGTGGTTTAGCCAACATGTTGGGAGGATAGATGATGTAGGTTTCATCACCTCAGTTTGTCGAGGTAATAGAACCTAGGGGCAATTGTGGGGACATATTTTTTGAGTTGTCCACGTAGCCGAGGTTCCACTCAAAGGAACCAAGTTACTGAGGTTATTAACCTATAGCCGACATATGATGTAACAATATCGGAATCCAATATATTCACATGGAGGACAAGAGTCCTAGATGAGTTAAGAATATCCGTTTGGACAGAGATGAGACTTTTAAGAAAGTTTATTCTTATTTGAAAAGAGGAGTCCAAGATACATGTGATCCTTGTGAAGGATAGAGTCCTATGAAGTAAAACTTCTAGGAGACGAGGGCACTGTTGGATATAAAAATAAGGCACCCCTATGGGTCTAAGGAATGCTTTTTCTTGTGAATTATTTACTTGTGTCGATATCTTTGAAAGATAAGTTAACTAACTTGATCGTCAGAGTGCACCTGGGTGGAGAAGCCATCATGGTCTTTGTTGTCATCTTGTGTGCAAGTGTTGGGCTATTTTATTCTTCTGTGTGCTCTATGGCTAAGTTCCTTCGATCTCAGCTTGCGGATCCAGTTTGGTTGTGAGGTCAAAAATCAACACCCACAATGATTATGATAGAAAGATCAAATTACGTAGGAAATATCTACACCAAACCTCTATATAAAAAAAGGTAAATGGAAGAAGAAAGGTATGCACAATCACCCAAACTTACTCTAATCTCTCAATATCTAACCTATCTTCTCTCAACCAATTTCTAACTTGACCATCAGAGTGCTAATTTTGGCATCCTCGACCGGAGTGTTTCTTTTTCAGGCACCGAAGCGAGGATAAAGAAAAGGTCTGTTTGGGATGAAAGAGTATTGTAAAACCACCCCTCCCAATGTTGTAATTTTTTTCGCCAAAATAATTTGTAATGTTTGTCACCATAAATAGTTCATAACATTTACACCACATCGTTCATAACATAACTAACACTGTATAAATTCGTCTATTATAACCTTTTTTAATTAACTTAATCATGTGGTGCAATTAGTGCTACATGTGAAATTTAGTTTTGTTGTGTGAAAGAGTAAATATAAAGTTAGAAAGTAGCTAAGGTTGAATGCAATGTAAATGTTGTAAACACCTTAAAGTTGGTCTCGGGCAGAGTTTGGGTTGGGTCGACATATGTCTGTCTATATTCAACCCAAACACATGTTTGACCTTGATAATGGACCTATGATCAATCCACCAAATCAATCAAGTTTGAAAGCCCAAAAACTTTATTTTGTGATCTGGATGGATATGCTCAGGCCATCACAAACGAATCTCTAATCCGGATAGTAATCAGTCTTAAAAAACAGACCCCCAAAAAATAAATAAATAAATAATTTTTATTTAAAAAAAAAAAGTGATGGTTGCCAAATTTGGTACCCATTAATTTTAGGTACCCGGTTGATAAATCCAAATTTAGATTTTTCTTGGCCAAACGTCCCGACGCTCAAATACTTTGTCTAAAAGGACATGCTCCTACAAAATGACCAAATTACCCCATATATATATTGTTTGCCAAAACCAAACAATCCATTCTCTTCCATCCTCTCTCTCTCATGCTCTCCCTCTCCCTTTTCTCTAGATTCTCTCTCTTCTTCCTTCTCTAGATCTAGGGTTTTAAAATCAGATCAGTGAATCTACCATCGACGGCACTTTTGGCCCTTCGCTGCCTCTTGCCCCTCCGCCGTCCTCTATCGTGCCGCCCAAATACTTCTTCATGGTTGTCCATCTTTAGTGAGAACGATCCTCCTTCCTTAGTTTCTCTCCATCGCGTGACTTTCATCGCTGACGTGACTCTCTCCTTTTTTTGATCTTCTTCTCTCATTTCCGATTGATTCCTCTTCTGATCATCAGGTATTACTCTCTTTCTCTCTCATTTTCACTCTCACTTCCTATAGCTCTCTCTCTCTCTCTCTCTCTCTCTCTCTCTCTCTCGCTCGCTCACTCACGCACGCGTGCACACGCTCTCACTTTGTAGCTTTGCCTGTCTTTCTCTCTGTATATATGTATATGTATGTATTTGTGTACTCGATTTATTTTTATAATTGTTTACTCCATTTTCTCTGCTCTGTGTGGTTTGGTTGAGTGAAACAGTGTTAATTATTAAGATTTTTCCAGTGTGATCTCTATATTTGAGTACGACGTTGGGTGTTTTTGTTATAGGTTCTTCCGTGGTAACATTTTGTACTACTCTTTCAAGATGTTGCTCACAACAAAGAAGCAGGTTAGGGTTCCTAATTGATTTTGTAATTTAGAAATTTATATAATAACTCGAATACACTACTGATTAATTTAGAAATGTTCAGTACATCTCTCTCTATATATGTTTAATGTTTTCTTTGTTTAATCGGTGCAGAGACTGTCCAGATCCAGAATTGTTGACTCTTTTGTTGCAAAAATAATGGTTTTTTGGTGACTTTAATGCAATATTAAAGTGGGTGCCAATCCTCAATTAAGGTGGAGTTAAGTGGGTTTAGATTCTTTGTAGTGAGATCTTTACACCACAAAAAGAATGACCAAAAACCATTAAGGTTTGAATGAGAAATTAACTCACTAAGTTGGCCTCATGAAAAAGGTGTTGGGAAAGGTGTAAAACCTCTACCCCACATTGATTGTAGAGGAGAGAATTGATGGGTATTTAAATCCATTTTTTCCATAAGGGTGCAAGCCCTTTGGGGCATTCAAATTTTTCGAAGGAAGGGAATTATAAATACTTGAAGGATGGACTTGGGCCGAGACTATGGTCCAAGTTGGTTATGCAAAAATTGCCACACGCATACGTACGCGCGCTGTCCGCCCCCTTGGATTGGATCGGACCGGGCCGGGGCCGGGTTCATGATCCATGATTTGTGGGTCGTGGGTAGTGGATCTTGGATCTTGGGACTTGGGCTTGGGCTTGGGCTTGGGCTTGGGCTTGCTGAAATGGATTGAGTGTGGAGGTTGGGCTTGGCCCACCCATCTTAATCTTTTTAGGCCAAGTCAGATGTGTGGGCTGCAGGAATATGCACACAAACCCAGTCTCCTCTATTTATGATGGAATTAAACCCATCAGTTTTGCAGAATTAATTCCTGCATTTGCTATAGAGGAGCCTCTTCTTCTCTCATTCCATATGTATAAAAGAAGGCCGTCTCTTTCAGCTTTCTACACCAGAAAATTGTTGTTATTCTTGTCTTTCTAAGTTTTCCAATTTATTTAGGGCAAATTACATTAACAGACCCTATAGTTTGGGGCTTGTGTCACTTCAGTCCCTAACTTTTCAATTGTGACACATTTACCCTGAATTTTGAATCTTGTTTCAAAAAAAGACAATTGAATATATTATTGCTTAATTTCAAGGGCAAAATTGTCAATTTGATAAAATATAAACTAATTTGATAAAAATAAATGTCAAAAAATATTTTTGAATATTTAAAAATTATTTCTATCCACTAAAGATAAAATTATGTAAAATTGATAAATATTTTAGATATTTATTTCTTTATATCAAATTAACTTTTATTATGTGTTTAGATGATGATCATGTAATGGGTAGTTTTTATTTTCATTAAATTAGTTTCTATTTTTTCAAATGTCAAATATGGTGACAACTTTAATATCATTATTAAACCAATCCATTAAATCAAAAAATCCCAAACTAAAAACATTTCATATATTAAATATATCGATTACATATTATAATTCTTAACAATCACCCATTACATGGTCATCATCCAAACACATAATAAAAATTAATTTTGAAAAATAAATAAATAAATAAATGTCTAAAAAATTTATCAATTTTACATAATTTTATCTTTGATGGGTAGAAATAATTTTTAAAAATTCTAAAATATTTTTTTTGTTCTTGAGTTTTCAATTGTGACACATTTGACTCTGAATTTTGACTTTTGTTTCAAATAAGGACAATTCAAGATACAATTATTTAATTTTAAGGGCAAAATCTTTAATTTGATAAAATATAAACTAACTTAACAAAAATAAATGTCAAAAACATATTTTAAAATTTTTTAAAATTATTTCTAATAAATCTCACGAAAAATTATATGATCATCATCTAATAAAATTATATGATCATCATCTAATAAATGTCATTTATTTTACATAAAATATAAACTAACTTAACAAAAATAAAATATTTAATAAAATATTGAAGATTTTGCTTAACTTTACATGATCATCATCTAAGCATATAATAAAAATTAATTTGATATAAATAAATAAATAAATAAATGTCTGAAAGATTTATCAATTTTACATAATTTTATCTTTAGTAGGTAGAAATAATTTTTAAATATTCAAAAATATTTTTTTGACATTTATATTTATCAAATTGACGATTTTGCCCTTCAAATTAAGCAATAATATATTCAATTGTCCTTATTTGGAACAAGATTCAAAATTCAGGGTCAAATGTGTCGCAATTGAAAAGTTAGGACTAAAGTGACACAAGCCCCCAACTATAGGGACTGTTAGTGTAATTCGCCATTTATTTTATATTCTTCCTGTGAGAGAATGTTGCAAAGTTCTGATCGCCGAAGCTATTCAGTCGGTGCATTGCATAGCTAGTCCAACCGTCGTATCCTGGGAGACAGACGTTGAACAACCTCCAGCACCCAACTGGTGAAGCGGCGAATCTCTTTTAAGGACATTGTTTAGTGTAAGCTTCGGTTTGCTTTCTTCTGTAATTTTATTTTTTATGAATTTATGTTCTATCTATGTATAATTTCCAGCATGAAATTTAGATTGTTAAATAATGATTGTATTTGATTTATGTTATCACACAAGAGATACAACATCTTCATCATCCGGATCCAGATCCACCATTGAATAGATTTGTTGACTCTTCGTTTGTTGAACAAATCTCATCCTTGTCTCTCTTGATCTGATTTTTTTTAATATTATTTTTATGTAAGTTTAGATCTATTGTTGTTATTGATTAGTGTAATGGTCTCTGCACTTTTCTTTCTTTTTTTTTGTTTTTTGTATATATATATATTTTTTTTTGTTTATGTTGATTCTTATTATTGTTGATGCTGTTGAGAAACATATTGCGTAAATTAAATATATATATATGGTACATATGAATCTATGGTGCAACAGATAAAAAAATTGAACAAATAAAAAATCAACAAATAGAATTCAGGGGAAAAAATTGAACAAATAATAAAATTTGGACAAATAGACTTAAACATATAAGAGAAAAATTTGAACAAATAAGTAATTTCAGCAGATAGATACTCCAACATATAGATAAGTTAAAAATGAGAATTTCAACACACATACACACATACAGAGAGAGAGAGAACAGAGGTGTGAAAATTCAAAAGATTATGGGATAAATTTCAACATGTAGCAAAATTTTAAATAGATAAGAAGAAAAAATTAAACAGATAGGAAAAAAACTTGAACAGATAGGAAAAAATTTGAACAGATAGTCAACAAAAGTCAACAGATAAAAAAAAGTTAATAGATAAATTAAGGGGTAAAATTGAAAATAAAATATCCTCCAAAACCAAGAAAATGACTTCTTACCAAACTATTTCACAAATGGTGGATCTTTCACCTATAAAAAATTTCCGCTAGATCTAATGCCTTATATACTTCTTAGGTTGGATTTTTCAACAATTATCTCCTAATTTTATCTAGAGAACAACAATTTAAATCTTCAAAACTCATCTACAATGGCATAACAAGAGCAATGATTGCTTAAATTTGTAACAATCAAAAATGGACAAACAACTATCTGTGGAAATATATTTTTAGGGTTGTCCACATGGCTGAGGTTGTTAGTTGAGATACCACGTAGATGAACCGAGTTACCGAGCTATGGTGCGATCATATCGAAATCTGAGATATTCGGATAGAGGATTAAGAGTCTTAGATGGTTTGAGACTCTATATGTTTGGATAGAGATGAGACTTTAGAAGGAGTTTATTATAATCTGAATTGATGGAGTCCAAGATAGATATTATTCCTGTAAGGGATAAAGTCTTATGAAGTGATACTTCTAGGGGACGTTAGCACTGCTGGCTAGTAAGGCACTCACGCGAGTCTAAGATACACTTTAATTTAGAGTTGTATACTTGGGTCAATAACCTGTGAAATAAGTTGACTGACTTAATCGTTAGAGTGTCTCCAGGTGGACGAGCCACCAGTATTTGTTGTCTTCTTGTGCGCAGGTGTTGGGTTTTCTCTATTCTTCCGTGTGCTCTACGGCTAAGTTTCTTGAATCTCAGCTAAGAGATCTAATTTGGTTGTGAGGTCAAAAATCAATACCCACACCATCATATCAGTATGAGGAAAATTAGAGAAAACTTTTTATCGATCCACATATTTTTCCTAATTTAAATTGTTAAGAATTTTTGAAATAAAATGAGTTCCTTTTTTTTTTTTTGTGTTTGTGTGTGTGTGTGTGTTCTCAAAAACCATTCATGTTCTAAAAAATTAAAAAAAAAAAAAAAAAAAAAAAAAAAAAAAAAAAAAAAACATGATGGGCACCACCTTATCAAATATCATTAAATTAAATCTCATGGGTCCTGTGTCTCCATTTACTGTTGTGTGAAACTAGCAATAAACATGTTTGATCTCCAATTTTTTTTTTTTTTTTAAAATAAAATTAAATGAAGAGTTTGAGTATATTATTTTTTTCTAAATGCATGCAACTCTTGTGAATTAATTTTATTTATTAAAATTTTTATTTCAACTTTCAATAATATAGCGGTGGTTTCCCCACTTTTTCGATCTCCCTCTCATTTTCCTCCCCTTCCTTTCGATCCTTCTCCAGATCTGATCCTTAATCCAAATATGATATTTGGCTCACTAGTCCGACCATCACCATCTTACCTTGTTTACCCGCGAGCCTAAAACTTTAAGATTTGGTTTAAAATCTTCTTACAGTCTGATGGTCGACGCTAGATAATGCGTTTGTTTCGTGCTAGGCGACAACTTCAATCTCAATATTCTATCTTGATCAGAGGATATGGGGTTTTTAGATTCCAAGTTGAAGGTTGCAAACCAGTAGAGTTTTGGATGAGTTCAGTGGCAACTTGGATTTGATTTTTTTCTATTTGGTGTTTTAATTTTTAGTTTGTTGATGTAATAATCCTTCATATATAAAGGTTTATTTCCCTTCCTTGTGGAACCTTTTTTTCTCCTCTATAGAGGCTTGTATCATTCCTTCTATAGAGGTTGTTGTACCAAATTGATCCAATCTTTTATAGGTTTTGCAATACAAATTTTCTTCCTTATCTAAAAAACTTTCAATAATAAAATTATTGCAAATTTTTTTAACAAAAATACAATTCAACTACTTATACTTCTCACATTATATTTTAATAAAACTAATACGAATAAACTAAAAATTAATCAAAACTCACAAAAGTCAAAATATTGCAATCATTTATGACTTTGATAAATTTATCCTTATCAATACAATTAATTATTCCACAAACATAAAGCACAACTAAAAAGTATCAAAATTTTCCCATTATTAAAACGAGGGGTAGATATATATAAAAAATTTCACTTACGACTTACGAATAAATAATTTCAATCGATAGGTCCTACTAATAATTATCCCATATGTGTAAGTGTAAATTGAACAACATGTTCTAAGCTTTGAAGGAAATACAATAACCCCACAAGTTTGAAATAATTACATTAGATTCCTTTAAAATTTTAATTTACATAATATATTTTTTTTTATCAACAAAAAAGAAAGCCCTATATTAATGATAATAAAAGAAAAACATTAATAAAGACAAGAAAGAGTGAAAAAGAATGCATCATAACAAATCCCATTCATCCCAACTAAGTTGGCATAACAACAAATCATGTGCACATTCTTGCAAACAAAGGTTGGCAAGAAGTCAACCGCAACAAAATTAGAAACAACAAACGCAACATAATCCTTGTTGTCCCTGATCCAAAATTAAGCTGAAAGTACCAAGTAAAAAAACTTAAATCCTAACCCAACAACATCTAACCTAGCATAAGTACCACGAATCAGCAAGCAAAGACACCAGCCCACCAGCCCCAAGACGACAACAACAGCATACTAGCACTGACCCACACTCAAAACGAAGTGGTAAAGGTAATTTGCATAGCTCTGTTCTCATTAATAATTTATTAGTTATATAAATAAATTAAAATAAACATACCACTGTCATTCCTTCTATATTAAAATGTATATTTCATATTATTTAATTTTATATTTTCATATCATCTTTATTAATTTTGATCTCTATGTACTTTACTTTAATTTTAATGGTGATATAGATGGTGCATTTGACAAAAATTTTTAATCTTTTGTGACCTAGTTATATGAAATTTATATCAAAGTATAAATTATTCTTAATTATGAAATGTGTAAATAACAACTTTACTTAGGCATATTGTTAGATATATATTTTTAATTTTAGTATTTGTTTTGAATTAATATGAAATTTTTAAAACTTTTATTCTAAATGACATAGTGAAACTTAAATATACATGCAGAGATTAGTTCACGGTTTAGGTTTTGAACTCTTAGCAGATGTGGTCTAATTACCATGTTTACCCCTCCAGCAAGTGTGAACGAAAGGCAAGCTTTGTGGGAAATTCTATTTCCACACACTTAATTACCTCAGTGCACATCTTTTCTCAATACACACACTTATTAATTTGTTTATTACTAAATATTCTCAATCCACACACTGAAAGTTACAACCATACCATTCACTCATGACCATTGCGCACACACCAAACACTCCCTTTCCACACACTTGTTCATTGACCCTATGTTCACAAGTGTAGACCCACCCACATGAACACCCGTTGAAGACTTTGGTTTGCAGTGAGACAACTTTTTCTCCATTGAAGACCATATTCAACCTTCAATGCAAAATATTGTTGAAGGTATGGCATTCTTTCCATGGACATCTTATTCTTATTCCACAAAAGAAATGGAAAATTTATAGGAAAGCAAGCTCAGCTTTAGCAAACGTGATCGATTGCTGGGGTACTTGACTTCAAAAATGCTTTTGGAAAATCCAGAGATGGCTTCTCTTTATTCTGGGAGGAAGACTATGAACTTCTAGAGATTTGTGTTTGTGCTCTTAGCAAATCCCGGCCGCAAAAAATGCTCTCGAGGTGCAGCAAAGTCTCAAATTCTTGTTTAAAAATCCTTTTGTACAAACCCCATCACATAAACATAGGGAAATAAAGTTTGTTGATAGAATTTTCTTAGCAAAAATTTTCACATAAAAATCATCTGTTTTTGTAACATTTTAGTGTAGAATATTCATCGATTTGTTGCCTGATCAATTACACAAGTTGATCAGTGCTGGAAGATTGAATAACTATTTTTCAGAGAGCTAAAAAATAGTAATGTGGCTCCTTTTGATTTATCTTGCACGTATAAAATATTACATAACAGTTACTACATATTTACATTTTCTCCAAAATTTTGAAGCAGCTTATGCTCTTTTTTGATATGTCGCCCAGCAGAGCAGTTTATGTGGCCATATTATGTTTGCGGATAATTTTACATCATTTTATTCTTTCCATGGACATCCTATTTTTAAAAGATATGTACATAGACATATTTTCATATAATATTGTAGTGTTGGTAGATATCTATTATGGTCATTTTAATTTAGGATACAATTGCCGTTAAAATAATAAGTGTGTGCATTGAGGTAATTAAATGTGTGGAAATATAATTTCCCAAGCTTTGTGCCTCCAATAGTTTTGGACTTTTTTGGCACAAGTTTGATGTTGGTAGAGTCTAAAACAAGACTAGAGGCAATCTAAAAAGGAAAGGAAATAAAGAAAATCGGTGTTTTATTTAGAATTTGTTTTCTTAAGCTATTTTTTGGTTGGTTAACACTTTTCTTAAGACTTGATTTGGCTTGGTTTATTTTTTTGTTGGTTAACATTTTTCTTGTTAGTTTGGATTTGAATTTTCTTATTTATTTATACTTTGACTGGGAATGTAAGAAATTAATATACACGTAAGTTGTAACCATAATAATTATGCAAAAATTAAACCTAATAATATCTTAAATTTAATAAATCTCAAGAATAAAATGAATATATCTTTTATTGACTATTGAATTAGAGAAAGTTGAGAAAATAGTCCTTTAATCGAATATTTAAATTCTTGGCTCACCTGCTTCCCTCTGTCTATTAATTAGGGTGGCCTACAATACTTTTAAATGATGGAAAAATAATAAGTACATTGAAAGGGAAGTCATCAATCCTTTTATAGAGGACAAAAGAGGGTCATGTAAATTCTATCAGAAGAATATCCATCGATCATATTTCCTCTGTATCTTAAAAGAATAATTATCTCATTTAAAATACTAATTTCTAAATTTTATCTAAAATATTGATTTTATCTAATTGTGGAGTCTGAATATCATAAAACATGTAAAAGATAGGTCTAGTGGGCTACACCAAAATGTAAAACGAACATTCTCTCACTTGTCCCTATTGAGCCGATTTTGATACAACTATGTGTGTGTGTGTGTGTGGTTTTTTTAGAAATACAATTTATTTATAAAATTTTAACTTATTATATTCTACACTAAAAGTTTTGACACATTATAACGATGTTTTTTAAAACAACCAATAAGTTTAGACTTAATAGAATTTATAATACTTTAATTATTTCATATCACACCAATGTGAGTTGCGATTGTTTCTCCCATTCCCCCCCCCCCCCCCGGCGGCGCTTTTGTTTGCTTCCCTTCTTGTTGGTTGGTATCTCACCTACTTGGTGGCATACTAGTATATAATTCGGCTAGTTACGCAATGCCAATCTAGTTACGATGGTTTAATTTTGATATGATACCCTTTGCATTCACCTCTCTTTATTGGTGTATGATCTTATGCTAGTACATAATATTTCCATTAATAAAGTATTTTTTTGCTGATAAAAAAAACATAGAAGGAAAATAAGATTAAAGTAATAATTAATTCATTGAAGAAAAGCATATGCTCTTGCAATAATTTTCTTGGATTAACCCCAAAAATGGGAACTGAACTACAGGCACTTGTAAGGCCAGGCTCTAGTCCCGTTATTGGGCTGATACCGTCGCAAGCTCAAGCAAGTACATTCAATTTTTTGAGATATTATACTATAAAACTCAAACTTAAACTTGTGACAAAAATAGTGGGATAAAAACATATGTTTTTCCTCTTTTAACTTTTTTCTCCATCATTGCTAGTAGCTACAAGCAACTTGTGGGCTGAACTGTACCAGAAGAAGTTCCTTCAGCATTGACACATGAAGCTTGAGCTGGTTGATTCATATATATGAGGTTCACATTTTCTAATATTATCTTGCTGCATGGATTCTGTTTGCTACAATCAAAATTCACAGCAACTTCTGTCGCTGATGTCCCATGAATGTCCTAATATGTCACGTCGCTGATCTTCACACCCGACACCCTGCCAAAAATATAAAATAAAATATAAATTTTTTTTTATTAAAATTGAGGTAAATACTAGTCGGGTGAAATCCAAATATAGAAACAATTACCCAATTATGGGTCCAATGTTAAAAGGCTTGATTTTAACATTTTAACATAGGGGATAGGGAGAAGAGGTGTTTCATTTAGTTTCATTTTTAACAAATGGATTTAAGATTAGCCAGCACAAATGTGACATGAACAAGGGGCCCTGATAATAAAAACTCCCCTACGTCACCTTGTATGATGCTTAGCAAACAAGGATGTGTGTAAATGAAAATTGCTACTATTTTTAGACCCCCCCCCACCCCCCGTGCCCAAAAAAAAAACTCGACACAAAGAAAACATAACTAATCTTACTTGATTAGGGCAATTTGTGTTGCCAGGGCAGTAATTTTGGTCGATGACAATAGGATTTTGAACATTAACCATGGTGGCATGCTGGAAGAGCACACCCTTAACGAATCCATTGCTGGGCTTGGCCCATGTCTTTATCCTCAAACCATTTTGTGTACCCGTAAACGTAACCGGCTTAACTGTCACATTTTGCACTCCTGATTCTTGCGAGTCCTTCCCTAGACTCCCAATGCTGCACCAAAATATAATAATTTTATTTCTTTTTCATACAAGTGGTATGGGGAAATAACATAAGGGAAAGATATATTGCAAGTGATAAGAGTCGAACAAAATGTTGGAAATATAAAAGCTGTGTTTACCTAATACCGTGGTGTAGACACCCCCATTTTTTACTGTCCTCAAGACTTGGACATCACCGCCCGAACACTCGGTGATTATCCATGTTTGTGTTCGTCTCGAGTTCCCGGAGGCCTTGGCAGCGCGCCTCGTCTCAGGACCTCTTGACTCGACTGCTTCGTGTTCGGTTTTGGCACCAAACACCTGTGTTTTTGCCTTGAAGGGCAGGGAATGGCTTGTGAGCCATCCCCCACATCCCATCGGCTCCCCCCTTGCATCACCGGCCGTTTATGGAGGCCGTCGGCTGTGGTTCCTTAGTATTCATGGCCGGTCGGCACTATGTGTTGCCGACCGGCATTTCTTTGTGCCGATGACATTTTTGACCGGCCGGTGACCCTTCTGCACCCCTTTGGGCATGGTGCATGCCAGCTGTGCCAGCTGGAATGCACCCTCACATTCCCCCGTGCATGGGAGTGACCCATTTGCACCTTTGACCCCCCCAAGCTTCTAGAAGCTTGCACCTTTGGCCAAGCTTCTTGGAGAAGCTTGGCCAGCTGTCTTGGCTTCCCCAAGAAGCCTAGCCCCTTTTGGCCCCCTTGAACCTTTCTCTTTGCTTAGCCATTAAGTCATTTGGCTTGGTCTTGGCCTATATAAGCACCATCTCTCTCCCTTTGAGAGGGGTTAGCCACTTTTGATCAAAAACCAGAGCTTATGTATCTATATATCTACCATATATCCCTCTCTCTCTAGATTTTCCCTCTCTCTCCTCTTGTGTGTGTGTTTTTAGGCCTAAAAGTGCACTTTTACCTCACTTTTGCACCAATACACACACCATTACACCTTAGCTCGAGATTGGGAGGCTTGGAGGTTTGTTTGTTGAAGTTTTGGACTGGTTTTGATCAATAGAAGAGGGCTGCACCACCTGTTCTTCAAGGGTTCTTCAAGGGTAAACTTTTTGCTTTAGTTTCCCCAAACTTGCACTAGCTTTATACCTATCTTGCTTTGTGTTTTTGGCTTTGTGCATAACATAAAAAAATCTTATATTTTCATGCTTAAGAACATTCATTAAGGTCACTTTGTGGTTTGAGTGCAAACTCACCCTCTTAGGCCTTGTTTTGGCCATTTTGGTGCCTTTTCTTAAGGCCTTATTTACTTTGGTTTTTTTGGTCTTCTCACTACTGAAAAACCAGTGGGTTTTCAGTGGTGAGGAAGGTACTTTGGAGTCCTCATATAGGGGAGGGGACACCCCTCTCCCCTTAGTCCCTTCCTTGCCTTTGTCTTTGGCTTGAAGGGTAGCATGCATGAGTGCTTGCATTTGGCTTCATTTCAGAGTTTTTTTAGGTGTTTTGGAGCATGTTTAACCTCTGTCCAATTTGGGTTTGTGGCCCTTAACATGCTTGTCATACTTGCTTTGCATCCTTCTATTTGGCATAAAAATGCATCTCATGTTTAAGCTATGATCCTTGCATGTGTTGACCTAACTTCATGAAGGTATTAGTGTTGTTTTGTCATGCTTTAGGTCTGTTGGCCACTGATTTTACCCTATGTAACATGATTGATGTGGTTGCTTTGCATTGTGGTTTGAGAGCCTTAAGGATGTGATCCATGTACATGCATTTGTTAGGCTATTTTAGTGATTTGGAATCATTTAATGTGCTATTTCAGTCCTTATGCCATGCCCATATGTCTCCATTTATCACCTCTTTCATGTTTTGAAAGGTTGGTCTCTTATGCCTTGAAATAGGCCTTGTGCATGCTTGTATATTTAAGGCATTTTGGGCGCTGCCATATCAGGAGATTTGAGGGTATTTTTGCATGTTGAAAATCTGTTTTTGCTTGTCTAATATATTCCATGAGTGGTCTTGTTAATGGTGGTGGAGTACCCTCTTTTGTGCCTTAGCTTTAGGCTCATTAACTTGCATGTTTGCATAGCATTTTGTGTATGGTTTTAGGCGTGTTTGGCCACTGTTTTGGGGTGGATTGAGGTCTGCCCCTTTATGATTTAAGTCCACTTTTGCATGCTTGTCTCATGTTCCTTGCATACTTGCTTCATTACGTGTTGTAGCATGATGATCCCATGCTTGATTTGTCCAGGTTTGCATTGCATTTGCACCTTGCATGTTGCATTACATTTGGCATGCTTGCATTTTAGTATTAGGTTGCATTGTGGAGCCATGTTTGCATAACATGCATTGCATTACTTGGTTTGGGGTGTCAAGCCAAGTTGAGGGTTAGGATGAGTTCATACCATAAGTGATGCAACTTGTCTTAACTCTTGGTCACCAAGGCCCTTGACCAACACATGATAAGGTCTTGGACTTCATTTGTGTGTTGCATGCATATTGACATTGAAATGCAACCTTGGTTCCTTAGGCTACCATGCACCAAGATGCATAATTGATGGCCCAAGAACCAAGGGTCATGCTTCCTTGAGTCCCATGCATGATAGGAAGCATTGGCCATGCTTATATATGCTCAAAATCCCATCCCATGCATTGCTTGCCTGCTGTTGCTGTCAAACTGTCTTCTGCAGGAATTTTATGCCGACCGGCAGTATAGAGTGCCGACCGGCACTATATGGGTGGCCGATAACTCCTTGGGCAGCCAATGGTCATTTTAAACGGCCGGTGGTCATTTCATCCAGCCGATGGTGTATTGCAGTGTGCATAGAAGGTGTCCTGGGACTTTAGCAATTTTCAGAAAGGCAGGGCAGTGAAAACAGAGGCAGCAGTGGTATGATGTGGGCTTTTCGGGCAAATTCGATCGAGCATGCATCATTCGCGCATCCCGAGGCGGGGCTGAGGCCCCCCTTTCTTTTTACATTTAATTTGATAATTAGAATTTTGTAATAATTTATTCGTTTATTTTTGGACTGTATTATTATTTTGGTCCCTCCGAGCGAGGGCAAATTTGTAATAAGTGTGCGTGGGTGTGTGTATGTCTTCCAACCCCCATTTCTTTCTCCCTTTTATTTACCTGCTTATGATGGTAGATTAGGGCATATTTAAATTAGCATACCTTATGCTATGCATGCGTGCATCCATACATTTGTTATACATGCATCGGGCTCGGCACACCATACAAACTGCATTGAATTCCAATTCCAAATCGAATACGTGTTATTTGTAGCATTTCACATGCCATGTTTAGGATAGCCGAGCCTGTCTAGATTGCATCTTTGCATGTGTTGCATTAGCCATTTTTAACATGAACTAGGATCATGCATATGATTACTAACTGGTTTTTGTTTTGGCTTGGAGTACTAGGTGAGCTTTTTATGCTTTAGCATTCTTGCATGCGTGTGAGTGTTGCCATGACAGCATGATTACCATGAGGCTAGCTGCTTATGTGATATAACTGCTTGAATGCCTGTGGATGGAGGTCAAATTACTTAAATTGGGATAATGCATCACAACTGTGAGTTTTAAAACCATTTTTCCAAAGCCTACTTGAGGGTGGCAAAACCTGCATTTTAGCCTACTTACGAGTAGCAAACCATTTCCAAAACAAGCATGTGATGTTTTGTTCCAGTTTAGGCGATTTGGTCTATACTTGTTTCCTGTGCGCATCACATAGTAATTCTAGGCTAATAACCGGAATAAGAACACGTAAGGTTTTCAAAATCGGATATCATGGTTAGTAGAGGCCGGTCTTCGGACCGGGCGAGAGGGGGTGCTCATAGCTGACCTTCCCCGATCGTACCCAAGTTCCCGAGCCGAGGCAACTTTGGTGATGACGGACACGTGGCCTTTGGCACCGAGTCAGGGTTTCCTAAATTTCCCATTAAAAAAAAATATTTAGGTGGCGACTTTGTATCTGGCAAAGCAGTCCATGTTTGGCACTTCTTTTCAAAAATCTGTTTTTCTCAAAACGATTTGCCAGAGTTGGACTCTTTGGTTCAGATTAAGAACCGTGACAATTTGAGTCCTTGAACTGTAGTGACCCAATATCGAACCAGAACCGGGGGGGGAGGGGGGGGACTCGCACTCCTCGCCCCGGGATGCGTTCGGGGACATCTACAGTTTCTGGCGACTCTGCTGGGGAGTAGAGAGCTTGACTCGAACTCGTGATATCCTGTTTTGATTTCATTTATGTGTTTCTTTGCATTGCATGTGCATTGGTGCGCCTAGGACACCGTGTTGGCCATCTGCCATTCCTGAACGGTTTGCTGGAGGCTTGTCTTGTCAAGGCATGTCCATAAGGCTGGCCGGTTGTGGGCTCTGACAGCATGGGAACACAAACCCCGGTTTTACCGAAGCACCCTTTTTGACCATTCGACCTAGTGCATATTCGGATCCATAGTGACCATTCCAAACTAGGACAGGTTGCTTACCCGTTTATAGGTTGTTTGAAACTGCTGTGTGCATAGTGAAACCCTAGCTCCTGACAAAATAGGACAGGGAAACCCTACCCCAACATAGGGGTGTATTAGCTTTCTTTTACATGCTATGTGCTTTTAGAGTGTATCTCTACATGGAATGCGCATATCAGTTTGCAAGTATCAGGCCTGAGGGCGCCAGTAATAGTATTTTGGGAAATCAGTTATCTGTGGGTAACAGATTCAGACTTGGGGGCAATGATTCAAAAACAGTGATCAGTAATTGAGAAACAGTGTATCCAGTTCAATGGCAGTGTATTATGATATCCGACCGTGTGTTGTATGTTTATTTTGCGTCGTTATGCTGTCCGATTGTCTGTTTATTTATACGCTTTATTTATCTTTTTATTAGGTAGTTGAGCACAATTGCTTCTGACCCAGTCGATACTCCCCAAGCACTCTGGATTAGAGGTCGTCGACTCCATCGATCTGAGGATCTGGTAGACGGACAACCAGTGTACTACTCTCTACCCCCGGTTACTAGACGGAGGTCAGTCAGGCAGAGGACATCAGTACAGCAGTCAATTCAGAGGGCCTTATCTACCCCACCTGTGTTCAGTAGGGATCAAGATTCCGTGTCACCAATAAAGAGAGAATATACACCGGCAACTCAACCAGAACAGAATAGTATGGCTAGTTTGGAGGAGATGGAGCGCCACCTCCAAGAGAGCATGAAAACAATGCAGCAGGATGCCGTCCGTCAGGCAGAATTCGCCAGGCAACAGGCCACAGTTATGAAGGAACAGGCAGAGACGATTGCCAGGCTGGAGCAGCAAACCAGAGCATCTGCTTCGCATCCAGTTCCTTCCCCACCGGGATTTCCAAATCTCGGGGAGACAGCCAATGTTCAGAATGATACAGAACTTCCCCCAGGACCACCCCCACCTCCAATCCTACCTCAAATTCAACCTCAGCTATCAAAAACACCCACCAACCTACTGGACTCTCCCTTTGAGTTCGAGACTGATCCCACCGCATTGAAGTTGAGCAAGCTTGAAAAGCTGTTCAAGAGATCCCAGGGGGTCAAGACTATCCCCGATATTGAAGATGGATATACCGATGCAGCCGTGACGCTGCCTGACAGATTCAAAATGCCTTATATTGATCGGTTTGATGGATCCGGGGATCCCATGGTGCACCTGAGGCTGTTTTCAGACATCTTAAGGCCAATGGGCCTCACCAAACTCCAAAAGCTATCTTTGCTTGGCCGGACCTTGTCAGGTGTGGCGGCCATATGGTATGCCAAGCTAGAAGATGACGTTAAGAGGAATTGGGACGAAATGGCTGAGGCCTTCATCGCGCTGTACTCATACAATACACAAATTGAGATTACAACTCGTGATCTCGAGATGACTAGGCAAGAGCCTAAGGAGAGTTTTTCAGAATTTATGACCAGATGGAGGGCCAAGGCTTCGATGATGACCTTGAGGCCTACAGACAAAGACCAGATTCGGATGATTGTGCGTAATCTTCAGCCGAAGTTAATGCAAAAGATGATTGTTCTTCCATTTCCTACCTTTTCTGACCTACATGAAATGGGGGTACAGATTGAGGACGCCTTAAAGCAAGGCTTGATTGATAACGACCGGGAGCAACCCCGACAAACTTTCAATCGCGGTAGCAATGCAGGCCCGAGTGGCGTTACAACTGCAAGAGCTCAGGAAGTGAGCATGGTCACCACTAACCCCCCTCCAAGAAATACGGCAGCCACACCATTCTCCGGTGCGTCCGGAAGTAACCCGCAAACAGCTAAATACCCACCCAGAAACACCAGAACTTTCGCTCCACTTTATATGCCCCTATCCAAAGCCCTGGGGGTGCTGATTGGAAAAGGGCATCTGAAGCCCCTAGAGCCGCAGCCCTTACCAGAAAAACTTCCCCCTACTCATAACCCAGCCAAATATTGTTCATTCCACCAGCAGCACGGTCATGACACCGATCAGTGCTTCCGGTTACGTCATGAGGTTCAAGACCTTATTGATAACGGGGTGATTCTGCCTCCGAAGAAACCCAATGTTACTACAAATCCCCTCCCCACACATAACCGAGCTCCACCGCCCAAAAGACTCAATTTCATCCATACTGGGGCCGTGTCCTACGACCCGAGTATCTATATCACACCTACCCACATGCCTAAGCCGGAGGTGTTCCTTCCCGATTGCACCGACTTGTGCATGATAAACATCTCCAAAACCCAGCCCAAGCCAGCAGTGGTGACTGTCGAGAACAGAAGAGAAGAAACCCCAAAGGAAAAGAAGATTGTTGAATTGGAGTCCGCAGAATCTGGGAATTGTACTGAGAAGTCATATAGTCCGAGCGACTACATTTCCTTAATAGGCCAAGATGGACCCAGAGTAGAATTGCCAATAGAGGGAGAGTTGTGTGTGATTCACGGGGATGGTTCGGAACAGGGAACAGATGGTATAACAGCTGTGGGGGAGGACCTTGCCAATCTCCAGTTATATAGCGATCAAAACCCAGGGGACGAGACAGTCAACTGGTTCGATTATCAGGAATCGGCGGAAACTACGGGATGGTTGGACGATCAACCCGATGTGGTAGGAGAATTCCAGGCAGAGCAAGGCCCAGCAGGGGCGAGATTATCAGTGACGGCCAGGAGGGTCAAAGAACAGAGTACATCGCCGGAGAGCGCCGGTGTCGAGAATTTCGCTCGGGATTGGAGTATTTTGAATACGAGGATTAGTGAACAGTCAGTTATGTCGGAACAAGCAAGTTTTGAGGAGCCCGAGAGAATCAGGAAGGCGAAGGCCCATGTGGGAGCTGGAATTGCTGTGTGCACAGGAACGGAGAATGCTATAGACATATGGATGGAAAGTGCTGCGAGTGCAAGAACAGTCATACCAGAACCGGATAGATGTTTGTCAGCTGCTGATGGTATGTGGTGGGAGGATGAAGACTTATGCCTCGCCCATACAGACGAAGATTGGGGTGACAACCAACCTGATGACACTTGGTACCTTGGAGAGGTCGATCATATGACGCGGAGTGGGCGGTACTTCAAACCCCCACACCTAGATCAACCAGAGGCCTCGGGGAAGGATAGAGAGGCTGAAAAACAAAAGGAGAAGCAACTTGAGGAGGAAGCTGTACTCAAACAACTAAAGAGGATACAAGCAGACATCTCCATCTGGGGACTGCTCATGGCCTCTCGAGTACACAGGCAGGCTGTCCTTTCAGCCATGGACAAAGCAAAGCTTTCAATAGAAACTACGCCAGAACAGCCGGTGGGATTAGTCTTTCCGGGAGAAGCTGCCCCGACGCTAACTTTTTCCGACAAGGAGTTGCCACCCGAGGAGGCAGAGCATAATAAGCCACTCTACATCTCCGTGGAATGTAGGGATAAATGGTACCGGTGGTTCTTGTTGATACCGGATCCGCCATCAACGTCTGCCCGGCAAGGACAGCATATGCCATCGGCTTGAAAGTCGCGGACTTTGTACCAACAGCCCAAGTCATCCAGGCATACGACAACACAAGTAGGGAAGTGATGGGAACCGTAAAAGTTCAGACAAAGGTTGGGCCGGGGCAGCACGAGATAGATTTCCATGTCTTAGAAGTTCCCGCAACCTTTAATTTGCTTCTAGGGCGGCCGTGGCTGCATCAAGTGAAAGCAGTGTCATCTACTTTGCATCAAATGGTGAAATACCCCTATGGGAAGGGAGTAGCCATTGTCTTTGGAAATTCATCAATCCACCCACCACCGGAGGTATCTACGCCTGTTCTAGAAATCGAGCATGGTTTGGAGGATATGTTCATATCAGGTTTTACCCTAGCTGAGGCTCAGGTTGTACAGAACGTCATGGCTACTAATGAGGGGATCTATGTCAGTGCCCAAGCAGTGTATCTCATGAATAAACTCCAATACATCCCCGGGATGGGATTAGGAAAAAGTAGCCGCAAGGGCATCGCAACATTGGCCGAAGTGCCACACAATCCCCACACCTTTGGCTTGGGTTATCTGCCCACCAAGGAAGATTGGGTAAGGAAAGGAAAAGAGATGGCTGGGAGAGCCAAAGCAAAACAGATGGGGAGACCTTTTGAGTTGATGCATCGGCCTATCCAGGGTACCCTAAACGGACGCTTCGTCCGGGAGGGGGAGGATTTTCCGTTCTGTGGTTTTCCGGAACCGTGGCTAAACGCAGAGAAGAAGCGCGTGCCGGGTTTTGAAATCTTCTTTGACTTGCAGATATTTGGGGATGATGTTGCTGAAGAGCAGACAGACCCGATGGTTAAGGTCGAGCAGAGCAGGGAAAGGGAGTCTGAGGACACCGAACTTGAAATGGGGGTAGCACTGGCATGTCTACTTTCAGATCCTTCGATCGACCAGTTGTGCTTGGAGGATAACTCCTCGGTGTCCATGATCGGGAATGGAACGGCTGCGGGCCTACCATCAGCTACTTTGGATGCATCCATCGCACCCTCTCTCGTTTGGCAGTACCAGGAAGGATTTTTGAGCAGCACCGGGTCAGGTAGTGAGCCGGAATCTGATTCCACCGAGTCTTGTGAGTCGGAATCAGGTTCCAGCTCAACTGAGTCTGAATCCGGTATTCCTAGGAGTGATAACCCGGATTCCACAGTCCTGTCTAGGTCGTCTTTTTCTTTCTCTTTTGAGTCTGTTGTAACAGAAGAACTAGACGGTTTGGAAGCACTTAATGAGAATGAGGTGAATGTGGTTTCCGAGTACTTTTCTGTGCCTTTGATTTATTGCTTAAATCAGGATTTTCAAAATTTTGATGAAAACGACGAGGACGAAATTCCTCCGGTTTTGCAACGACTAATTGAACAAGAGCAGGAGAGGTTTGTTAAACCCTTAATTGATGAAATCACTACCGTGAATGTTGGTACTGAGAAGGACCCGTGGCTGGTCCAGATCGGGTCCACGTTGTCTTCGGAGGAACGCGAGCGCTTAGTCGCTTTATTAAAAGATTTCAAAGATATTTTTACGTGGTTCTACGAAGACCTGCCTGGAATCGATCCTGAGATTGTACAGCACCGGATCCCTCTTGACCCCGAGGCCCGACCTGTCAAACAGAAACTCAGGAGGATCCGCCCTGATTGGGCAATTAAGATCAAGGAAGAGGTCACCAAGCAAATTGACGCGGGCTTCCTGCTGGTATCCGAATACCCGACTTGGTTGGCCAACATTGTTCCAGTACCGAAGAAAGACGGCAGAATCAGAGTATGTGTGGACTTCAGGGATTTGAACAAGGCTAGTCCGAAGGACGATTTTCCTTTGCCACATATTGATGAGCTGGTAGATTTCACAGCGGGGCATGCGTTGCTTTCGTTTATGGATGGCTTCTCAGGATATAATCTGATAGTAATGGCACCCGAAGACCGGGAGAAGACTGCTTTCACCACCCCGTAGGGTACATACTGCTACAGAGTGATGCCATTTGGGCTGAAGAACGCTGGAGCTACATATCCACGGGCCGCAACCACAATACTACATGACATGATCCACAAAGAGGTTGAGGTGTACGTGGACGACATGATTGTCAAATCCAAAGAAAGAGAGGGCCACTACACCGCCTTCCAAAAGTTTTTCCAAAGGATCAGGGAAATCCAGTTGCGACTAAACCCTCAAAAATGTACATTTGGTGTTACAGCGGGAAAAATGCTGGGGTTTCTGATTACACAAAGGGGCATCGAAGTCGACCCTTCCAAAATCAAGGCCATCTTAGAAATGCCACCACCAATGACTGAAAAGGAGGTGCGAGGCTTTCTGGGTAAAGTGCAATTCATAAGACGGTTTATCTCAAAATTAACCTTGACTTGTGAACCACTTTTTGGTCTCCTGAAGAAAGGCAAGAAATTTCAATGGGACGGTCGATGTCAAGCAGCTTTTGAACAGATCAAGAAATATTTACAGAACCCGCCCGTATTGTCACCACCAGAGCCGGGAAAGCCGTTGATATTGTATCTATCAGGAACTGAGACCACAATGGGCTGTATGCTCGCACAAGAGTCAGAGGACAAAGTTGAAAGGGCCATATACTATCTGAGCAAGAAGATGCTGGATTACGAGACCCGCTACACTCCGCTGGAGAAGGCTTGTTTGGCCTTGGTATGGGCTACCAGGAAGCTGCGACACTACCTGTTAGCTCACTCTGTAATGTTGGTTTCACGACTCGATCCCATCAAATATCTTTTCGAGAAACCGGAACTTACGGGTAGGCTAGCTCGTTGGTTGCTGTTGCTCTCCGAATTTGATCTAAAGTATGTCACACGCAAGTCAGTCAAAGGAAGAGCAGTAGCAGAGTTCCTTGCCGACCATCCGGTTGAGGGGGATGAAGCAATGGAGTACTTGTTCCCAGATGAGGCCATTTTGCATATCGACGACGAAACCTGGATGATGTACTTTGACGGAGCGTCAAATCAACATGGGTATGGGATAGGAGTGTTGCTGATAGCACCCGACGATTCCCGTATTCCTCTAGCCTTCAAACTCCGATTTAAAGTCTCGAACAACGAAGCTGAATATGAGGCATGCATTGCTGGCCTAGAACCAGCCTTGGAACTAGGGGCAAGACGGCTGGACGTCATTGGGGACTCGAACCTTGTTGTGTCTCAAGCAAAAAGAGACTGGAAAGTAAAAGATGAGAAGATGATGATGTATCACCAGACCTTGGATTTGCTAATTCCTCGGTTTGAGAAGCTAAGTTTTGCTCATCTACTAAGAGAGAACAACAGGTTCGCAGATTCTTTAGCAACTCTATCATCCATGATAGACATCCCGTGTGGAGTCCGGATGCGTCCAGTCATCATTGATCAAAAATTTGCACCAGCCTATGAGTCAATTGTTGTTATAGATGAAGTTCAGGACAAAAACCCCTGGTACTACGATATTTTGAATTTCTTGGAGAAGGAAACATACCTGCCAGGGGTAAATGCCAAGGACAAAAGGGCAATAAGAAGATTGGCCGTTCAGTTCATCATCTGTGGGGGTAAGCTGTACAGAAGAGGTCACCTGGGAATGCATAAACTGTGTGTTGATGCTGAAGAGTCAAAGAGTCTGATGGAAGCCATCCATGGAGGGGAATGTGGAGCACATATGAATGGAGTAATGCTGGCACGGAAGATCCTCAGACAGGGTTATTACTGGTCCACCATGGAGGAGGATTGTATCGGTTTTGTTCGACGATGCCATAAATGTCAAATCCATGCAAATCGCATGAATGTCCCGCCATCGAAGCTGTACAATATGACTTCGCCGTGGCCATTTTCGGTATGAGGAATTGATGTGATCGGAGCTGTCACGCCAAAGGGGTCGAACGGGCATGAGTTCATCCTAGTAGCAATAGATTACTTTACGAAATGGGTTGAGGCCCAATCTTATGCAGTGTTGAAGGCATCGCATGTCGCAAAGTTTATCAGAAACAACATAATCTGCCGTTATGGGGTCCCAAACGAGATTATTTCAGACAATGGTTCCCACTTCAAGAAGGAGGTGATTGATTTGTTGGAGAAATATAATGTGGCTTTTCACAAGTTGTCAACATATCGGCCGCAGACCAATGGAGCAGTTGAGGCCGCCAACAAGAATATCAAGCACATATTGCAGAAGATGGTGGAAACCTACCGGGACTGGCCAGATAAGCTGCCGTTTGCTCTGTGGGGCTATCGGACTTCAATCAGAACTTCTACTGGAGCGACTCCGTATTCATTAGTTTATGGGATGGAAGTTGTTCTACCTATTGAGATTGAGGTTCCGTCATTACGAGTATTGGCCGAGTGTCAAATAGCCGAGGCAGATTGGCAGCAGAGCAGATTCGAGGAACTCATGCTTTTTGATGAAAGAAGGCTAAAAGCACTGTACCATGTTCAGGGTTATCAACGCAGAATCGCCCGGGCTTTCAACAAGAAGGTTAAGTCCAAGAATTTAAAGGAAGGAGATTTGGTGCTTAAGGACAACCGAGCTCCCATCCATGACCCAAGGGGCAAGTTCAGACCCAATTGGACTGGTCCCTACATCATCAAGTCAATCTGGTCGGGTGGAGCTGTGGTTCTGATAGACCTAGATGGCCTAGAGTTCTCCCAACCGATCAACATGGACAAGTTGAAGAAATATTATCCTTGAGAGGCTCGGTAGGCCGAAAACCCAAAAGGGCGACCTAGGCAAAAACTCAGAGCACAAAAAATTAGAAAATATAAAAACTGAGCTCGCAAGGTTGAAAACCCGCACAGGGCGGCCTTGGCAAAAGTTAGAGCGCAAAAGGAGAGCAAAAATACTCGAGTGAACCCAAGCCTGAACTACGTAAGGCTTGATTCCCATCTTGGGATACGTAGGCAGCTTCATCCCGAAGTTCAGCCATAAACTCTTTCCCCGATCAACTTTGTCCGTTTGATCCTCTTGGTCATCTTTGTCCATCAGCATTTATCACAAACTCCGGTGCAGTGCTTTGCAGACTAGGGGCAACTTTCCGTTGCTGTACAGTGCCGCGGTGCCGTGCAGACTAGGGGCAATTTTCCAATTGCTGGAATCCGGGGTTGTGCATTTCAGTGACAGATCTCAAGCGTGTCCAGTTCTGATCCATATCGAAAATAGTTTTGAAAAGTTTTGATAAAAGTTGACTTCGCTCAAATTAATCTTTTTACAACTAAGACCATTTCTGGACCAAAGTGGAAAATTTTCAGTACCACAACTTTCAATTTCATTGATTTCAAACAGAGTTCTCTTGCTCTTGCATACAATTGAAGTTGCTTTTTATTACATTCATAAGGAAAACTTGAAAGTACTAATAAAGCAATAAATCCAGGGCATAGTCGAGTCAGGTGTCCCTGCGCCCCCTCCCAGAGCTAGTCGAAGCCTCCGATGCCAAGCTGGGCCCGAGCTGTGCCTTCTCATTAAGCCAATCCCAGCACTCGTCAGACAAATTGCAACTGAAGATGGGAGCCGGGGCTAGGAGTTCTCTAGTCCTCCACGCTGCGGCCTGCCGAACAAGATGTGTGCCTCGGGCCGGGAATGTAGCTGGGTACTCTATCCCTTCCGGCGGGCAGGTCTGGCCATGACCAAACTAGCCCAGGATGCGGAATGGAAAGTAGAAGACACAGTGTGTCATACCAATCAACTGAATCCCGGGCTGACGGGTCATGCTATAGCCCATTGCCGGAAGGTTGAGCCAGGGACATCGCCAAGCGATACGATCTACGGACAAGCTGCACATCCAGTCAAACCACCAACCCTCATCAAGGGCGTCAACTAGGCATTGCCTGAAGAAGTAGCCGCGAGCTGAGTAAGCTGGATAGGAGTCCACAACTTGCAATTTATCCATCAACCATATCTGGGGAGGGATGAAAAATGAGAGAATAAAGAATAGAGAGATGTACGATGAGAGAAAAAGTAAGAAAAGGGTTTTGTGAGAAAAACCGAGCCTGAAGGCCAAGTGATGTGAGCAAATATATATGTGAGATCGGGCGGGAAACATTACCTGCAGTAATAACGGACTCCCGGCTAGCCTGGTCGTCTCTCGACGATAAAAAACGTCCAATCCCAGCAACGTCTCAGCCAGAATCATGGCAATGCAACTTTTGCCCTCCTTCAAGCCTTGGGCAACCTCAATCAACCGGACACTAGTCCCTCCGGAGCCTGAAACAAACAGAAAATAAGATAGTATGCACAAGCAAAGGGCGTGCCGCCGAAAACCTTGCCAATGATGGTCACCGCGGTCGCCGACATCGGAAAACCGGTAAATCAAGCTCGGAACATCCAGCATCCCGTCGTAAATCAAGGACCGAGCATCATATATAGCAAGTCCACACATCCGCCCTAAGGCTTGGGCATGACCAAAATTGAGTTGAGGCAAGATTTCCTCGTCGCGCTCGGACTCCATTAGAGCTTGGAAATCTTCAAAAGTGGGACACACCTCTTGCCCGCTAAAGCTGAAGACATGTGTTACCGGGTTCCAAAACCTTGCCGCGGCATGGAGGAATGGAAAATGCAGCGGGGTACGACGCAAAGTGAATAGTGCGTTTATGCCGAAAGCCCGGAAATTCAGCTTTTCCGAGCCATCCAAGTTGTTCATCCAAGTGGTGAGATTTTGGGCAAGAAGTTCTTCCATTGGGAGAAAATCAGTGTGGAAATGAGGGAAATTACGAAGCTGAGACCCTTTTGAAGAAGATAAGGTTGAGTGAAGGACAGATGTCAACATTCTGCTAGTGCTGACAATTTAGTGCCGACCGGCCAAGTTTAGTGCCGACCGGCCATAAGTTTTGGCCTGTGGATTAATTTCTCGGCTGATGGCCATTACTCACGGCCGATGGCCTTCCTATGGGGCCGGTGGTTCTCCCCCTTGTCCCCTGAGTTCTTTGTGCTAAGAAGTTGGGGAACCCCACCATTTCCAATACCTTCCAGTGATCAATTCTTGCGAGGGAGCGCCCATTTGCTTATCGAGTTGTTGTATGTTTGCTTATCGAGTTGTATTTCACTTTCTTTAAGTCTTTGTATCAAGTTGTACTCGCATTTGACTCGTTTGCCGAGTCTTTGTTCTGCTTATCGAGTTGTAATTGGTTCACTACCTGATTATTACGATGCGATGCTTTGTTCTCGAAACACAGTATCAATTTCATTCACATTGTTATGTGATGCCTTGTGATGCGATGCGTAGAACGTGCAAATGCAACACCTTTTGAAAAATAGCTGTTTCATTTCCGTCATGTATTTTGTGAAAATATGCAATTTCAAAAAATAAAACCTACCTGAGGCAGTGCAATGTGCTTAAACTCCTAATGAAAAGGGAAAGTAAAGCAGGAGAGTAACAGGGTAGCAGAGTATTGGGTTTTGATACCAGTAACCTCCCCCCGCGGCCATTGTACCTTCCGCGCCCTCGTTTGGGTCAATTGTGTGGTTTGGCATCACCATCACTCAAGGCAATGCAAGAAAATGCACTTGCAAAATGCAAGTGGATCTTCGAGTTGACCTCGAGCTATGACTCTTGTGAGCAATGCTCGCTACATGCGAAGGACGTCCCTTCCCGTATCCTTTTCGTATCTATTGAATTCTACAAATCATTTCAATTATACTGTGTTACAGTACGTTGCATTTCAGCATCATGGAAAATATGCTTTTACCATGATTTCAAATTCCTTTTTATACACATTGCATTGCATGCGTGCTCTGCTTTACTTACATGTGTTCAAGTTCCCTTCTATACACATTGCGTGCATGTGTGCATCGCTTTACTTACATGTGTTCAAGTTCCCTTCTATACACATTGCGTGCATGTGTGCATCGCTTTACTTACATGTGTTCAATTGCCTCTATACACATTGCTTGCATGCGTGCATCGCTTTACTTACATGTGTTCAATTGCCTCTATACACATTGCTTGCATGCGTGCATCGCTTTACTTACCTGTGTTCAAATTGCCTCTATACGCATGCTCCTGTGTTCAAATTGCCTTTATACACATTGCTTTCATGCGTGCATCGCTTTACTTACATGTGTTCAATTGCCTCTATACACATTGCTTGCATGCGTGCATTGCTTTACTCACATGTGTTCAATCCCACTATTTTGCTATACACATTGCTTGCATGCGTGCATTGCTTTACTCACATGTGTTCAACCCCAATATTTTTCTATACACATTTCATGCGTTGTCACGCATTTTCGATTGCATGACATGCATATTGCTAACGATATTGTACCTGTTAGGTTTGTTTTCTTTGCAGGCACGATATTGTATGTACGGTTCATTTGAGGCTGGTGCAACCAGACGAACCGGACAGGTATTGTATCCTCCACGTGAGACGTATCGAGAATTACATAATTCTCTTACATCCTTTCTGCATTGTAGTGTAGTCTGGTGTATGCTAGCTTAAAACTGTTGCATGTGTGCTTCGTTACAACTCTCTTTGTATGATCATAAGTTATGCTCGGCTTCTTGCATTGTCTCGCATTTTGCCCCTACCTTCGGGCGCATACCTTGTTTGTCTTGCATGTTTGTCTAAGTCTTCGGCCTTGTCAAAAATGGGTCGTCTCTGGGCTTTGACATTCACTCCCGTCATGGTTATGACTTCCGAGTTCTGTCAAAGAGGGGCAACTGTAGACACCCCATTTTTGACCGTCCTCAAGACTTGGACATCACCGCCCGAACACTCGGTGATTATCCATGTTTGTGTTCGTCTCGAGTTCCCGGAGGCCTTGGCAGCGCGCCTCGTCTCAGGACCTCTTGACTCGACTGCTTCGTGTTCGGTTTTGGCACCAAACACCTGTGTTTTTGCCTTGAAGGGCAGGGAATGGCTTGTGAGCCATCCCCACATCCCATCGGCTCCCCCCTTGCATCACCGGCCGTTTATGGAGGCCGTCGGCTGTGGTTCCTTAGTATTCATGGCCGGTCGGCACTATGTGTTGCCGACCGGCATTTCTTTGTGCCGATGACATTTTTGACCGGCCGGTGACCCTTCTGCACCCCTTTGGGCATGGTGCATGCCAGCTGTGCCAGCTGGAATGCACCCTCACATTCCCCCGTGCATGGGAGTGACCCATTTGCACCTTTGACCCCCCCAAGCTTCTAGAAGCTTGCACCTTTGGCCAAGCTTCTTGGAGAAGCTTGGCCAGCTGTCTTGGCTTCCCCAAGAAGCCTAGCCCCTTTTGGCCCCCTTGAACCTTTCTCTTTGCTTAGCCATTAAGTCATTTGGCTTGGTCTTGGCCTATATAAGCACCATCTCTCTCCCTTTGAGAGGGGTTAGCCACTTTTGATCAAAAACCAGAGCTTATGTATCTATATATCTGCCATATATCCCTCTCTCTCTAGATTTTCCCTCTCTCTCCTCTTGTGTGTGTGTTTTTAGGCCTAAAAGTGCACTTTTACCTCACTTTTGCACCAATACACACACCATTACACCTTAGCTCGAGATTGGGAGGCTTGGAGGTTTGTTTGTTGAAGTTTTGGACTGGTTTTGATCAATAGAAGAGGGCTGCACCACCTGTTCTTCAAGGGTTCTTCAAGGGT
Organism: Camellia granthamiana; assembly: GCA_036172215.1. NCBI lineage: Eukaryota > Viridiplantae > Streptophyta > Magnoliopsida > Ericales > Theaceae > Camellia > Camellia granthamiana. Next base: position 327,460 of record JAXFYN010000094.1, on the reverse strand, counting down.
AAACTTTTTGCTTTAGTTTCCCCAAACTTGCACTAGCTTTATACCTATCTTGCTTTGTGTTTTTGGCTTTGTGCATAACATAAAAAAAATCTTATATTTTCATGCTTAAGAACATTCATTAAGGTCACTTTGTGGTTTGAGTGCAAACTCACCCTCTTAGGCCTTGTTTTGGCCATTTTGGTGCCTTTTCTTAAGGCCTTATTTACTTTGGTTTTTTTGGTCTTCTCACTACTGAAAACCAGTGGGTTTTCAGTGGTGAGGAAGGTACTTTGGAGTCTCATATAGGGGAGGGACACCCCTCTCCCCTTAGTCCCTTCCTTGCCTTTGTCTTTGGCTTGAAGGGTAGCATGCATGAGTGCTTGCATTTGGCTTCATTTCAGAGTTTTTTTAGGTGTTTTGGAGCATGTTTAACCTCTGTCCAATATGGGTTTGTTGGCCCTTAACATGCTTGTTATACTTGCTTTGCATCCTTCTATTTGGCATAAAAATGCATCTCATGTTTAAGCTATGATCCTTGCATGTGTTGACCTAACTTCATGAAGGTATTAGTGTTGTTTTGTCATGCTTTAGGTCTGTTGGCCACTGATTTTACCCTATGTAACATGATTGATGTGGTTGCTTTGCATTGTGGTTTGAGAGCCTTAAGGATGTGATCCATGTATATGCATTGGTTAGGCTATTTTAGTGATTTGGAATCATTTAATGTGCTATTTCAGTCCTTATGCCATGCCCATATGTCTCCATTTATCACCTCTTTCATGTTTTGAAAGGTTGGTCTCTTATGCCTTGAAATAGGCCTTGTGCATGCTTGTATATTTAAGGCATTTTGGGGGCTGCCATATCAGGAGATTTGGGGGTATTTTTGCATGTTGAAAATCTGTTTTTGCTTGTCTAATATATGCCATGAGTGGTCTTGTTAATGGTGGTGGAGTACCCTCTTTTGTGCCTTAGCTTTAGGCTCATTAACTTGCATGTTTGCATAGCATTTTGTGTATGGTTTTAGGCGTGTTTGGCCACTGTTTTGGGGTGGATTGAGGTCTGCCCCTTTATGATTTAAGTCCACTTTTGCATGCTTGTCTCATGTTCCTTGCATACTTGCTTCATTAAGTGTTGTAGCATGATGATCCCATGCTTGATTTGTCCAGGTTTGCATTGCATTTGCACCTTGCATGTTGCATTACATTTGGCATGCTTGCATTTTAGTATTAGGTTGCATTGTGGAGCCATGTTTGCATAACATGCATTGCATTACTTGGTTTGGGGTGTCAAGCCAAGTTGAGGGTTAGGATGAGTTCATACCATAAGTGATGCAACTTGTCTTAACTCTTGGTCACCAAGGCCCTTGACCAACACATGATAAGGTCTTGGACTTCATTTGTGTGTTGCATGCATATTGACATTGAAATGCAACCTTGGTTCCTTAGGCTATCATGCACCAAGATGCATAATTGATGGCCCAACAACCAAGGGTCATGCTTCCTTGAGTCCCATGCATGATAGGAAGCATTGGCCATGCTTATATATGCTCAAAATCCTATCCCATGCACTGCTTGCCTGCTGTTGCTGTCAAACTGTCTTCTGCAGGAATTTTATGCCGACCGGCAGTATAGAGTGCCGACCGGCACTATATGGGTGGCCGATAACTCCTTGGGCAGCCGATGGTCATTTTAAACGGCCGGTGGTCATTTCATCCAGCCGATGGTGTATTGCAGTGTGCATAGAAGGTGTCCTGGGACTTTGGCAGTTTTCAGAAAGGCAGGACAGTGAAAACAGAGGCAGCAGTGGTATGATATGGGCTTTTCGGGCAAATTCGATCGAGCATGCATCATTCGCGCATCCCGAGGCGGGGCTGAGGCCCCCCTTTCTTTTTACATTTAATTTGATAATTAGAATTTTGTAATAATTTATTCATTTATTTTTGGACTGTATTATTATTTTGGTCCCTCCGAGCGAGGGCAAATTTGTAATAAGTGTGCGTGGGTGTGTGTATGTCTTCCAACCCCCATTTCTTTCTCCCTTTTATTTACCTGCTTATGATGGTAGATTAGGGCATATTTAAATTAGCATACCTTATGCTATGCATGCGTGCATCCATACATTTGTTATACATGCATCGGGCTCGGCACACCATACAAACTGCATTGAATTCCAATTCCAAATCGAATACGTGTTATTTGTAGCATTTCACATGCCATGTTTAGGATAGCCGAGCCTGTCTAGATTGCATCTTTGCATGTGTTGCATTAGCCATTTTTAACATGAACTAGGATCATGCATATGATTACTAACTGGTTTCTGTTTTGGCTTGGAGTACTAGGTGAGCTTTTTATGCTTTAGCATTCTTGCATGCGTGTGAGTGTTGCCATGACAGCATGATTACCATGAGGCTAGCTACTTATGTGATATAACTGCTTGAATGCCTGTGGATGGAGGTCAAATTACTTAAATTGGGATAATGCATCACAACTGTGAGTTTTAAAACCATCTTTTCCAAAGCCCACTTGAGGGTGGCAAAACCTGCATTTTAGCCTACTTACGAGTAGCAAACCATTTCCAAAACAAGCATGTGATGTTTTGTTCCAGTTTAGGCGATTTGGTCTATACTTGTTTACTGTGCGCATCACATAGTAATTCTAGGCTAATAACCGGAATAAGAACACGTAAGGTTTTCAAAATCGGATATCATGGTTAGTAGAGGCCGGTCTTCGGACCGGGCGAGAGGGGGTGCTCATAGCTGACCTTCCCCGATCGTACCCAAGTTCCCGAGCCGAGGCAACTTTGGTGATGACGGACACGTGGCCTTTGGCACCGAGTCAGGGTTTCCTAAATTTCCCATTAAAAAAAAATATTTAGGTGGCGACTCTGTATCTGGCAAAGCAGTCCATGTTTGGCACTTCTTTTCAAAAATCTATTTTTCTCAAAACGATTTGCCAGAGTTGGACTCTTTGGTTCAGATTAAGAACCGTGACAATTTGAGTCCTTGAACTGTAGTGACCCAATATCGAACCAGAACCGGGGGGGGGGGACTCGCACTCCTCGCCCCGGGATGCGTTCGGGGACGTCTACACGTGGTCAGGGCCGCAGGCAATGCTCTCAATCCACAAATTGGTAGTGGCTGGACCTACTGAGATACAATCATCCCCAGTAGCAATCTTGGAGCTCAAAATGGTGACACCGAATGATCCTGCAACGTGAATGCCGTCCGCGTTTGGGCTGTTTCCTCCCGCCGACACCTTCGCTCCTTGTAACTTGACGTTGTTGCAGCTATTGATCGCAATATGGAACATCTGACTGTTCAGCGATGTTAATCCGCTGACCACAACGTTGTTTGAATTGTTGAATTCTAGGGTCTGCAGTTTAATGTTCCAATTAATTACTTCAATCAATCATCTAAGAAGAAAAAAAAGCAACTAAATTAGGGAATATATTGTTACTGGTCCCAGCAAAATTTTGTTATGAAGTAATCTTGCTTCACCTATAGATTGTTTTTTCCACCGGCCTAAGAGTAGGCATGTGAAGTCTACAATTAAGTTTGTCAGAAAATGGATGTTGGAGAATAAGTTTGTCAACAATAGCTGCGATTCACGCCTCAGCCGTAGTTGCATTTGTTGCATTCACATTGTTAGTTTTATCTATATATAGTTATATGTTTTGAGAATTTAGAGAGTGTGGGAGAAAGAAAATAAAAGAGAGAAGAGTGTGTTCATGCTTTGGATTTGTTTCAGAATTGTTGTGAGTCAATTTAATTTCAGTTTGGTTCGTTTTTAAATCTCTCATTGTGAATCACCAATAGTGCTTTGCACCCCACTCCCACCAACAGTGGTATCAGAACCCGAAGGTAGCTTGAATTTGCAGAAATTCTGCAAATTTGCAAAAACAGAGTGTGATTTCGAAAGTTGCCCAGAAATCAAAGTGGTCGAAATCAATTTTTGATCATACCAGATTGAAGCTCTCGACGAGACGATCTTACTGGAAAAAAGAACATCAAAAACCGAGCCTTACAGAAGCCGCACGCGCTACACGCGCCTCCCTGGCGCCGTTGCCACGCGCCGCCACGCGCACATGCGTTCCATGCATCTTCTTCGCCCGGATTGCAAAGTTTGACCCCAGATCCAATCCGTCAACCCAGATCCGGATCCAAGGCTGACGTCATTGACGACGTCATCTGCTGACGTCATCCAAGTTGAGCCGTGAGCCGTCAAGCCGAGCCGCGCGAGCCTCCAGCCGAGCCTCCGAGCCGTTGACCAAGCCGTTAACCGAGCCGCAAGCCGAGTCACAAGCCGAGCCGAGCCGAGCCGAGCCTCCGTTGATCTGAGCCGTTGACTTGAGCCGAGCCTCCGTCTCGCCGCTAGCCAAGCTGTGTTGACTAAGCTGTTGACCGAACCGCACGGAAGTTTAATCCAGTGTGCCGCGGCTAAGTTCCAACCGCCGATCTGAGCCGTTCAACTTGTTTTGGCTTGATCTAAGCCATTTGGTGTCGTTTTTGGGTGATCCAATAGTGCTTTCCAACTAATTGAAATATTCCGGACACATCTATATGGTTAGAATTTGCAAATTCCATTCTAAAAATTTGCAGAATTTTAAAGACAACCAATGGCCAACACAAACAACTTCTTTCAGCCCCAGTTTCCGAAACTCAGCAAGGAGAACTATGAAAATTGGAGTATTCAAATGCAAGTCCTACTAGCCTCACAAGATTTGTGGGAGTTAGTGGATCGAGGATATGATGAGCCAGCTACTCTCGCAGATGAAGGAACTTTAAATGATACTCAGAAGATGGCGTTAAATATTCAAGGAGGAAAGATAAAAAGGCCTTGTATCTACTCTATCAAGGCATTGATGAGTCAAGTTTTGAGAAGATCTCATCAGCAACAACTTCTAAAGAGGCATTGAGTATTCTTCGCAATTCACACCGTGGAATTGAAAAGACGATCAGAGTTCGACTCCAGGTGTTACGTGGCGAATTCGAGATGTTGCACATGAATGAGAATGAGTCAATTTCTGAGTACTTTAACAGAACATTGACCATTGTTAATCAGATGAGAAGATATGGAGAGAAGATGGAATCTCTTCAAGTAATAGAGAAAATTCTCAGATCACTCAGTCCCAAGTTCGAGCATGTGGTTGTAGCAACAGAAGAGTCCAAGGATCTTAGTGCCATGACCACCGATGAGTTGATGGGCACACTTGAGATTCATGAACAAAGGATCAACAAGAAGACTTCTTCAAGTTCTCTAGAGCAAGCTCTTCAATCAAAGCTGTCTTTCAGAGATGACAGAAACGAGCAAGGGGGGACATCACAAAGAAGCCGAGGAAGAGGTCGTGGTTATAATAACCGAAGTTCTGGTTTTCGAGGAAGAGGCGGACGAAGTCTAGTCAGAGGAGGAAGAAGTCAACCACACTTTGCTCCAATAGGAAGAGCAAGAGGTAGAGGAAGTGGTTACAACAACTGACCAGGATTTGACAAAAGTAATGTTCAGTGCTACCAGTGCCACAAGTTCGGGCATTACAGCAATGAATGCCGAAGTAGAGCAACAACAGAAGCTGGTGAGCAAGCAAATTTTGCCGAGGAGGAAACGAACAAAGTTGGACCTACAGTCCTGTTTGTCCACCATGGAGACACTGAAAATCAAAACAATGTTTGGTATCTAGATTCGGGAGCCAGTAATCACATGTGTGGTAAAAGAGCGTTGTTCGTTGAGCTTGACGAGACTGTACAAGCACTAGTCTCATTTGGTGATTCTTCAAAGACTCTAGTGAAAGGAAGAGGTAATATTCTGATCAAGCTCAAAAATGGAGATCATGATTACATCTCCAATGTTTATTATGTTCCTGCCATGAAGAACAATATTTTGAGTATGGGACAACTCCTAGAGAAAGGATACAACATCATCATGAAAGATTGTCATCTTACCATCAAAGACAATCTTGGTAATTTGATCGCTCGGGTGAGAATGTCCAAGAATCGGATGTTTGCATTGAACATCCAACATGATGCTGCGAAGTGTTTAAATGCCATCATCAAAGACAAAGACTGGCTATGGCATTTGAGGTTTGGACATCTCAACTTTGGAAGCTTGAAGCTGTTGTCAAGCAAGAATATGGTGAAAGGGCTCCCTCATATTGCTCATACTAATGAAGTTTCTGAAAGCTGCATTCTTGGGAAGCATCACAGAACTAGCTTTGCCAAAGAAGTGAAGTGGAGAGCAACAAAGCCACTGGAGCTAGTGCACACTGATGTGTGTGGTCCATTGAAGCCGATGTCAAATGGACAGAATAGATACTTTCTCACCTTCATTGATGATTATAGCCGGAAGACATGGGTGTACTTTCTTAAAAGAAAGTCGGAGGTGTTTAGCATCTTCAAAGAATTCAAAGCTTTTGTAGAAAAGCAAAGCGGCTACTACATCAAGACATTGCGATCAGATCAAGGTGGAGAATATACATCAGATGCTTTTGAGAAGTATTGCAAAGAACAGGGAATCAAGCATCAAACAACACCATCCTATACGCCACAGTTGAATGGTGTTGCTGAAAGGAAAAATCGCACAATCTTAGATATGGCAAGAAGCATGTTGAAAGGAAAGGGACTACCCAAGCAATTTTGGGCTGAAGCCGTATCATGTGCTGTGTATTTGTTGAACAGATGTCCAACCAGGAGCCTTCATTCTATGACTCTAGAAGAAGCTTGGAGTTCACATAAGCCAAGTGTCAACCATCTCAGAATATTTGGGTGTGTTGCGTACACCAAGATTCCAGAAGCAAGAAGAACCAAGCTCGATGATAAGGGAGAAAAATGTATCCTTGTCGGATATGGAGATAGAACAATGGGATACAAATTGTATAATCCCATTACCAAAAAGGTGATCATGAGTCGAGATGTGATATTTGAAGAAGAAGAAGCTTGGAACTGGAATCAAGATGAAGTTGTCAAAGATGCAGAACTCATTCTTGAAGATGAAACATCAAAAGCTCCTGTTGAAATCATAAGAGAAGTTCAAGATGAGCCACAAACTCCTCCACATAGAATTCCTGCACCTAGATCGCCAGCTTCTCACAGAAGTGCTGCATCATCATCATCATCATCAGCATCATCAGATGATAGTTTTTCCAAACAACCAAGACCAATGAGAAATTTGCAGGAAATATATGAAGCTACAGAAGAAGCAGATCTGAATTTGTTCTGCCTACTCGCAGATAGTGATCCACTTACCTTCTCAGAAGCCATCCAAGAAGATAAATGGAAGAAAGCAATGGATGAAGAAATTCATGCCATTGAGAAAAATGACACATGGAAGCTTACCAGTTTACCAGAGGGGCACAAACCCATTGGAGTGAAATGGGTATACAAGACAAAGAGGAATGCACAAGGCGAAGTACAACGCTACAAGGCAAGGTTAGTAGCAAAAGGTTACAAGCAGAGAGCTGGAATTGACTATGGAGAGGTGTTTGCTCCAGTTGCCCGATTGGAGACTATCAGGCTAATGATTTCTTTGGCTGCCCAGCACAAGTGGCAGATTTATCAACTTGATGTGAAATCTGCATTTCTTAATGGTTTCCTCGAAGAAGAAATCTATATTGAACAACCTTCGGGGTATGTTCAGAATAGGCATGAAGACAAAGTGTACAAATTGAAGAAAGCACTTTATGGATTGAAGCAAGCTCCGCGTGCATGGAATACTAGAATTGATCAGTATTTTCATGACAATGGTTTTGAAAAATGTCCATATGAGCACGCACTATATTTGAAGAAGGAAGCTGATGGAAGCATGTTGCTTGCTTGTCTTTATGTTGATGATCTAATCTTCACCGGAAACAATCCAGCCATGTTCAAAGACTTTAAAAGAAGCATGGTTCAAGAATTTGAAATGATAGATATTGGATTGATGGCTCATTTTCTCGGCATTGAAGTGGCACAAAGAAAAGATGGGATTTTTATTTCCCAAAGTGGTTATGCAAAGGAAATTCTCAAGAGATATGGAATGGAAAATTGCAATCCAGTGAACACTCCTGTAGACAGTGGAGTAGAGCTCAGAAAAGGTACGAAGACAGGTGATGTGGATCCAACTTATTTCAAGAGCCTAGTCGGAAGTCTTCGCTATCTTACTTGTACCAGGCCAGACATATTCTATGGAGTAGGACTGATCAGCAGATATATGGAAACACCGGATCAATCACACCTTTATGCAGCAAAGAGGATTCTTCGCTACATCAAAGGTACAGTCGATGATGGTTTATTCAATAAACCAACTGATAATTTCAGTCTTGTTGGCTACTCAGATAGCGACTGGGGACGTGACTTGGATGAACGGAAAAGTACTACGGGGTTTACTTTCTTTATGGGAGATACAGCCTTCACATGGTCATCCAAGAAGCAAGCCATTGTGACATTATCGACTTGCGAAGCTGAGTATGTTGCAGCTAACTCAGCTGTGTGTCATGCAATATGGTTACGGAACATGCTGAAGCATTTGGGATTTCCACAAGAAAAAACCCACTGGGATTTTTGTTGATAATCGCTCAGCAATTGCATTGGCGAAAAACCCAGTTTATCATGAAAGAAGTAAGCATATCGACACCCGCTATCATTTCATCCGAGAGCATGTGAAAAATAAAGAGGTGGAATTATTGCCTTGCAAATCTCAAGATCAGCTTGCAGATATTTTCACGAAGCCATTGAAAAATAATCTGTTCAACAGAATGAAGATAATGCTTGGAATGAAGCAGCATGGAGAATCAAGATTAAGGGGGGATGTTGTGAAGTAATCTTGCTTCACCTATAGATTGTTTTTTCCACCGGCCTAAGATTAGGCATGTGAAGTCTACAATTAAGTTTGTCAGAAAATGGAGGCTGGAGAATAAGTTTGTCAACAATAGCTGCGATTCACGCCTCAGCCGTAGTTGCATTTGTTGTATTCACATTGTTAGTTTTATCTATATATAGTTATATGTTTTGAGAATTTAGAGAGTGTGGGAGAAAGAAAATAAAAGAGAGAAGAGTGTGTTCATGCTTTGTATTTGTTTCAGAATTGTTGTGAGTCAATTTAATTTCAGTTTTGTTCGTTTTTAAATCTCTCATTGTAAATCACCAATAGTGCTTTGCACCCCACTCCCCCCTACAAATTTAACTATTGATATTGGAGAAGCACTAATCAAGCTTCTCTTATTTTATTTTATTATTGTTTAGAAAAAAGAAAAGATTCGTTTTACAAGATCACTAATGAAAGCGAATGGTTGACCTATAATACTAGCTTACAATAACCAATATTAGGAATATATAATATATGTTGCAATAATTTGGTATATATATACATATATGGATAGAAATCTGCTTAACCCAAAATTGGAGCCAAGTGTATCCCAAATCACAGAGTCAAAGATCACTTTGATCTCATTACTCATAATAGTTATTCAGTGTCAAGAATAGCATTGCCACTAGTGTCAAGAACTATAGTGGACCAAAAAGTAATTTATTTATTTGAAAATTGGAAGTTTTCTATGACACCCAGTTTCTTTTTTTTTTTAAATGACTGGGGCGTCCTGTTGTGAAAGGAAAGGAAAGGAAAGGATAGCAGTCCCCTCAACCAAAGTAAGGGTAGAAAAGGACAGAAGATTACCGTAGCACCAGCAGGGCAATTCTTGCCGGAAGCCTTGCAAGCCCACAAAGCAGTACCTTGAGCGTCAAGTGTACCACCATAGATAGAAACACCATGGACATTCTCAAATACAATCCAGTTAAGGCTATTTCCGAGGACATTGTAATCTGAGGGAGCCACAAGAGTGCCGTCAATACGAACGGTGATGGCAGTGTTCTTGCAGGTGTCCCCAACAAATATTGTTTTGGATGCAATCAAGTACCTTCCCTGAGGCACGTATATCGTAGCCGGGTATGCCGAGCCACAAGCTCCATCCCATGCACTCAAGAACGCCTTGCTTGAGTCTGTCTTCTCATCTCCTCTTGCTCCTAAACTAACCACATTGTATGTTGGTGTTGCGCTTGCTAACAACGATTCATACAAGAAGATCATTGACACTAGTGTGAGAACAGAAGAAGTCATGGCTTGCACCATTTTTATATTTTTTAGTGAGAGAGAGAGAGAGAGAGAGAGAGAGAGAGAGAGAGAGAGAGAGAGATGGTTGTTGGAGGAAGTAGATCGTGGTGACGAGTTGATGCGGTTTGAGGGGTACTTATAGGCTTTGAGTTTGGAGTGCCTTGTTTGGAAAATTTTTTATTTTTTATTTTAAATAAAATCATTGAAAACTATGTATTTTTTTTTGATAACTCAGGTATCCTCAACCCGCTGATTTTAAGGGAAGCCAGGACTAATCCTGAGGACCCTGAAGTTAACGACCGGGCAAACCTCCAGTGGCCCCAAGGGGTGACTCGAACTCGAGATCTGTAAATTTTATCTTCCAGACTTTACCATTCGGCCACTTACCTTGAGGTTCATTGGAAACAATATATAGGATGTACCCAACGGAATTTGGTAGGCATGTTCAATTTCCATCATTTTATAAGGCATACTTTCCAAACAGGCCATTTTGAATTGGAAAGTTTTCATTGCCCATATGTGTATACCGATTCAGATCCTTTCATTACATGGTTCTAATGAAAGATTTTTATTATATCATCTAAATAAATATGTGAATAAATTTAGAAGAAAAAAATATTATTACAAATCTTTAAATAATAGGGTAAAATTCATTTTACCTCCCTCTGTATAGCTTGCTAGAGACCCCAAATTTACCAAATGCCTCACATACGTGTGAGATCTATATATGGGTCTCACACCTATGTGAGACATTTGGTAGAAATTTTGGTACAACTTTTGGGATCTATAACATTTTTCTCTTTTAAAAGTAGAAATTTTTTTTCTTCTTTTCTTTTTTTTCTTTTCTTTTTTTTTTTTTTGGGGTAAGAGACAAAATTTTTTTTTTTTATCAGAAAAGAAAACTTTATTGATGAAATAAACCGAAATACATCAATAAAGAGGGGATTTGAGCGAGAAGAAGCTCCAACCTCCAAGTTGGTGAGAAACCAACGAAAGAAGCATACCAAACGAAAGAAGCATACCAAAAGACAAGAAGAACAGCAGAACAACAAACAACACTGGGTAATTCAGACCAACAAAACAACTGAGTGACAACACCTCTGGTAAGAGACAATTTTATTTGCTTACAGGGCAAGAATAAAAAGCCTCCAATCCAAATCCCCACTTTTTCGTAAGCTTGATTTTCCTCTCATCTGCTTATTATTTAAATGATGATAAGTCACACTGATCTCTTTTGTGGTTGAGAGAAAATATAACAAATTTTATAGTTTTAACATAATTGTATTAATCTTCTATTTGATAAGGTTAAATATATTAAAATTAATGCAAATAGTATACAGACATAAAGATACACAATGTAAAATATATAATTAAAATAAATGACACATTATTTTTCTATTCATACGACTAATGAATTTCTAATAAAAATAGGATCAAATATTATATGAATTAAAAACTTAAGGAAACTCGGTATAGTTATGCTAAACTTGTGGGCTTATATTATATTTTATCCAAATTTCCCGAAAAAGTCAATGTCATTTACCCTTTAAATAATTGTTAATGCAGATAGTATGAACACATAAAGATACACAAGATAAAACTTATATTTTAAATGTAAGATAAATGATACATTATTTTTTCATGGGCAAATTTCACTTTACCCTTCTATGCTTTAAGTCATATGCGGTTTATCCCCTTAACGTTTAAAAATGATCACATAACCTCCACGTGATTTGTAGACTGAAGTACACCGTTAAACATTCTGTCCAACTTAACAAGTGTAAAACACGTGAGAGATATGAGAGGGTTATGTGCTCATTTTCAAATTTCAATGAGGTAAATCGCACAGGGGTTGTGTACTTTACAAATAAATGATGAAAATGTCCATTGTTCACACATTTAAGTTACTTACATATAGGGGTATTTTGGTCTTTTTATATCAAATCGTTAATGAGTCTAATGGTGCACTTCAGTACGCAAATCACGTGGGAGTTATGTAGTCATTTCTAAACATTATAAGGGTAAAATACACATGGCCCAAGCATAGGGGTAAAGTGAAGTTTATAGTTTTTTTCATTCATACTACTAACCAAATTCTGATGTAAATAGAATTAGGAATTATATGAATTAAAATCTTAAAGAAATTCAGTATAATCATACCAAATTCGTGAACTTATTCTTTTCTAAATTTTAAAAAAGTTCATTGTCATTTACCCTTTAAATAATTATTTAATAGTGTTACAATACCAACACCACAGACTCATAATATTCTTTTTTTTTTTTTTTTTTTTATCAGCAAAGAAAATTTCATTAATAACATGAAATTAAAGGTACAGGAAGATGACATACATCGAGAGAGATTCGGAAGTATAAAAATACCCCTACTACTGCTACTCGCATCCATACAACCAACCCCTTGGCCTCTCGATTTTTAAATAAAAAGTTAAGAAGGACTTAACTAGAAAATAAAATACATGAAACCCCACAAAATCAACCCACCAAACCCCCCAAACAGCTCCTGCAAATCCTCTAATCAACCCAAATTCAACCCAATATTTTAATCACCTTATCTGCAAGCCTCATGATTTTAAATCATCAATATCAACAACCCAATATTTTAATCACCATGCCTCTGTTATTTGCTGCAATTCCCGAATATTTTAATCTCCATGCCTCAACAACCCAATATTATAATCACCATGCCTCATGATTTAATCACTATGCCTCTGCTATTTTAATCACCATGCCTCTGCAGCTACACCACGCTTCTGCAACTACACCATGCCTCTGCTACTGCAACTCCCAAAGCCCACCCACCCACTCCTATGTTGCTGCCCACATCACACCGTAGCTGCTGCAACTCCCGAACCCGCACCTATGCTGCTGCAGCTCTCGAACCCACACCCATGCTGCTGCCAAAGCCCACCCACCCACTCCTCTGTTGCTTCCCACATCACACCGTAGCTGCTGCAACTCCCGAACCCGCACCTATGCTGCTGCAGCTCTCGAACCCACACCCATGCTGCTGCAAACTCCCCTTCTAAACTTGACAATGCAGCTCGGTGATTCCAGAACACCCCTCCGACCAATCACATTGCCTCGACAAAGTCTTATAGAACTGCATCCCACACCATGCCTCTTCTTCTTACTCACACCTGCTGCAGATCCAAGCACCGACCAAAACCCGACCAACCGCTGGGACACCAACCACTGGGACACCACCCACTGCAGATCCAAACACCGACCAACCAGCAGTTCTTCTTCCTACTCCAGTCCTTCTTCTTTCACCCCTCAAACTCACACACGAAGAGGAGCGCTCGAATGAAAACCAGACAGATCTGGATCGACACCGGCACCCATGTTTCCGCCCAAACAAAGCATCGATACTTCTCCAAAAATCTGAAACAGAGTTCACCCCTCAAGCTCCTACTCGCAAAAGAGTGCTCGAGTGAAGAGCCTGGACGTCCCCTGATGAAAACAACACACCACTACCCCCAAAGAAACAGCTAAAACAGCCCCGAATCACCAACATATAAACTCTACCGCAGCACACAAACACACCTAGGTGGGAAAATATAGGGGGAATCAAGTTTATTCAAGGAAAGAAACTAATAGACAAACACCGGAAAAAGCTAGGCCAGCCGACCGCCATAGCCAAAGGCGGCGGCCGGCCGGCCCAAAGAGAGGCCCGGGGAGGAGGTTTTTAGAGAGAGCAGACTCATAATATTCTTAAATCAATAAAAACAATAATCACATATAGCTGGAGTTGATATGATAATACTACAGAAAATGTGTATAATAATTATTGGCAGTAACAATATCAGAAAATAAGAAATAAGAGATTGAATTTTATGATGGCACATATTGTGGTTTATTTACTGCATACATATAATTATTTGAAGAAATTCCGGATAAAGTCATAGATATATGTTGACACACCATTTTGTGTGAACCCATCTTTCAGCAAGGAGAGGAGAGATATGTGCTTCCAGTTGAAGACATGCAAATAAATAAATGGGGCTCATATGATATGATATGATGCTGAACGTATTGTTCTGTTATATATATATTCATTAATAAGACTTTGGATTCATTAGAAATTATATCATGGTGGTCTCGGCTTGATTTGGCGGCTTCTCATGCTTCCATGTAGCATAATTTTCTAATTTCTCTCATGCTATCAATCATACTAACCCATGTGCACCCACAACCAATTGAAATGCATTATACATTAAAAAATCAAATTAATAAAATAAAATAAAATAACACAGGTAAGGCTCCATGTTAGCTTGCTTCAATTTTCCACCATTAGCACTAAATGCAAAGATTTTGGTTTAAAATTAATCTAAAACACATTGTATGACAATAGTTTTACGTGGGATTTAGACTGTGTTTGGTTAGAGGTTTTAATGAGAGATGAAAAGGAAAAAGGAAATACAATTTCACTTTTTGTTTAGCTATAAAAAAAAAAAAACACAAGATAAAAGAAAATGAGAAAAAAATACAATTTCACCTTTTATTTTTCAGATTCACTTTTAAACTTTTTTCTTTCTATATTTCTTAATTAAACATAATTTGGAATTTGAATCCAATCATTTCTTTTTCCTTATTTTTTTTTCTATTTCTCTTATTAAATTCTCTAACCAAACACAACTTTAAAAAACAGTTATGTACTTATGTAGCACTGCCAATGCTTATTTCCCCATTCAACCTTGTCATAGGAAATAATGCTATATGTACCAATTAATATACCAATTAGTGTACTAATTGATGACATGTCATAATTTTAGAGGTTTTGAATTTTGTAATGGGTGAAGTCATAATTTTAAAATGTCAACGTCATAACTATATTAATATACTAATTAGTATACTAATTGGTACATGTAGTACCACCGCATCTTAGGAGGTGGTGGTTATAATATCAGCATACCTTCAATTATTGTACTTTTATGTAAGTAGGAAAGTTTGAGGTTTGAGGTTTGTGTTTAGGGAGTTGAATGCCTAGTTCTTACTTGGATAAAAACATGACCTTCTGGTATTCAATTGAGTTCTCGTAATGGGTGCCCACTCGGCAATTCTTAAGGACAAAATATGTCCAAAACATAAGAATTTCAATGTATTTTTTATCATATATTTTTCATATATTTAAATTTTTTTTTTTCTTTTTTTTTCATATATATCTTCACTAACTATCGCCCAATAGTGGTGATTAGCATTTTCCTACCAAATATTATAACAATTGTACGGGGAGCAAATATTCTACACTTCTGTACTCCTTATGTTCAAGCTTCGCGTTTCTCCGAACAATGTAGTCGAACTTGAAAACACAGCGACAACAAGCTACACAGCGAATGTGTTGTCGAAAAATCCCTCTAACGATCAAGTTAGCACTCACAGAGAGAGAGAGAGAGAGAGAGAGAGAGAATGGAACAAAAGAGAAGATAACTTTGTGTAAAAAGATTGCGGACTTCTTGCATAGAGGCGCTATAAGGTTTATATAGTTTGTGTGCGCACTACTCTGCTCGTTCTTCTAGAAACGTGGATGTACTATCCTCTCTTCGTCTTACACGCGTGTTGTGCAACAATACTGCCAAATAGTATCGACAAAACAGCCAAACGGTATTGACGCACACGAACAGTGGATTCCCTTATCTGCTCTTCAATTGGGTCAAATGGCAGTTCTTGCCGAACTATCCACAACCCGGTGCTCAGCGGCTTGCTTTACGAATAACTACTGAATGGCCAACCCCGAGGTACCCAGCTGGTCATCTACAGTTCAGTCAAGACAGTCGAACTTGCCCAAACCAACCTTGCTCGGCATTGAGACAGGGCTAACACGGTTAGTCCGCCTATAACTGAGTCGATGGCCCTAGTCATTCCTCAGTTCGGCTGAGATCGAAAGCTGCCCCTCAATCCGGTCAAAAGCAACACTCCGTTCCATCAATCTCAGCCTTGGACCGTGTTAACTGATTACCTCAACCCAATGCTGGGCGTCTCTCCAGACCTACCATGAAGCCCAGGACAACGGCTTAAGTCTTGACTTAGCTCGACCCATTAGTTCGATGCAAATCCCCCTCTTAATTGCCCCTTAATCTCGTCTGCTTCAGCATAACTGAGATTACCACAACTAGCCGAGCTAGATATCTTACCCAGCTGAATGAACTGCACAGTGCGAATATGACGTTTCTAGGAGCACAGTTCACTCCACTACTCTGACGCAACGTTTTCTCGGAGGGGGGGACATGCATTGTCATGTAATGATGATAGGGGCAATTTCCTAGGATACCTTTCAAATTTTGGCACCTTAGGAAAAATACGTATATCGTCGTCGTCTCCTCCAATTCTCACCATTGTTCATTCCCATTTCAGAGAAAATACCTTGCGCACCAGAGAAAACCTCCTTGGCGTCTTGAGTCCAGTGCCCCACTCAGAGCATTTCTGACGGTGGTTTTCATCACATCTGTCGTCAGAGCATCCTTTACCGAGTGGAACACTGCTTGAAGCTTCACCTCATAAGTTTTTCCATCTCTACTCATATTCATTCCCATTCTTCATGTGTTTTGAATGTTCTTGAGTTTGTATTGTCAAATCTATATTCAAAACATGATAATAGCACCAAATCCCACGAGAAATATGTTTTTACAAGGGTTTCAAACCACTCATAGTATTTCAATGACCTCTAAGCCTTGGCTGTTCATTGTCATGTTCATACCCTGAGATGAACATAGATGGATCTAGGCAAACTGGGCAAAAAACCAACTTTTT
This sequence comes from Camellia granthamiana, assembly GCA_036172215.1. NCBI lineage: Eukaryota > Viridiplantae > Streptophyta > Magnoliopsida > Ericales > Theaceae > Camellia > Camellia granthamiana. The sequence goes on along the minus strand of JAXFYN010000094.1, from coordinate 310,643 downwards.
AATCCAAAATCTCAATCTGGCCAAGCAAACTTTATATTTATTGCATCTAAAGAAGAAACCGGGCTAGGAATCAAAGTAAATTAGCTCATGCAACCGAGCTAGAATCTGATTTTCTCGTGCAGCCGAGATAGGACCAGATACGTTTGTGGGACCGAGATAAAACCTAACTCAACAGCATGACTAAGCTAAAAACTGAGGTCTTTTGCTCGGCCAAAATATAACATGTCTTGTCTGCACAACCGAGATAAAACCCAACTCATTACACATAACTGAGTTGTCACTTGCACTTAAATATGATTTTCCACTATGCAGAACCCTAGGTGACCAGACACACCAACACAAGCGCTCTCAAAGACCGAGCAGCCACTGCATAATTTGACCAACACCCTCTGCCGAGCAGACCACATCGGGCTACATGGGGGCGATACCGCATCTTGGTGAACACACTAGGCGCCCTAGCCAAGTTCTATGAGGAATATGGAATTCTCGCTGCCATACACTTCGAGCTTAGCAAAGAGGAGATAGTTCCCTAAGGCAGACAGAACACATGCCCCTTCATCGTGCTATCAATTATAGAAGGGAATCTTCACTTCCCAATGCAGCCTTTGATGTGCGAATTCTTAAGATGCACCAGGTTGTGCCCTACACAAGTCTCCACTAACACATTCCGCATAATAAATAGAGTAGCTGAACTAAATCACTGACTCACCTTAAACTTAGGCATGGCGGAGATACTGCATCAATACACGCTCGGTCACACAAGTGACGGCTTTAACTGGTACTTGAAAGTAAGGCCGAACAAAGAGCGTCTAGTGGCCGACACGTCAGATAAAGACCTTCATGATGACGACTTCTTTTGGGTAACCGACAACTGCGAAACTACCGACGTGCCCAGTTGGTACATTAGTAAAGATAAGGGCTCAACAAGTAAGTCAAATTTCAAAACCAGTCAATTTTATTTTGGTCTTGTTTTGCCGAGCTAGCAGCTTTTTTAAGCAGGTTTCGCCGAGCTACAAGCGATGTACTCATATCCTGACGAAGCGACGGTAAGAACTGTGCTGCGATATAAGAAACACGGCTGCCACAATTTCCTCAATCACGTGTCGAGCTATCGTTATTCAGCCAAAAGAAAGAGCAAAGTCATAGACTTCTTGTCTGAGCCTTCTCTCCCTTCAAATCTAAGTCTTCCAGACATCCCACTAATTCGACTGACCGAAGAAGAGGAAATTGCAAAGAGGAACAAAATCAAGAACCTCATCACAACCACCTCCCAAGAAATACCGGGCAGCATACTTCCACCTACTCCAACAGTCGGTCAAGTTTCAGTAACCATGCTGGCCTTGGCCTCCTCCACCATCTAATCCTCTGGCACACAGTCTCGCTGGGCTAGCAAAACGGCTCACATCGGCTGACTTTCGGTCGAGCTAGATACCGAGCTCAGCACTGAACATGTCGCTACTAAGGTTGAGCTAGCTTCTGTCTGGCAGCCAAAGTTGAAGTCCTGAGAAAAGATCATCTACGCTGATGCTTCCGTCAAAAGAGACAAGGAACACCTCCTTGCCTTTGACCTTTCCAAGTCCCTACTTCTTCCGGAAGATATGATCGGGACAGAGCACATGCAAGACACCCATATGATCAAGTCTGTGGTGAAATCCATGGACCAGTGTAAGCTTTTCAATCAAAATTTTAATTGTTTGTTCATTTTGCTTGCTAACATCTTCTTTATGTAGGCAATTTAGAAGACCCATCTTGTCATGGACCGGGTTCGGAATTTGCACCAAAAAGTGGCCAACGTCACCGCGTAAGACAAGTACTTCGAAGCCAAGCTCGGTCGGGCCAAAGCTTCTCTTGAGCTGGCCAATGCAGACAACTCCCAGCTCCTCAGCCAACTTTCTTATGCCGAGCAGGAGAGGCATGTGACACGTGTCAAGCTCGAGACACTGAAGAAGGAATAGTCTGAAGCTGTGAAAGCGGCCGAAGATCAAGGTTTCAAGGAACAACCTGGAAGACGGCTTGCGAAAAGATCGGTCACGGTCCTTCAAACAAGGTGTTTGCCGCTCCTCCTCCCCACTTCCTGCCAGGCTATATGGTTTCACACCCCAAGAACATCTTCAATTCCTTGTAGGAAGAGGTGGCTGAGGAAGGGATAGAGGCTCCACCAGCTGATCTCGACGGGAATGAAAACACTACTGCAACCAAGCAAGAAAGGGTTGCTGTGACTGATCAGGAGAGAGTTGCTCTTAGTGATGATTTTGCTGATGATTTGGCCCCCCTCTTTGACTTGTTAATTTTTCCTTTTTTTTTTTTTTTTTCTTTTTCTTTTTGAATGTTGTAACTGGGCTATTTGCCCCTACTATGTACTCGAAGCATTGCATCAATGAAAATTGCACAACTTTTTGTCTATGATTTTGGATTGATATGTGTTTACTTTAAGCCGTGTAACGACACCTCGTTAAGGAACTATGAACCAAACTTAATTTGTCAAGCAAAATCAGCTCGATAATGAATTCTAGATTGAAACAACTTGACTTGTCTTGTAAAGGAAAATTATCTTGGCATGGAATTCTGAGTTGAACGAAACGTCAATTTCATTGGCCGAGCAAAATCCATTCGATAAGGAGCTATGAGTTGAACAAAACATCAACTCATTTTGCCAAGCAAAATTAGCTCAGCAATTGAACAAAACATCAACTCATTTTGCCGAGCAAAACCAACTTGGCAAGGAGCCATGAGTTAAACAAAACGTCAACTCATTTTGCCGAGCAAAACTAGCTCGACAAGAAGCCATGAGTTGAACAAAACATCAACTCGTTTTGCTAAGCAAATCCAGCTCGGCAAGGAGCTATGAGTTGAATAAAACATCAACTCATTTTGCCGATCAAAACCAGCTCGGCAAGGAGCTATGAGTTAAACGAAACATTAACTCATTTTTTCGAGCAAATACCAACTCGATAAAGAACCCCAAGTTCAACAAGTCATCAACCCATCATGTTGAGCTAAACCAACTTGGCAGGGAGCCTTGAGTCGAACAAACCATCAACTTGTCTTGCCTAGCAAAACCAGCTCGGCAGAAAACCTTAAGTTGAACAAGTCATCAACCTGTTTTGTCGAGCTAAACTAGCTTGGCAGAGAACGTTGAGTTGAACAAACCATCAACTCATCTTGTCGAGCTAAATTAGCTCACGCGGGAAACCTTGAGTTGAACAAGTCATCAACTCATATTGTCGAGCAAAACTAGCTCGGCGGCCCGTTGTCCCTTGTCCACGGCAACTCATCAGAAGACAATGAAAATAAAGCTAAAATCTCACGTGAAATGAACCATTGTTTCCATTACATAAAAAAATTTACAAAAAAGGTTGGAAAATTACATCATAAAATAGGGGGTTGCATTGAAAGCAGAATTAGAAGTAGAATAGCTTCAAATTCACGATGTTCAATAGCCTAGGTATAGTTTGGCTATCTAGACCCTCCAGGTAATATGTCCCTTTTTGTCAAACCGGTTATCTTGTAAGGTCCTTCCTAGTTTGCTCCTAATTTTCCTTCTCCTGGTATTAAGGTGCTGCCTATCACTTTGCGTAGGACCCAATCCCTAAATTTGAACTATCTGGGAGGGAATATTTTGTTGTACTTCCTGGACAATTCCTGCTGATATGCTATGATGTGGATTAGTTTTTTTTCTCTTTGCTCTTTTGCGAGGTCTAATTCCAGAGCGATGGCTTCCACGTTTAAGTCTAGCTCAAAGTCCTCACTCCAAATGATGGGCATGTTGACTTCCAGTGGGATGACAGCCTCCATGCCATATGCCAAGGCAAAAGGAGTCTCCCTTGTTGACCATCTTGGCATTGTCTGGTATGCCCATAGGACATCAGGAAGTTCCTTGGTCCATTTTCCCTTTGCCTTCTCCAATTTTTTCTTTAACCCATCTAGAATGGCCTTGTTCGACAGTTCCACCTGGTTGTTTGATTGAGGGTAAGCCAATATTGAATTATAAAATTCTATCTTTAACTCCTCGTAGAATCCTCTGAACAATTTTTCATCAAATTGGGTGTCATTGTCTAAGATTAGAGCCTTGGGGACTCCAAACCGTGTTACCACGTTTTGCTAGCCAAATTTCTTCATATCTTTCTCCTTAATGGTCGCAAGAGGCTCCCTTCTACCCATTTTGTGAAGTAGTCTGTTGCCGCGATGAAGAACTTTCGGTTACCAGGGGCGATTGGGAGTGGTCCCACTATATGTAGCACTCACATTGTGAATGGCCAAGGACTTGTAAAAAAGAGGAGTTCTCTGGTAGACTGATGAATCTGGTGTGCAAATTTCTAACATTTTCCACACTTTCTACGTATTTTTGCGCGTCGGCTTGCATACATGGCCACCAATACCCTTGTGAAATAGCGCGGTAAGCTAGAGATCTTTTGCCGATGTGGCTTCCACATATACCTTCATGGATTTCAAAGAGAAAGGCTTCGACTTTGCTCAAATGGACGCACTTCAAGTAACACCCAATGAAGGACTTTTTGTACAAGGCGCCAGAAAGGGAGAGCCAAAACTGTTTAGATTTAGCCCAGATTTTGTTTCTTTCTTTCTTGTTGGTCAGTAAGATCCTATCCTTCAGAAAGATTATTATAGGGTCCATCCAAGAGGGTCCTATCTTGGCACAGAGGACCTCTACCACTTTCAGTTCTTCAATGCTGGGCCTCGGGAGGAATTCAATCAGTAAAGGGCCAGGTGTCGATTTGTCGGCCATAGAAGCTAAACAGGCTAGCTTGTCTTTCTGGCTGGTCCTTTCTCGACCAATTTGTTCGACTCTAACTGGTTGAAATTTTTTGAGCTCTTCCTTTACAATGGGTCTGGTATTTGGCCATTCTACCACCCTTGGCTTTATATTCTCCAGATACTTGGTTGACGACGAGCTGGGAATCGTTGTAAACCATTAACTCTGATGCTTTTAACCGAAATGCACTTTGTAGCCCGGCTAGCAGCTCCTCATACTTAGCCTCGTCGTTCAATGCTGGGAACCCAAGTGTGATTGAAAGTTCTACGATCAAACCATCTGGCGAGATCAAAACAATGCCCAGACCAGCACAATGTCTGTTTGAAGTGCCATCGTCGAAAAGTTTTCACATTTCTTCAATGAATAATTTCCAACATTCTGAATGTTCTTACAATTTTTGAAGAATTAGGCGGTTTTTGTCTTTGTTGTTCTGCTCGGTGGCCTGCGAGGCTGTATCTTTGCTTGGCGGCTCAGCTATTTCTGCTTCAAGCGCACCATCAATAGCTGCAAGTTGCATGGCGTCTTCCCTCCCCTCCAGCGATGTGTCGTTGGGTCCTACAGGTTGTTCAGTTACTCCCAAACTTAACAACGAATTGCTAGGTCCTGGTAGTTTTTCAGTTGGCAGATTGATAGTCTAGCGCGCAACTTTCGTGACGCCTTCCCCGCTTTGTTCAACCGGGAGGTTGGTAGTAACTAGAAAGAGTGTAGGTCTTGCAATTTCCGTAATGCCGTCTCCATTTAGCTCAATTGACTTGGTGGGATATGTCAATGGGACAGTGTAGGTACCCCATTTTTGACCAACCTTAAGACTCAGATGTCATTGATTGAGCGCTCGGTGATGGTGCATGTTGTGCTCGTTCTGAAGTTTCGGAGTCTCGGCTGCGAGCCTTGCCTCCGGGCCTCGGGACTCTTTTTTTTGCTTTGCCTCGGTTTGCGAACCAGGTCTCAATTTCTCTTTCCGAAGGGAGGGAGAGGTCTTGTAGACCATCTCTTAGTGGCTGTAGGCTACTTTTCGTGGTCGTAGGCCACTCTTCCCGTTTGGAGACCAGTTTTTGGTTTTCGGAGCCGTCGGCCGTGCGCCTCGGTTCGGGACCGCTTAACATTCTCCGTTTGGCACGGTTTTTGGAACACACCTTGTTTCCTCTGTCTAGAGGGACACTTTGGTCCGGGAGACCACTTTTGTGGCTGCACGCCACTTTTGGTGCTCAACAGCCAGTTTTCGGGGCTCCCAGCCGCGCGCTTCGCCTCCCGAACTCTCGTTTTGCACCTTTGTTTTTAGCTTCTTGAGGAGGTTTGAAACTTTTGAACCCTTGTTTTAGCTTCTTGAGGAAGCTTGAACCTTTTGAACCCTTGTTTTAGCTTCTTGAGGAAGCTTGAACCTTTTGAAACCCTTGTTTTAGCTTCTTGAGGAAGCTTGAACCTTTTGAAACGCCACTTTTGGTGCTCAACAGCCAGTTTTTGGGGCTCCAGGCCTCGCGCTTCGCCTCCCGAACTCTCATTTTGCACCTTTGTTTTAGCTTCTTGAGGAGGTTTGAACCTTTTGAACCCTTGTTTTAGCTTCTTGAGGAAGCTTGAACCTTTTGAACCTTTGTTTTAGCTTCTTGAGGAAGCTTGAACCTTTTGAACCTTTGTTTTAGCTTCTTGAGGAAGCTTGAACCTCTTGAACCCATTGCTCTAACTTCTTCAAGAAGCTTGACCCTTTGCTCTAGCTTCTCCAAGAAGTTTGAACCCTTTGCTCTAGCTTCTCCAAGAAGCTTAAACCCTCTTGTTTCTCTATAAGAGAGGCCCTCCCTCTCTTTTAGAGAGGTTCCAAAAATTTGTTTAAGGCTCCAAGCATATATCCCTTTTTGTCTCCATAATTTAGGCTTAGAAAGTGTTTGTTCTTGGCCTTTAACACCACAACTCTTAAGCACACACCTCCACCATTGTTCTAAGGTTCTTGGAGGGTCTTGAGAGGTCTGAAAGGGCTGGTTTTTGGTCCAAGAATCTGCTGTCTTCTTGAGCTTCAAAGGTAATACACTTTCCCTCTTTGAAAGCTTTATTTTGCTCCATTCTTTAGCCATACTTGCAAGCATATTTGGGTATTGTCATAAACTGAAAAGAGTCTTATTTTGAGGTCCTTAACATGTTTGTTTAAGATCATTTTTCTGTTAGGGGTCATCTACCCCCTTGGATGCTTCATTTCACCTTGTTTTGAGCCATGCATTAAAGCATTTGTGTTGGCCTTTGTTTGGCCTTTTAGCCACTGAAATCCAGTGGATTTTTAGTGGCTAGCATGCTATTTTGAGTGTCAAAATGAGAGAGGGATGACCCTATCTCCCCTTGTTTTGTTTGCTAGCATATTTGGCCTAACAAAGGAGCCCTTATTTGCATGCCTTCGAGCCATGTTCCAGGCCATTTTTGGTGGGTTTTAGGACCTGCATAGGCTCTGTCAAGAGCCTGTTTTGCCATATTGGGTGTCCATCTAGCATGTGTAGAACAACCCTCTTTATAGCCTTTCAAAGGAGCAGCTCATTCTTGCATGCATAGACCATGTTTCAGTGGGTTTTTGGGCTTTATTTGGCATGTCATACCTTTGATTTTTGCTGGTTTAGTGGTCTCTTGAATGCTTCATATACTTGTAGTGTAAACCCTTTCCACTAGCTTGTATTGCATGTTGCTTTGACCCTTGATTCTAGCATTTTTTGGCCATGCCTTAAACTGATTTTATGCATATTTTAGACTGCCTTAGCTCTATTTTTAGGCCTCATGGTCGAATGATGCTTGTTATGCATGCTTGTAGTACAATATCCATGCCTAGCTTTGAGTTTTGAAGCCTATTGCATGCCTATGTTGAGGTGTTTTCATGTCTTAGCATCACTTTGCATGGTATTTCAGAGCATATAAGGTTGCCATGTTCCCATGTTTTCCACTCTTTAAATGCGTTTGAGAGTCGTGCTTGTATGCCTCGTTTTTAGACCATTGCATGAGTTTCATTTCCATGCATTTTGAGCCATCATTTTAGGCCATTTTCCCACTATCTTGGACCTACATAGGGACTGTTTGGGGCTGGTTGGGTCATTTGTGCATCGCTTTGCATACCTATAGTGTAATCCACTTCACTAGTTTCGGTATCCGGGCCATCTAGCATGCATTGTGTGAGGTGTTTGCATGATTCGGGACCCTTTCGTATGTCATTTTAGAGCTGGAAAATGTCCCATTGTATGCCATATTTCATCCCTTGCCATGCCTTGTTAGAGATGCACTTTGTGCCTTAGGTTTGGTCCCTTGCATTGGGCATGTTTGCATGAGTGTTCTTGCCTTAATTTCATCATGTTTGGCCACTGATTTGGGTGTGGCTGAGGCTCACCTATCTTGGTTTAAGTCCATCTTGCATTGTGTATGCCATATCCATGTTGTTGCATGATTGATCGTCGCATTGTGCATGCCTTGTTCATGTCTTTATGTATGTCCATCTTCATATGTGCATTGTGTATGCCATATAGTGTCGTATACATTGAGTATGCCATCGATAGTACATAGCATTGCGTATGCTAGTTGCATGTTTGCATATCATCCCTCGCATGCCAGCATGATCAGGTTGCATTGCATTTAGGGTTGCATATTAGTCGCATTGTGTATGCCATCTTGTTGCATGGTGTTTGGAGTAGGGTTAGTCCAAACACGGGAAACGAGGGACGTTTCGTACTCGAAGTGACGAAACGTGTCTCAATTCCCGGTCGCCGACACTCCAGATTACCCATGATGGAGTTTAGGCCTTGTTGTGTTTATATGTGCATTCATTTTACATCGAGTCGTGCAACCCAACTCCTCGGCCATCATGCATCAAGATGCGTGATTGGTGGCACGAGGATCGAGGACTATACTCCTTAGAGCTTATGCAATGATAAGAAGAGTGGTCATGCACACATGTTGAAAATACGTTGCCATGCCCCTTTCTTGCTCTCTGTTGCAGCAAGCCGGAAACCAGCAGCAGAAACTGGTCAACAACCTTCGGGAGCTTTGTATAGTGTTCTGGGACCAGTTGCAAACAGAGGCAAATCGGGGCATCGCAATGGATTTCCCGACAAGGCGACTCGAGCATGCATGCATTCCCTATCATTCAAGGCAGAGCTGAGGCAATCCACTTCATGTAGCATTGCATGCTAATTTATTTGCTTTCTTAGTTAATTTGTTAATTAATTAAGGTTGTGTAATAATTAGTTTAATTAGCTTAGATTAGCTAATTGGTTGTGTATTATTCATTCGGACCCTCCGCAAGAGGGCAATGTTGTAATAAGTGTGCGTGTGTGTGATATATGTCTTCCAATCCCACATCTTTCTCCCTTTTACTTACTTGCTTTCGATGGTTAGTTTTAGGGCATGTTTCAATTAGCATACTTATGTTCGCATGTTTGCATTCATCTGTCTTGCATGCACCGGGCTTGGCGCATCATACTAACTGCATCGTATTTCAATTCCGAAGTTGAATACATGTTATCTGTTGCATTTCACATGCCATTTTTTAGAATCGCCAAGCCTATTGTAGTTGCATTTTTGCATGTGTTGCATTAGCCATCTTAACATAGCTAGGATCATGCATTGATTACTAACTAGCTTCTTTCTTTGGCTCGGAGTACTCGGTAAGTGTTTATGCTTTAGCATCCTTGCATGGGTGTGAGTGACTGCCATGATAGCATGCTTACCATGAGGCTATTTGCTTATGTGATATAACTGCTTGAATGCCTGTGGGTGAAGGTTAGATTGCTTGAATTGGAACAATTCATTGATTGTGAGTTTTAAGCCCACTTGAGAGTGGCAAATCATCATGTTTTCTAAGCCCACTTGAGGGTGGCAGAATCCACATTTTAGCCTACTTGCGAGTAGCAAACCGCTTTAAAAAACAAACATGAAATGTTTTGTTCCAACTCAGGCGATCCAGTCTATACTTGTATGTTGCGCGCATCATATAGTAATTCTAGGCTAATAAACCGGAATAAGAACGCATGTGTTTTCAAAAACAAGATATCATGTTTAGTAGTGGCCGATCTTTGATCGGGTGAGCGAGGGTGCTCATAGCTAACCTTTCCCAATCGTACCCAAGTTCTCGAGCCGAGGCAACTTTGGTGATGACGGACACGTGGCCTTAGGCACGAGTCAGGATTTCCTAAATTCCCCCAAAATAAAATATTTAGGTGGCGACTCTGTATCTGGCAAAGCAGTCCATGTTTGGCACTTCTTTCTAAAATTTGTTTTCCAAAACGATTTACCAGATTTGGACTCTTTAATGATTCATTGGTCTTGCATTGCACTCTGCGAGATTAGATACAGGACCGTGACATTGAGTCCGAACTGTTGTGAGCCCAAATGAACAGAACAGGGTTCTCCCCCGTGACGTTCGGGGACGTCTACAGTTTCTGGCGACTCTGCTGGGGACTTAGAGAAGTTGACTCAAACTCATGATATCTTGTTTTGATTACACTTATGTGTTTCTTTGCATTGCATTTGCATTGGTGCGCCTAGGACACCGTGTTTGCCATCTGCTATTCCTGAACAGTTTGTCGGAGGCTCGCTTTGAGAAGCGTGCCATAAGGCTGACCGGTTACGGGCTTTGCCACGATGGGAACACAAACCCCGGTTGTGATCGGGGCACCCTTTTTGACCATTCGACCTAGTGCATGTTCGGAATCCATAGTGACCATTCCAAGCTAGGACAGGTTGCTTACCCGATTGTAGGTTGTTTGAAGCCGCTGTGTGCGTAGTGAAACCCTAGCTCCTGACAAAATAGGATAGGGAAACCCTACCCCAACATAGGGGTGTTTTGGCTCTCACTTGCTTGCTATGTGCTTTTAGAGTGTGTCTCTATAGGAATGCATGTATCAGTTTGCAAGTCTGGGTATTAGGCCTGCGGGCATCAGCATCAGTATTTGGAGAATCAGTTTTACCTGAGGGTATCAGTTTACAGGCAGAGATTTGGGGCAGAATTCAATAGAGGACATAGTCATCCTGTTATGCTCATATCTGTTTTGGTGAAATCAGGCTGAGGTGCTGTCTGTTTTCTCTTTTGCTAAGTAATCTTGGAACCATAGCTCCAGAAGGGTCTGATATACCTCGGGTACTCTGGACCTGTGTTGTTATGTGATCGGGGGATGAACCACTTGCTGTCGGTGCTCAGTTTACTCCATATGTGATGGATGGCACGCACTATTTTGAGTATTTACGAATGCTGTTTATCCTACTTTCTGACTTGGGTATTGAGTCTGTCTTGTTGTATCAAGTCAGTCCTGTTAAGCCTGTCTTGTTGTATCGATTTAGTCCTGTCGAGTCTGTCTTGTTGTATCGAGTCAGTCCTGTTGAGTCTGTCTCGTTGTATCAAGTCAATCCTGTTGAGTCTGTCTTGTCGTATCAAGTCAATCTTGTTGTGTTGGAGTCGGGTGATTTCGGGGGTGTTACCTCGGACATCACTTTCCTGTTTTGTGTTTGTCTTTTCTCTTTCTTTTGAGTCTGTTTCTGTCTTGGAGCCAGTCACGCCAGAAGTTATGAATGAAACAGCAGTGATTTTCACACTCTTGTGTTTGCTTCTGCCTTGTGCCAGTTATGCCGGAAGTTCTGAATGAGATGGCAGTATTTGACTAAGAACTTTGTCTTTTCTGTGCCTTGAAGTCATTGCATTGACCTAAGTTTTTCAAAACTTTTTTGAACATTGTGTTGAAAACAAAGAGGAAGGAATTCCTCGAGTTTTGCAAAATTTGATCAATTGAGAGAAAGAGAGGCATGCTAAGCCATTAATGATTGAGATCATGCTTGTTAGTGTGAGTACTGAGAAGGATCCTGGCTTGATCCAGATTGGTTCTACTTTGTCTTTAGCGCGAGCGATTGGTCGCTTTCTTAAAAGATTTCAAAAAATGTTTTGCGCTATCCTGCGAAGACCTGTGTGGAATCACTCTTGAGATTGTGCAGCCTTGGATCGCTCTCAGCCTCGAGACTCGACCCCTTTTGCTTTCAAACCTTGAACTTGCATTCAGAGTGTTCAACGGTCAACCGCAATGTGAGGCTTGCATGGCCAGATCAGAAGCACCCCTCGAACAAGGGGCAAAAGACGTCAGATAATGCACTCGAAGAGTCTAAGACGAAGATCGGAAAGAATGCCAAATCCCAGAAGGGAGGAAAGAAGAAAGTATTGCTGAAGGACAACCAAGTTCCTATCCACAACACTAGGGGCAAATTCAGCCCCCATTGGATGGACTCCTGCATCGTCGGTGAACAGCAGCCATTCTCCTAGATTCAGATGACCTCAAGATCTCAAAACCATTTGACATGGACAAAGCTACACTTTTACCCTTGAGAGGCTCGCTGGGCCGAAAACCCGGAAGGGCGACCCAGGCAAAAGTTAGAGCAAGAAAAAGAACAAAAAAAAAAAAAGAAAAATGCAAAGAATGAAAAAAAAGAAGAAAAGAAATGAAAAGAATTAAAAAGAAAAGAAGAACATAGCTCGCATGGTTGAAAACCCGGAAGGGCAGCCTTGGCAAAAGTTAGAGCGCAAAAGGAGAGGTTAATACCCGAGTGTACCTTAACCCCGAACTACGTAAGGCTTGATTCCCATCTTTGGGATACGTAGGAAACTTCATTCTGAAGTCCAGCCATAAACACTTCCAAATGATTGTGTCCATGTAATGGTTTTGATCATCTTTGCCCTTCTCTGTATCCGAGAGTTCGGTTGTGATCGTCACTCTGGGGATTGATTACAATGCGCTGCGGTGCTATCTAAATAAGGGGCAACTTTCCGTTGCCATACAGTGTGTTGTGGTGCTATTCAGACTAGGGGCAACTTTCAGTTGCCATGCAGTGCCATTCAGACAAGGGGCAATTTTCCATTTGTTTTGGATCTGAGGTTGTGCATCTCAAGAGTAAATTCTGCGTTGGTCGAGCAGTGGCCATTTGCAAAAATAGTTTTTGAGAATTTTTACTGAGGTTGACTAATTCTCTTCGAAAATTATTCTATTTTTCTAAAATTGGACCATTTCTTGGACCCAAAAAAGAAAATTTTCAGTGCTCATAACCTGACTTGCATGATTTCAAATCAGAAATCGAACAAACGTGTTAATCTAACTCTCATTTTGGTTAAAATTGTTTTAGTAGAAGCCAAAAACAAAAAAAAAATGGTCAAAATGATGAACTAGGGGCACAGTTGAGTCAGGTTTTCTGTCTTTTCCCCTTTATCAACGCACTTGCTAGAAAGGGCATCATACCTGTCGGAAAAGGGCACCACTGAAGCTGACCGCAAAAGGGCAAAAGCTCTCACATCCTCCGAGCAACGAGGTACCAAGCTAAGTGCGAAGCACGAACTGGAATGGGGCAAGATATCCCACTCCCTCATTTGGACAAATCTGATCACGTCCAAACTCCTCAGCAGAGTATCGTCAACCGATGTCAGCTGCAGATTTGCTACACACCCAGTTGTAGCGTAACCCCTCTATGGGAGAAACTCACTGTTATGAACAAGAAGAAGAATCTAGCGGAATGCTAGGGGTAAGAGCCCGCAACTTTCCGTTTATCCATCAACCACCCAGGAGAGGGATAAAAAATGAGAGATTAAAGAATAGAGAGATGTGCGCTGAGAGAAAAAGTGAGAAAAGGGGTTTTTCAGAAAAACGGAGCCTGAAGGCCGAGTGATGTGAGAATCACAAATGAGAAAGGGTGGGAAACAACACCCAGAAAAACAGGCTCCCCGTGCACGTCTGAGTGTCGTGTCTTTTTGTTTTATCTCGATTCTTGTTTTGAGTCATTTCGAGTGTTACTCGATGTGTTTTAGGTTGTTTACCTTTTGTTTTCCGTTGTTGAGTTCGTAGTGTGCTGTGTTCAGTCGTAGGCTCAATACCCCGATCAAGAACTCATTTCTCAATTTCAAAAATAAAATCGTTTTGCGCTAAGAGTGCTGTGTCGTTCTCCATATTTGTGCAAAACAGGATTTGTTCTTTCATAAAACCGCAGGGTTCAACCCAGGTCATGTCAAAACAATAGAACCAGGACCTATCTGAAGCTATATAGTTTCCAGACGGCAAAGCAAAAGAAAAGAGGGAAAATGTCGGGTATCTGAGTTTGTTTCAACTTCAATAAGCTCCGAGATTGTATTCCGTGTGTACCTCTTCAGGTCTTGCCAATGCTCCGAAGTATGAGTGTGCCTCTACCTCAAGCTCAAGCTCAAGTTTGCTTCAAGCCAGAGTGGCAATCAGAAGTGCTCTCCTTGAGTACCATTCCCCGTCAGAGTTACCTTGGCTTTGCAATAAGAGAAAGTTGTGAGTATGATCAGGAAGACAAGCGGCAGCCGTGGCTTCTACATGCAGATATTGCTACTTGTCAGCATTTCAGAACCTTTGTACTGTGAGTTGAAGGTAAGTGCTCGAAAGACACAAAGGGAGATCCCCGTCAGAATAGAGCGGTTCATCGCCACTCACCCCATGAGGTGCTTTCTAAAGCGCCGCTATGCTTGTTTATTGCGTTCCTTAAACGTCATGCATTGTATTGCATTGTACCTATCAAGTTTCTTTCTCATTCATGCACGATATTATATGTGCGGTTCATTCAAAGAAGTTCCGTTTGAGATCATTTATTTAGTGTATCAATCACACTTCATTCAGTTAGTGTATCAATCACACTTCATTTATTTAGTGTATCAATCACACCTCATTCACCCTTAGTGTATCTATCACACTTTCTTCATTCGCTTAGTGTATCAATCACACTTCATTTATTTAGTGTATCAATCACACTCTCTTCACTTAGTGTATCCATCACACTTCTTTCATTTTGTGAATCTATCACACACATTCTCATTTTCTGTATATATCACACACATTCTCATTTTCTGTATCTATCACACATATTCTCATTTTTTGTATCTATCACACACATCCTCATTTTATGTATCTAGCATGCGCATATTCACCTTTAGTGTATCCATCACACTTGTTCACTTAGTGCATCTATCACACTTTGTGTTCACCTTTTGTGTATCCATCACACCTGTTCACTTAGTGCATCTATCACACTTTGTGTTCACCTTTAGTATATCTATCATACTTTGTTCACTCAGTGCATCTATCACACTTTGTGTTCACCTTTAGTATATCTATCATATATTGTTCACTTAGTGCATCTATCACACTTTGTGTTCACCTTTTGTGTATCCATCACACCTGTTCACTTAGTGCATCTATCACACTTTGTATTCATCTTTAGTGTATCTATCACACTGGTTCACTCAGTGCATCTATCACACTTGGTGTTCACATTTAGTATATCTATCATACTTTGTTCACTCAGTGCATCTATCACACTTTGTGTTCACCTTTAGTATATCTATCATACTTTGTTCACTTAGTGCATCTATCACACTTTGTGTTCACCTTTATTATATCTATCATACTTTGTTCACTTAGTGCATCTATCACACTTTGTGTTCACCTTTTGTGTATCCATCACACCTGTTCATGTAGTACATCTATCACACTTTGTATTCACCTTTAGTGTATCTATCACACTAGTTCACTTAGTGCATCTATCACACTTTGTGTTCACCTTTTGTGTATCCATCACACTTTGATTCACTAAGTGCATCTATCACACTTTGTGTTCACCTTTTGTGTATCTATCACACTTTATTCACTAAGTGCATCTATCACACTTTGTGTTCACCTTTTGTGTATCCATCACACTTCGTTCACCTACTGTATCTATCACACTTTGCTTCATATAGTGTATCACACACGTTCACTTTGTGTATCAATCACCACGTTCGCTTTGTGTATCAATCACATACGCTCGCTTTGTGTATCAATCACACAGGCTCGCTTTGTATCTAGCACACTATGCCTACTTTGTGTATCTATCACACGCTCGCTTTGTGTATCAATCACACACGCTCGCTTTGTGTATCAATCACACGTTCGCTTTGTGTATTAATCACACACGCTCGCTTTGTGTATCAATCACACACGCTCGCTTTGTATCTATCACACTATGCCTACTTTGTGTATCTATCACACGCTCGCTTTGTGTATCAATCACACGTTCGCTTTGTGTATCAATCACACACGCTCGCTTTGTGTATCAATCCCACACGCTCACTTTGTATCTATCGCACTATGCCTACTTTGTGTATCTATCACACGCTCGTTTTGTGTATCAATCACACACACTCGCTTTGTGTATCAATCACACACGTTCGCTTTGTGTATCAATCACACACACTCGCTTTGTGTATCAATCACACATGCTCGCTTTGTATCTATCACACTATGCCTACTTTGTGTATCTATCACACGCTCGCTTTGTGTATCAATCACACACGCTCGTTTTGTGTATCAATCACACACGTTCGCTTTGTGTATCAATCACACATGCTCGCTTAGTGTATCTATCATACCTTGTTCACTTAGTGTATCTATCACACTTTGTGTTTACCTTTTGTGTATCCATCACACTATGCTCACTTTGTGTATCTATCACACATTCACTTTGTGTATCTATCCCACTTCGTTCACTTTTGTGTATCTATCGCACATGCTCACTAAGATTGCATAATTTTCTTACATCCGTTCTGTATGAGATGTAGTTTTGGTTCGTGTTTACTTGCTTGCATAGCATGCGCTTAAAATGTTGCATTTATTTCACATAAATTGCTTCATTACAGCTCTCCTTGCATAATCATAAGTTCTGTTCGACTTTGTGCATATCATTTTGCATTTTGCCCCCCTGCCTTGCGGGCATATCTCTTTGATTATCGTGCCTATTTGTCTAAGTCTTCGGCCTTGTCAAAAATGGGTTGTCTCTAGGCTTTGACATTTACTCCCGTCACTTATGACTTTCGAGTTCTGTCAAAGAGGGGCAACTGTAGACACCCCATTTTTGACCGACCTTAAGACTCAGACGTCATCGATTGAGCGCTCGGTGATGGTGCATGTTGTGCTCGTTCTGAAGTTTCGGAGTCTCAGCTGCGAGCCTTGCCTCTGGGGCCTCAGGACTCTTTTTTTTGCTTTGCCTCGGTTTGCGAACCAGGTCTCGTTTTCTCTTCCCGGAGGGAGGGAGAGATCTTGTAGACCATCTCTCAGTGGCTGTAGGCTACTTTTCGTGGTCATAGGTCACTCTTCTCATTTGGAGACCAGTTTTTAGTTTTCGGAACCGTCGGCCGTGCGTCTCGGTTCGGGACCGCTTAACATTCTCCGTTTGGCCACGGTTTTTGGAACACACCTTGTTTCCTCTGTTTAGAGGGACACTATGGTCCCGGAGACCACTTTTGTGGTTGCACGCCACTTTTGGTGCTCAACAGCCAGTTTTCAGGGCTCCCGGCCGCGCGCTTCGCCTCCCGAACTCTCGTTTTGCACCTTTTTTTTAGCTTCTTGAGGAGGTTTGAACCTTTTGAACCCTTGTTTTAGCTTCTTGAGGAAGCTTGAACCTTTTAAACCCTTGTTTTAGCTTCTTGAGGAAGCTTGAAGCTTTTTGAACCCCTTATTTTTAGCTTGTTGAGGAAGCTTGAACCTTTTGAACCTTTGTTTTAGCTTCTTGAGGAAGCTTGAACCTTTTGAACCTTTGTTTTAGCTTCTTGAGGAAGCTTGAACCTCTTGAACCCTTTGCTCTAGCTTCTCCAAGAAGCTTGACCCTTTGCTCTAGCTTCTCCAAGAAGCTTAAACCCTCTTGTTTCTCTATAAGAGAGGCCCTCCCTCTCTTTTAGAGAGGTTCTAAAAATTTGTTTAAGGCTCCAAGCATATATCTCTCTTTGTCTCCATAATTTAGGCTTAGAAAGTGTTTGTTCTTGGCCTTTAACACCACAACTCTTAAGCACACACCTCCACCATTGTTCTAAGGTTCTTGGAGGGTCTTGAGAGGTCTCAAAGGGCTGGTTTTTGGTCCAAGAATCTGTTGTCTTCTTGAGCTTCAAAGGTAATACACTTTCCCTCTTTTAAAGCTTTATTTTGCTCCATTCTTTAGCCATACTTGCAAGCATATTTGGGCTTTGTCATAAACTGAAAAAAGTCTTATTTTGAGGTCCTTAACATGTTTGTTTAAGATCATTTTTCTGTTGGGGGTCATCTACCCCCCTTGCATGCTTCATTTCACCTTGTTTTGAGCCATGCATTAAAGCATTTGTGTTGGCCTTTGTTTGGCCTTTTAGCCACTAAAATCCAGCGAATTTTTAGTGGCTAGCATGCTATTTTGAGTGCCAAAATGAGAGAGGGGTGACCCTCTCTCCCCTTGTTTTGTTTGCTAGCATATTTGGCCTAACAAAGGGAGCCCTTATTTACATGCCTCCGAGCCATGTTCCAGGCCATTTTTGGTAGGTTTTAGGACCTGCATAGGCTTTTTCCAGAGCCTATTTTTCCATATTGGGTGTCCATCTAGCATGTGTAGAACAACCCTCTTTATAGCCTTTCAAATGAGCATCTCATTCTTGCATGCATAGACCATGTTTCAGTGGGTTTTTGGGATTTATTTGGCATGTCATACCTCTAATTTTTGCTGGTTTAGTGGTCTCTTGAATGCTTCATATACTTGTAGTGTAAACCCTCTCCACTAGCTTGTATTGCATATTGCTTTGACCCTTGATTCTAGCACTTTTTGGCCATGCCTTAAACTAATTTTGTGCATATTTTAGACTGCCTTCGCTCTGTTTTTGGGCCTCATGGTCGAATGATGCTTGTTATGCATGCTTGTAGTACAATATCCATGCCTAGCTTTGAGTTTTGAAGCCTATTGCATGCCTATGTTGAGGTGTTTTCATGTCTTCGCATCACTTTGCATGGTATTTCAGAGCATATAAGGTTTCCATGTTCCCATGTTTTCCACTCTTTAAATGCGTTTGAGAGTCATGCTTGTATGCCTCATTTTTTGACCATTGCATGAGCTTCATTTACATGCATTTTGAGCCATCATTTTAGGCCATTTTCCACTGTCTTGGACCTACATAGGGACTGTTTGGGGCTGGTTGGGTCATTTGTGCATCGCTTTGCATACCTATAGTGTAATCCACTTCACTAGTTTCGGTATCCAGGCCATCTAGCATGCATTGTGTGAGGTGTTTGCATGATTCGAGACCCTTTCGTATGTCATTTCAGAGCTGGAAAATGTCCCATTGTATGCCATAGTTCATCCCTTGCCATGCCTTGTTAGAGATGCACTTTGTGCCTTAGGTTTGGTCCCTTGCATTGGGCATGTTTGCATGAGTGTTCTTGCCTTAATTTCATCATGTTTGGCCACTGATTTGGGTGTGGCTGAGGCTCACCTATCTTGATTTAAGTCCATCTTGCATTGCGTATGCCATATCCATGTTGTTGCATGATTGATCATCGCATTGTGCATGCCTTGTTCATGTCTTTAAGTATGTCCATCTTTATATGTGCATTGTGTATGCCATATAGTGTCGTATACATTGAGTATGCCATCGATAGTACATAGCATTGCGTATGCTAGTTGCATGTTTGCATATCATCCCTCGCATGCCAGAATGATCAGGTTGCATTGCATTTAGGGTTGCATGTTAGTCGCATTGTGTATGCCATCTTGTTGCATGGTGTTTGGAGTAGGGTTAATCCAAACACGGGAAACGAGGGACATTTCGTACTCGAAGTGACGAAACGTGTCTCAATTCTCGGTCGCCGACACTCCAGATTACCCATGATGGAGTTTAGGCCTTGTTGTGTTTATATGTGCATTCATTTTACATCGAGTCGTGCAACCCGACTCCTCGGCCATCATGCATCGAGATGCGTGATTGGTGGCACGAGGATCGAGGACTATACTCCTTAGAGCTTATGCAATGATAAGGAGAGTGGTCATGCACACATATGTTGAAAATACTTTGCCATGCCCCTTTCTTGCTCTCTGTTGCAGCAAACCGGAAACCAGCAGCAGAAACTGGTCAACGACCCTTCGGAGCTTTGTACAATGTTCTGGGACCAGTTGCAAACAGAGGCAAATCGGGGCATCGCGATGGATTTCCCGACAAGGCGACTCAAGCATGCATGCATTCCCTATCATTCAAGGCAGAGTTGAGGCAGTCCACTTCATGTAGCATTGCATGCTAATTTATTTGCTTTCTTAGTTAATTTATTAATTAATTAAGGTTGTGTAATAATTAGTTTAATTAGCTTAGATTAGCTAATTGGTTGTGTATTATTCATTCGGACCCTCCGCAAGAGGGCAATGTTGTAATAAGTGTGCGTGTGTGTAATGTATGTCTTCCAACCCCACGTCTTTCTCCCTTTTACTTACTTGCTTTCGATGGTTAGTTTTAGGGCATGTTTCAATTATCATACTTATGTTCGCATGTTTGCATTCATCTGTCTTGCATACACCGGGCTTGGCGCATCATACTAACTGCATCGTATTTCAATTCTGAAGTTGAATACATGTTATCTGTTGAATTTTACATGCCATTTTTTAGAATCGCCGAGCCTATTGTAGTTGCATTTTTGCATGTGTTGCATTAGCCATCTTAACATAGCTAGGATTATGCATTGATTACTAACTAGCTTCTTTCTTTGGCTCGGAGTACTCGGTAAGTGTTTATGCTTTAGCATCCTTGCATGGGTGTGAGTGACTGCCATGATAGCATGCTTACCATGAGGCTATTTGCTTATGTGATATAACTGCTTGAATGCTTGTGGGTGAAGGTTAGATTGCTTGAATTGGAACAATTCATTGATTGCAAGTTTTAAGCCCACTTGAGAGTGGCAAATCATCATGTTTTCTAAGCCCACTTGAGGGTGGCAAAATCCGCATTTTAGTCTACTTGCGAGTAGCAAACCGCTTTAAAAAACAAACATGAAATGTTTTGTTCCAAGTCAGGTGATCCAGTCTATACTT